>BSBK01002336.1:5000-605000 GCA_027943335.1 Chamaecyparis obtusa
TTTTTTGCCATCTTCTTTTGTCATGTGAGTGTTCCTCCAATGACATTAGCCTCAAGTATCTCTATATGTGTTTGTACTCTCTCTACACATTCAATGTTTTAGATTCTTCTTCATTATGCAGTTCATATTGGACGATCTTTTTAGTGTACCTGTCATTACTCCCTTGTCAGCAATATGAGGGGTTTCTACTATTGGTTCTACTACTTCCTTGGTTCATAGTGTGAGCTATGTATTCAGTATTTGATCCTATGTACTAGGTGGTTGCAGTGGCTGGGTACCTATGCATTCCGATGAGATGGATCATTTACCATATGGACACTCTTTTCTTTCCTATTTTTGGATGCACTCTTCCAACTTTGATTGATCAGCTCTTCAGGCTTTTGGTGTTTATGCCATTTGTATATTTGAGTTCATGTGTTTGCCTTTGTTTGCCTCCTGATTCGAGTAGTGTTATTTGAGGGAACTCATATAGATTACAGTCTTCTGTACCTGGTCATATTTATGTGGAGGATCTTCAGATCTTTAGATCATCAGTTTCTTCTTGATAGATTTTTTAGTTTCATGCTTCAGTGATGTTGTACATGTTTATCTTTGTTCCTATTTTCTGGAACATTCCTAGTTTTGGAGGCTTCTTTACTCCTTCAGACTAGTCTTTGTCTCTTTTTGGAGTAGAGTTTTTCCTATGTGGTTTTCTCCATTTCTCCACTTTGTAGAGACTCTCTTTTGTACTTGGGTACCTGATCAGGCCTTTTGTTGCCAGGACCCATTTTCTTTTAGTTGGTTTTTAGCTTCTCCCAAAGTTTATCTTAAGGGGGGGTGTTAGAGTAATAAAGTGTTTGCTTATTAATTGAATCATATTGATTTAATTATTAAGTCACTTATTACCTCTTTCTACTTAAGCTAAACTTTAGGCATATAATAATTAATAGCTTTATTAATTATTATTATGCAACCTAGGGTTTCTGATCTCCTTTTATAAGGATTGATCTCATAACACTTTGTAAACTTTTTTGACATTTTCATTATTGATTGCAACTTTTGTTTTTGCACATCAAGGATTTCTCCTCTCTCGTGGATCCATACGTTTAGGTCTCCATAGCTGTTTGCTTCTCTCTCTCTTTTTATGACAGGTGTTTGCGTGTAGGTGTTCTTGGGAGTTGTGGGTTGTTTTATCATCAACTCCAATAATCTTCTCCCTTTAATTTTTGTGTCACCCACATGCACTATTTAGTTAGTCCTTTGTCTACATTTCACTCATTTTTCTTTTCTTTCTTACTATCCTTATGATGAATCATGGATTATGATCCAAAATGTCGATTAAAAAAGATATACACAATTAATTAGAAGCCTTCAAGCACATTTTGATGGACTGTGGAAACTTAATGCCTCCAAGATTTAAAATTTGTTGTCAAAGTATTTTATTTGCCTTTTCTAGCTTATTGTTGGTCTTGATATCTTCTTTTATCTTGTTGCATTCATACATCACCTTGGTTTCTAAATTTGTGAGTCTCTTTTTTCATTCTCACGAGCTCCTCCACATAGAACTTTGATAACCATAATAGCAATGTGGATGTGAGGCTATAAAGTTCTTGAGACACTTTTTAGTGACCATCTTAGTTGCAATGAGCCCTTCTGTTTAGTCCATATTTGACTCAAGTTTCTCCATTTTTCCTATTAACTTCCCCTTTCCTTTATACTCAACTTGATCAATTTATTTTCCCTCTTGAGATATCTTACTATATATCTTTGTATTTCTATTGTTTATCTTTGGTAAAATCATAGTAAATGTTTCTTTTGAGTTTGTCTTAGTTTAAGAGTCTATCTTAGAATCCCTTTATATTGTTGTGTACTTACAAAGATTGACCTTTCTTATGTGTTTACATGATTCAATGTGTTTGCACGAGGGGATTTTGTTAACACCAAGGCACAATTTTCCATTAAATCCCCAACTTGGACACTAGGGTAAGAAGTGTACACACTAAGATGTGCACTTCTCTAAATCATTGCTTCCAAGAGAATCCATGGATTGGAGACCTTGAGAAATAGACCTAGAGCTCCCTATGCATGGAGTACAAGGGTACTAAGAATGCTCTCAACTAGAGCTATTAAGCCTATAACCTTGCTAGTAAACCATGCAATGGGAGATTCAAAGAGACAAGGGCAAGAATGCCAATATCCTCAAGAATCTTGATGAAAATGCAATGCAACTATGCTAGAATGAAGAATGCAACTAAGCTATTGAAATGAAAGTGTTACAAGTCTTTGCTAATTAAGCTATGTGAGTTAAACTAGAGCATGAAAAGGAAACTAAGCTAGAATGCTATGAGAATTTAGGCTACAATGCAAAGATAAAGACTAGAATGCAATAAGATCTTCAAAAGCTCCAAGAAACCTGTAGCATAACATTAGCATAAAAAGTTGGGATCCTAGAATGAGAAGAGAGCTCTTCTTTTATAGAAAGTGAGAATCAACGGACGATGGAGATTAAGAGGCAAAAGAGTTGATCAAGGGCAAGGTTTGAAAGAGGGATCAATCCATGTGCACAAGTCTCCTCCAATGAGAGTGAAGTGTTGACTTTTAAGCCTCATGTTAGACAAAAAGGCCTTTTCTTCTTTTTATAAAATAAGAATAATGTTTTATTTGTGCAACTTAGGATAAGAGGAAAGTGGGGGCTTTTTATTTAATAAAAAGGGAGGGAATTCCTTTTAATTAAATAAAGACTTAGGATAAAATGGTTAATCCATATAATATAATCGAATAAATGATAGAATTAGGATTTGATCAAGAATAAGCAATTGATGAATTTAGCAAATAATGCTAGCAAGGGGCTAATAGTCTAGGTGACCATTTTTGGGTGATTACATTTGCCCCTCTTTGACTAATGTGTGATCGATCTGGGAACACATTATGTCAAAGAAAAGATCAGCCAAGAAGGTAATAGATAGAGATCTGACTTCAAAGAATGAAGTGCAGAGAGATAGCAGATCCTGCATGGTCAGCCTGGTAGCGACAGTACTGAACACTTAGGAGAGAGATAGACAGTATCAGGACTTGAGATGAGAACTAACATGTCAAGCACCAATAAATAGATAGATTGATTAGGGAAAATAGAATGTTCAAGCATATGCTCTGGAAAATAGCTGATAGAGTATGATGTGTCTGCCCCCTCGGGATCAAAATTGAAATCAAGTAGAGGGTATGCAGAAGCAAGAGCAACATGATCAAATCACTAGGAATCATAATCGAAGATGAAAATATGGTAGAAAAACCATCAAGCCACGAAGATGTGCCCCGGTCAAGACCTCAGAGAGATGAAATGAATGAAATAAGTGAAAGACTAAAAGGGTGAGAGAGATGGAGATGAAGAAATGAAGATGCCCTAGCAAAGAGCGAAGGATCAAGCCTCAAATGGTCAGTCAACTGCGCAGAAGGAGAAATTTTGAAATGCGATTTTGACTATCAAGATGAACTCAGATTTTGATTTCGATCCTGAAAATGGATCCAGGAAAAGGATGTGATGTGAAAGATAAGGAGCGAAAGACATGGTCGAGAAAAAGTGAAAGGTGAGCGCAGTTGACCGACAAGTCTGTTAAAGATGAAATGAGAGCTCTCTCCATATGCAAGATGCAAAATTAAACTAACATGAACTTAAGAATGCAAGCTACTATGAAAAGTGGTTTACTTGCAAGGTTACAAAGCTGTTAGACTCTAATAATCATCATCGAGCTTTATTAGTAGCGTCACAAGATCATACAATGCACACTAGTATAACTATGTGAATCTGAATATGATCTATATCAGATAGGTATGTGGGAATCCCACCTAAGCATCAAAGACATGTAGGTCAAGATGACTAGTGCAGTGAGGTTTCCTAAGTTTAGTATAACAAGATTATGCTTGCATTGAGACACAAGAAAGTCAAGATGACTACAAGCATGCACTTGCAAAAATAGTTAAGGATAATACATTGTAGATCCTAGTGTCAAGTGGAACAAGCATGTTTTTGGAAGAAGATGAAGTGGAAGCCTTTGGAAGCTTGAATGTCAACTTCACTTGTTTCTCAACATCAAACTCTTTCAAGATAGACTTTGGAATCCATATAGTCATAGGCTTTTCATTTATTTTTGATGATTTAGAGAGAATATCTTCAATGATGGATTTTGGAACCCATACTTGTCTTGTAGTTTCCTTCTTAGATATCTCTTTTGACTTTATGCCTCCATGTCGATTAGAGGAGACATGGTGATCTTTTTTTTTTAATGGATTCTTGTATTGCTTTTTTTTCTTGTATTGAACATTCAAGTTACTTCCAAAAGACTTGAGACTTGTGGAAGAAGGAGGATATGACTAGTTTAGATGGGTGGGTGGATGAAAAGGATTCAAGGGTATGCATCTATGTTGATCTTGAGAAAAGATAGGGGATGGAGGGATGTAAGGACCCAATATGGATGACGAATTAGGAGAGTTAAGAGGGGAAAGTGAAGGGACATAAGGGCCCAAGATGGAAGGAAGATGTGAAGCCCTTAGTATTGGTGGAGGAGGTCCAAGGATGGACGTGGAAGATACAAAAGGATAATCAATAAGTTCATCATCATCTATATGACAACCAGGGACATCAAAATCTTTAGAATGAGCATTAGGATTTGCAATAGGATCATGAACATCTTGAATATGAGCACCTTCTTTGATAGGATTGTTCAAAGCTTGCAAAGACTTAGGAAGAGTAGAAAGTGGAAGCGAACATGGAGTGGTAGAACAAGAAGATGGAAGACTTTGATCTTGACAAGGAGATTTGGATAGCATAAGTGTATAATTTTTCTCTTGATTTTCAATAGGCTTAACATTGGAAGTAACAACACCATTTTTAATAACCTTAATGGAAGTATCATCTTTGGAAAGCGCAAGTGTAGTAAGGTTATTTTGATTGTCAATAAGCTCAACGGTGTAAGTAGTAGCTTGATCTTGCTTAGGAGAAGACTTAAGACATGGTGGAATGAATGAGAAAGGGCATGCAAGATCAAAATAACCATGAAATGGATAAGAGACATCATGAAAAGGATTGGATGACATGGAGGGTTCTTGATCTTGATCTTTCTTTATGTGCTTTTCTTTATCTTTAGAGTCCTCTTGACATAGAGCCACTTCTAAGGACAAGGAAACATGTTGGAATTGTATGGAAGACTTTGGAAAAGATGGTGAAGGACTAGCTAAAGTAGGCAGTATAACGCATAAAGGCTTAGGCTCTTTAGATTTAGCATTATTGAAAGTATTTGCAGCCAAGCGAAGGTTAGCTTGAGTTTCTTTAAGAGGTAGCCCTTGAGGATAACTATAGGGAACCACATGAAAAGTATTATGACTTTTGTTGGATGAAGGATTTGTGAAAGATTTGAAAGACTTGGAAGCTTTAGGAAATGTATGGGTATTGGAGGAAGTAGGGGATGAAAGGGAACCATCACAAGACAAAGGTACATCATTAACATAATCTTGCTTGAGAGTGTAATCTTTATTTTCAGCATGAGAGTTCTTAGAGGAGAAATTCTTATAGTATTTACATTTATAATTAGCATGGTAAGCTTTCTCTTCCTCAATAGAAGTAGATGTATCATCTAGGTATTGTTCACAAAAATCATCAAAGTCTCTTTCAAAATCAGAGTCATATGGATCACCATCACGATCTATCCAATGTGATGACCCATTTCCAGTAAGCATGAGCACATGACTAGGATGACTCTTAGGAATAGAGGTGTCATAGGTATCACTACATTGTCCATCATCATAGTCATCAAAGATGAGTGTGTCACTCTTCGTAGAAGAGGTATCACAAGGGCTATCATATTGCTTATCATGGTATGTCTCGAGAAGAGAATTAAGACTCTTGGGAGAAGTAGAGGAGGAATGAGATCGTGAAGAAGAGGAAAGTGAAGACCTAGTGGAGGAAGAAGTTTTGGATAATGAGGAATGTGAATAATGTCTAGAAGAGTCATGGCAAGACTTGGAAGATGAGGAAGGATGAGAAAACTTAGAAGATGAAAAATGTTTGGAAGAAGGAGGTCGTGACATGATCATGTCTATGATCCTAGCAAAGGCGTCTGATTCATTCATCTTTTCTTTTATTTTTGCCTTAAATTCATCACCCATGCAATATCTAGAAGGACTATAGGAGGAATAAAACTCTTCGAATTGAGCAATGAGTTCGAGATCATCTATTTTCAAGAGAGGTTCCATAACAAGATAATTGAAATTCATGGTTCTGGAAGATGAGAAATCAAGCATGGAAGCAACAAAAGAGATGAAGGTAGACTAGATAATAAGAGGAAAAGAATCAAGAAGACATGAAGAGTTTAGGAAGAAGAGGAAGAAGCATGAAGGAAGAAGAGAAAGGATGAAAATGGAAGACTAGGAAGACATGGGAGATGTGTAAGAAAGAAGACCAAGAGTCATTGTGTGCAACTTGATACCATTTAAGTTCATTTAAATGTTGAGCAACATGTCATATCACCTAAGATCTGACCTGGACCGACCAAGGAAGACTGAAAATAGGTCACTGTTTTGGCAAATTGGGGACAGACTGCTAGACAACAAGTTTGACTCTGTACGATAGTTTGCAGGGTATTGGGATGATAAAATTTGTCCAGACGATATTTCACACTAAGGTCGTGCGACAGTTTCCAAGCAGTCAATGTGATAGTATCCAGGCAAGCTGTGCGACAGTTGTTCAGTAACGAAGAATCACATGATAAAACTCAGACCAGTGTGCAATGATTGTTTAGTATTGTATGATTCTTGACCAGTGAATGTAAAAATCTCAGTTTTTGAAGGCAATTCATCTAAAGTCTCAGTTTGATGGTTCAATTTATTGACCCCAAACCCAGTAATAATAGAGAACATACAAGTTTGCAAACAGTAAGTGACCAAACATGTCATAAAACACTTGAATCAAGGGCAAAGGCAACCTTGTCAAGACAAGCACTTGTGATATCAAAGCGAAAAATCTTATGAATGCTACTATGATGTTTGATGTTTGAGAACGTTTACACAAGTAGATCACAACGAAGACAAATTAAACACTTACTAGCCTAGAAAGACAAAGGCTCAATACTTAACAACTTGGCCCACACTTGATGTCCCATCGCCTCACACAAAGTGGTTGCCCACAATAGATGTTGGCTTTGTCATGGAAGTGCCAATGACACAACCAAAGGAACACAGATGGTGAGTAGTCTTGGGGTGATCTGGGTTAGTCCACTAGGATCAATCCTTGCACCAAGATGTTAAGTGGCAAAATTGGGTAGCTTCTATGTATGGTTCATAGTAAGGGTTTCTGTTCGTAATACCCCTCTTGCTCCCCAAAAGGACTCCTTACCTTGCGGCAAGTAATGGACCTCGCGACCATAAGAGTACCTTAAGCATTCTTGCTTAGAATTTTCCTCATGGTCACAATCCCACAAGTACTCACACCAAATGAAGATAAGTACTACGTCTACTAAGGTTTTGTGTCCTTGATAGCCTTGATTTTATAGTGGGTCAGAATAGCTCGGTATTAGTTTGTCCCCACTTGGGTCGTTCCTCTTGATTGTTCAAGAGTAGGCCCGCTAAAAGATTCTAAAACTAAACAAAAAGTGGATTAATCTTTGAGGGTCAAGATTTTTGGTTCACCTCAAGGGTGAAGAGCATACTCTCCTATCTCAAAAATCTCTCCCAAACACACCAAGCAAAGTTCAATTAGCCTCTTGCTTTCAAAATCTAGAAGTGGGTCAAGATTTCTGGTTCACCACAAGGGTGAAGAGCATACTCTCCTACCACCAAAAGACTCCTACAACAAGATATTAAGTGCCTAAGAAAAGAATCAACTAGTATATGCCACACTTAAAAATGAAAGCAATGAACAAGCACTTGATTATTTTTATGCTTTGGGCAGCCCTGCAAGAAAGGTTAGTAGCCCTTGTGCATTTGAAGCTTTGACATGCATTATTTTTGGCAAATATTCAAGCAATGAGGGAACACCTACAAGCACAACTTGTTAGCCCCACAAAGGTTAGCACAATAAAATCAAGTAAAATCTGCAAGTAAACCTCTGTTCTACCACAACAAATCAGAAATCCGAAGCAAACAAATCAAATCTTGCAAAGAAATGATCAAAATCAGTCACTGCCAGGCCTAGGCAATAGTTTTGTTAGAGAAAGTTTCGTACGATACTTCGCAGTATACTGGTGTGATACTTTCTCTCTGTACGATAGATCACACTGTATCTAGACGATGGAGTTCTGTATGTCTCTGCGACAAAATCTTGTAAGGGCGTATGATACTTTTACTAGAAAAGTATCGCTTGGGTATACAAAAAACTCTCGTATGATACTGGAAGACTATCGTATGATATTTTGTCAGAAAGTACAAAAAAAAAGCTGAAATAGCAAGTAAACTATGATGAAAAATTAGCAAAAATGCATGAAAAGAAATGACAAAATAGAGTGTTCTGCCCCACGGTGGGTGCAAAAAATGTACACACTAAGATGTGCACTTCTCTAAGTCATTGCTTCCAAGAGAATCCATGGATTGGAGACCTTGAGAAATCGACCTAGAGCTCCTTAGGCATGGAGTGCAAGGGTATTAAGAATCCTCTCAGCTAGAACTATTAAGCCTATAACCTTGCTAGTAAACCATGCAATGGGAGATTCAAAGAGACAAGGGCAAGAATGCCAATATCCTCAAGAATCTTGATGAAAATGCAATGCAACTATGCTAGAATGAAGAATTCAACTAAGCTATTGAAATGAAAGTGTTACAAGTCTTTGCTAATTAAGCTATGTGAGTTAAACTAGAGCATGAAAAGGAAACTAAGCTAGAATGCTATGAGAATTTAGGCTACAATGCAAAGATAAAGACTAGAATGCAATAAGATCTTCAAAAGCTCCAATAAACCTGCAACATAACATTAGCATAAAAAGTTGGGATCCTAGAATGAGAAAATAGCTCTTCTTTTATAGAAAGTGAGAATCAATGGACGATGGAGATTAAGAGGCAAAATAGTTGATCAAGGGTGAGGTTTGAAAGAGGGATCAATCCATGTGCACAAGTCTCCTCCAATGAGAGTGAAGTGTTGACTTTTGAGCTTCATGTGAGACAAAACGACCTTTTCTTCTTTTTATAAAATAAGAATAATGCTTTATTTGTGCAACTTAGGATAAGAGGAAAGTGGAGGCTTTTTATTTAATAAAAGGGGAGGGAGTTCCTTTTAATTAAATAAAGACTTAGGATAAAATGGTTAATCCATAGAATATAATCGAATAAATGATAGAATTAGGATTTGATCAAGAATAAGCAATTGATGAATTTAACAAATAATGCTAGCAAGAGGCTAATAGTTTAGGTGACCATTTTTGGGTGATTACAGGAAGTAGTTTGTCTACTTGAAAATTAAAAAGTGTGATTTTGTGATGCTCTTAACCCATCTTGGCATAACAAACTTAATAGATCATTGAATTGTATCTCATTTGCCAAATTCTTGTTGTTCATTATACCTTCCAAAGCTCCCAAATATTTTGGAAGTATGTTTTTAAAAAAATAAATAAATATTTGTGACTCTTTTGCAATGAAACCCTAACATGGTAGGTCTAGGTTTTCCTTCACACACTTTTGTTTAACTCCCATGTGGTAATATGTTGTGGGCTTGCCAAGTTTTGTGAGTTTGTTGGGTTTTGTCCATTTTTGTAGAAATAAGACAACAAAAAACTATAAAAAACAAAGAAAATTGGGAAGAGGCGATAGAGAAACTTGTTGGAATGCAACCCATTGCCTATCTCTTGGATTTGTGCCTTGTGCCACTGGCTCGTGGGGCCCTTGTATTTGTCTTTGTTTGCAATCACTTTCCTCAAGGCCTTTCCACAAATGCAAACCTCTTGCACGAGTCCCTCATTGCTCAAAATACTTGAGGGCCCGTTTGGTTGGGGAATTGAAAAATAATGCAAATCATGGTTATCTATACCCTGGTTATGCAAACCCCGGTTATGCTTTTTTGGGACTGTTTGGTTGCCCTGGAAGATGGATTTGTAAATCCACATTCTCTGTTTGGTTGTCAAATTGAAAATAGGAATTCGAATTTATGAAATTCTCATTCTCTGTTTGGTTGAACATTTTCGAATTGGGATTAGAATGCAGGTCTCCATATTCTCTGTTTGGTTCTGCACTTTGAATTAGAATTTGAGTTTGGGTCTCCATCTTCTTCGTTTGGTTGTTCATTTCAAATTAGAATTGGAATATGACACTGATTTTTTATTTTTCATTTTTTAAAATTAATTTATGATTAGTCCATTTTGATATATTTATTATATTTTATTGACCTATGTTAATTATATTTATTATATTTATTTATAAATAATTATATTTATTATTTATTATTATATTTAATTATATTAATTATATTTTGTTAATTTATTATATTTATTTCAATTTTAAATTTTAAAGTTAATTGAACTTGAATTTGTGTATTTAATCCATCATAAGAAATCAATACAATGAAAGTAACAAGATTGCATTGCTCGATAATATAAAAATTGTGTTGCTTCATATAATCACATTGATTTTACATTATGATTTGGAAACAAAATAGATATTCCGCTATGACCGTAGAATCAAAACAAAAAGTAGTAGGATAACAATATTCCGCTATGACCGCAGAATCAAAACAAAAAGTAGTAGGATAACAATGCAAAGAAGACAACGTATCCACATTGCATCCGCAGTGACTCTCTGGACAACTTTCGCTCTTGCAATAACACACCTCGGAGCCTTGCAACACTTGCAATCATCATACACTATAGGTCTAGATGCATGCGTTACCGAAGACGTAGACTGGGATGTGTCACCATCAACCCACTTAAAGAAGCCACACCCGCCACCGTCCTACAAATAAACCAACGTTAGTATCATAAACTATCATTATTGTCCAATGTGCAGATAAATATAACCAAATTTAATAACCTTTTTCTTGTTCACACATCCAAAATCGACGATCCGGGTTCCCTTGTGTTCCCGACCTCCTCATGACGGCATGCACTCCACTGCTACACTCATAAAAAGGGTTGCCTACCATAGCCATTACCACTACAACCAAAAAAATATTTACCGCTCATGACCATAATTAGAACAAATTGGAAAATTAGAAGAAACAACTAATCAGATTGTAGATTGGGAATAACAATATCCATAAATTGGTGTTGTGAAAACACATCGTTGTGTCAAAAATTTGCGTTCGATGCCCTTGTGTCCCTGATCCAATGACCAACTGTCAATCCTGCATATACATTTTATCGCAGCACAAAGAACAATAAAAAAAAATGCACCATGGAGTACCATCAGAATTCTGTACCTTGAAAAAGCAAACATTGGATAGCTCAATTTTATCCATCATATTTGTTGTCTTAGAACTGTCTATCTTTAAAAATGTGTCAAATTGGAATGAATTAAATCAAACGCTAAAGATAACAAACATGGAAAAAATGATAGGCATTAGCATAAATAATTGGGCTTATAGAAAAATCATAAGGACTATTGAAAGACAAAATAAAAAAATTGACAGTTCTATTGAGACATCATTGCAACATCTGAGCATTCATCACTTGGCACTCCTTGGTTTTACAGTCAATAATAAAAAATAGCAATAAAAAGGAATAATGGGGATAATTTTAAAAACAAATAGCAATAAAAAGAAATAATGGGGATAATTTTAAAAACATACATACCATATCACCTTAAAATTAACTGTCAAAGAACAAATTGTGTTTACCACGACCCAATCATCATAGTGCAAATACAAGCAAAGGGTATAACAATTGGATTGAAAATGCAAGAAACGAGCAAAATGACTAGAAAAAAATGGCTCACGAGTGTGATTCGAAACATTGATGAAAATACTTGTAAAAGAAACCTTGATGTTTTAATCGATGTTGAAACATGAGTGCAACATAAACAATGGAGATCATTTGAGACATAAACTAAAATGAAAGATAAGACAAACTGAAAAGAAAGATCGAGACAATAATAAAGTATCAAGTGTTTTCTAAAGGCATGAGACGAAAATGACAAAATGTAACAACAATATAGAATGAAGATAAAATAATCTTTGCATGAATCATGTATCCAACTGTCCATGATCATAATAATCTAACTGTGCATGATCATAATAATCTATGTATTTTGCTGCTGTGTAGATTATAAATTGTAGTAATATATATTGTTTCAATCGATATTTATAATCTATGCAGCAGCAAAATACATATAAAACTGCAATTTATAATCTATGCAGCAACAAAATACATATAAAACTGCTCACAATAATCTATGTATTTTGCTGCTGCGTAGATTATAAATTGCAGTAATATTTATTGTTTCAATCGATGTTTATAATCTATGCAGCAGCAAAATACATTTAAGATGCCAAAGCTTCGAAGAAAGTTTAATACAGGAAATCAAATTGCCATGCTAGAAATCAACTGCCCATAAAGTTGTACGCATATTTTTAAAACTGTACAATAAAATAAATGATTAGTGGGACTGAAGTAGCAGCCTTAACAACAATAAGAAAAACTATTTTATTTCATGGCAATTGTTACTAGTCGTGGATATTAAATTCCAGTTGTCACACATATCACAACATCATTGGTCAAGTTGTTTACATCAGAATAATGATGACTATCAAATTGTTTGCATCAAAATAAGGATGTCTATGAAACACACATGCCCCAAAGAATATTGTGTGTTATGTCCAACACATACTTTATATTTTTAATCCAGTAAAGAAATGAGTAGATTGATAAAAGTTATAGTGAAGTTTATAAATGGACTGAACCTTAGTTCGAATGTGATGCAGGAGCATCCTGGGTGTAAGAGCAATCTTGCATCACCCAAAAATATTTCTATTTTTGTATTCAATAAGGGCTATTTTGTGCAGAGCTGCTATTTATGGAAAGTTACTATTTTTGGTAATTTTTTTATGTGCTCAGAATGATCTGATTTCTTTCTTGGAGGTTCATTTTGGTCATATAAGTCTGCCAGTAAAGTTTCATTGCCAGATCAAGTGTATATTGGAAGATATTGAAGATTTTCGGTATTGGCAGCAGGGTACAGAAACTTCGAACTCAGTTTTGAAGGCTTTAGAGGCCCCGGATGAGGTCGAATTTTGCGCTGAATGAAGCTTGCTTAATTTAGGCGTTGTAGAGCTCCTCGCGCCCTTTCCGAAATGGGGTTACAATAGTCAATCGGGTCAACTGGTGATGACTTATGGTCTTCGGAAGTTGGGTCACCTGAAATGGCGGAAAATGATTTTTCTTCAAAATTTCTGTTCGGGTTTCAAAATTTATTTTGAGCCGACTATGATGTAATGAAATGTAAAATAAAAAAAAATAATTCTAAGTTTGGTCGGCCTTATTGGCTAAAATTCTGGAACCTTCCCAGGCGGTGGAAAATTGCCTATATAAGGAAGGCTGTATTATTGTCTTAGGCAGTTCAGAATAGTTCTGGGTATTGATTCGAGGCTTTGTCCTACAGAATATTGTAAGGGAATGCCCATGTGGCTTTGCATATTGTAATTCTGAAAGTTTGTAATTCCACATTTGTGGAGATAATAAGAAGCCAATTTTCTGTTCTTGCATATTGTTGTTGTTTCTCTATTTCTGTTATGTGTTTGTGGTATTAAGGGGAGCACCCTTCATCAAGTGGTATCAGAGCAGGAGTTCTTGAGTGTGTAAACAGATCGCCGACTGTGAGGCAGTTTGCACCAGGACCGTGGCTAGGGTTTGGGCGCGCATCGCGAAAATGCCTCCACAAAGGGAACGTGGCGGAAGAGCTGGTGTTGTAACACCTGAGGTTAGAGAGCTGCAGAGACAAGTGCGAGCATTGCAAGAAGAGATTCGCAGAGGAATGAATCTTAATGTCAGAGACGAAAGCGAGGATGAAGCCGAAGAAGAATATCAAGAAGGAGAAGTTGAAATTGTGAACCATGAGGAAGAAAGACTTTTTCGGGCGATTTCCAAGATTGGGAAAAGACCTAAGATTGAGGTTCCTACATTTTCTGGAAATCTTAACCCAGAGGAATTGATCGACTGGATCAATGAATGTGAGGAATATTTTGAGTATGAAGATGTTGAGGATCCTGATAGGGTCAAATTTGCGAAGGCCAGACTGAAAGGTCATGCGAAGATCTGGTGGCAAGAAATTCAACTGGAGCGAAATAGAAGAGGGAAAGATAAAATCACAAGATGGGATCGGATGGTGGATAAATTGAAGCGACAGTTCATTCCTGTTGATTATGAGCTTGATCTACTAAAGAAAATGCAAAGTTTGAAGCAAGCAGGAAGATCTGTTCAGGAGTATACAGAGGAGTTCTATCGACTTCTCATCAGAACAGGCCATGCAGAAGCTGATAAGGAGAAAGTTGCCCGATACCTTAATGGGTTAAGGCCAAGCATTCAGGAGGAGCTGAATCTGGTTCGAATGAACAGTATTGAGGAGGCATACCAGTTTGCCCTAAAAGTAGAGGAAAAGCTGAACAAGAAGTTTGAGAGCAGACAAAATGGAAGAGGTCGCGGTGGACGATCTGGTGGACGGTCATATGGTGGCCGAAATGAGGATTCGAAAAAGAAGGATGAGGCTAGTAGCAGTCAGAATCAGCGAGGAAATAATTCCAATCGCTTCCAGGATCAGAATAATAGAGATCAAAGAGGAAGAGGAAGAGGACAAGGATCTGGAAGAGGTGGCTTCCGTGGAACATGTTTTCACTGTGGAGAAGAAGGTCATAGGGCATTTGAATGTCCTCAGCGCCAAGGCAGAACAGACAGGAGAAATGAAGGCCAGGCCAGAATTGCACATGTAGATGAAGATGCCAGATCATCAAATTCTGAAGATGCTGAAAGAGGAGAAACGTTGATTAACAGAAGAGTCCTGTTGAGTGGTGAGAATGAACCTGAGCAAAGGAGGAGCTTGTTTCGCACCAGGTGCAAGTGTGAAGGTAAATGTTGTGATGTGATTATCGATAGTGGAAGCACTGACAATTTGGTGTCAGAAGAGATGGTGACAAAGTTGAAGCTCAAGAGACAGAAACACCCACATCCATATCGGATTGCCTGGGTACAGGATGACCACAAGGTCATGGTCAATGAACAATGCCTGGTGAAGTTCAAGATTGGCGGGTACCAAGATGAGGTATTGTGTGATGTCATATCTATGGATGCATGTCATATGTTGTTGGGTAGACCATGGCAGTTTGACAGATGTGCTGTACATGATGGCCGTGCGAATACCTATTCCCTGACAAAGGATGGAGTGCGACATAAGCTAAAACCATTGAAGGAGACTGAAGAAAAGGTATGTGGTAATGCAAGGATAACTTTTGTTGATGGAAGAAATTTCCTAGATGGTATGAGGCACGAGCATGTATGTTTTGCTTTAATTCCAAAAGCTGTTAAAGAGGAAGTAGAAGATGTTCCTGTAGAAGTTGCAGATTTGTTGAATGAGTTTCAGGATATTGTATCCGATAACGTGCCTGATGGATTACCACCAGTCAGGAAGATCAGTCATCAAATGGATTTGATCCCAGGAGCGAGTTTGCCGAATAAGGCAGCACACAGAATGACACCTGCAGAAAGTGAGGAGTTGAACAGACAAGTACATGAACTGCTAAAGAAAGGATTGATCCGTGAGAGTCTGAGTCCCTGTGCTGTACCAGCGGTATTAGCACCAAAGAAGAATGGAGAGTGGAGGATGTGTACAGATTCTAGGGCAATAAACAAGATCACAATCAAGTACAGGTTTCCATTGCCACGAATGGATGATATTATGGACTGTTTGAGTGGAGCTGTGTATTTTTCAAAGATAGATCTGAAAAGTGGATATCATCAGATTCGGATCAGAGAAGGAGATGAATGGAAGACTGCCTTCAAGACAAAAGAAGGACTGTATGAGTGGCTAGTCATGCCTTTTGGGCTAACCAATGCACCGAGCACTTTCATGCGGCTCATGAACGAGGTTCTGAAAGAATTTCTAGTTTCAGGAGAAGGTCTAAAAATGGACCCAGAGAAGGTACAGGCTATCCTTGAATGGCCTACTCCAAGGAATGCTACTGAGGTAAGATCTTTTCATGGTCTAGCTAGCTTTTACAGAAAGTTTATCAGAAATTTTAGCAGTATTTGTGGACCCTTGACTGAAACAATGAGAGGGGATAGAAAAGAGTTCAAGTGGACTAATGGGGCAGAAAAGAGTTTTCAATTGTTGAAACAAAAAGTTACAGAACAACCTGTTTTAGCACTTCCAGATTTTAATAAAGTGTTTCAAGTAGATTGTGATGCTAGTGGTACTGCAATAGGAGCTGTTATGAGCCAAGAAGGTAAACCTATTGCTTATTTCAGTGAGAAGTTGAATGATGCCAAGAGAAAATATTCTGTTTATGATCAGGAATTTTATGCTATAGTTCAAGCATTAAAGAAGTGGAGACACTATTTGCTTCCTAAGGAGTTTGTTTTGTATACTGATCATCAAGCTTTGCAATATTTGAATAGTCAAGGAAAGTTGAATCAAAGGCATTTGAAATGGGTTGAATTTTTGCAGAGTTATACATTTGTTTTGAAACACAGGAGTGGAAAGTCTAATAGGGTTGCAGATGCTCTTAGCAGAAGGCAACTACTGCTGACAGAAATGCAGATTGAAGTGGTTGGGTTCAAGGAGCTCAAGAATTTGTATCCAGAGGATCCTGACTTTGGTGAAGCTTGGAAAGCTTGTAAAGAACCTGTTACTCTAGACAGGACGAAATGGTTGGATTTCATCATCCAGGATGATATGCTATTCAGAGGGAGTCAGTTGTGCATTCCACGAAGTTCTATGAGGGAGAATCTCATCAAGGAGAAGCATAGTGGAGGATTGGCTGGACACTTTGGTCGTGATAAAACCCTTGCTTTGGTTGGTGAGAATTATTACTGGCCACAATTGCAGCAAGATGTGAAGAAGTTTGTACAGAGTTGCAGAGTATGTCAGATGGCGAAAGGAGTGAAGCAGAATACAGGGTTGTATCAGCCATTACCTATACCAGAGAAGCCTTGGGAGGATATCAGTATGGACTTTGTTCTTGGTTTACCGAGGACACAGCGGGGACACGATTCAATTTTTGTGGTAGTTGACAGATTTTCAAAGATGGCACATTTCATTCCCTGCAAGAAGACTAATGATGCTGTTCATGTAGCAGAATTGTTTTTCAGAGAAGTAGTGAGACTTCATGGTTTGCCAAAGACCATAGTTTCAGATCGGGACACTAAGTTTGTTGGATATTTCTGGCGTACATTGTGGAAGAAGTTAAAGACAGATTTGAAGTTCAGTTCATCACATCATCCACAGACTGATGGACAAACAGAGGTGGTGAATAGGAGTTTGGGAAATTTGCTGAGATGTTTGGTTGGAGATAAGCCAACAGGATGGGATTTGATTTTACCACAGGCAGAATTTGCATACAATAATTCTGTCAACAGGAGCACTGGTAAATCACCATTCCAGATTGTATATGGAAGTAGTCCAAGAAATGCATCTGAATTGAGGAAGATAGATAAAGGAGAAATAAGTAGTGCTGAAGCTGAAGATTTTGCAGAACACTTGAAGAACATCCATGAGGAGGTGAGGAAGCATATTACCAAGATGAACGCACAGTATAAGGCTAAGGCAGATGAGAAAAGGAGGTATAAGGAATTTCAAGTTGGTGATGAAGTCATGGTTCATTTGCGGAAGGAGCGGTTTCCAGTTGGTACATATAACAAGCTGAAAATGAAGAAGTTTGGACCATGTAGGATACTGACGAAACATGATTCAGGAAACGCATATGAGGTAGAATTGCCTACTGAGCTAAATATTTCACCAGTGTTTAACATTTCAGACCTGACAGAGTATCATGAAGGAGGTGTTGAAGATGAGATCACAGCAGCACAGTGGAGTATTCCAGCAACTAGTTCAGACACTAAGGAGATCGAAGATATACTGGACAGTCGTATTGGCAGAAGCACAAGGAACAGGATATATGAAGAATATCTGGTCAAGTGGAAAGGACGACCTGTTGAAGATTCATCATGGCTGACAAAGGAGGAGATTAGCCGTCTTGGTTTTCCTCTGCACACCTGAGTCGTGACAGGGTCACTTCTCAAATTACCCCGGGTGTCTGATGCAGGAGCATCCTGGGTGTAAGAGCAATCTTGCATCACCCAAAAATATTTCTATTTTTGTATTCAATAAGGGCTATTTTGTGCAGAGCTGCTATTTATGGAAAGTTACTATTTTTGGTAATTTTTGTATGTGCTCAGAATGATCTGATTTCTTTCTTGGAGGTTCATTTTGGTCATATAAGTCTGCCAGTAAAGTTTCATTGCCAGATCAAGTGTATATTGGAAGATATTGAAGATTTTCGGTATTGGCAGCAGGGTACAGAAACTTCGAACTCAGTTTTGAAGGCTTTAGAGGCCCCGGATGAGGTCGAATTTTGCGCTGAATGAAGCTTGCTTAATTTAGGCGTTGTAGAGCTCCTCGCGCCCTTTCCGAAATGGGGTTACAATAGTCAATCGGGTCAACTGGTGATGACTTATGGTCTTCGGAAGTTGGGTCACCTGAAATGGCGGAAAATGATTTTTCTTCAAAATTTCTGTTCGGGTTTCAAAATTTATTTTGAGCCGACTATGATGTAATGAAATGTAAAATAAAAAAAAATAATTCTAAGTTTGGTCGGCCTTATTGGCTAAAATTCTGGAACCTTCCCAGGCGGTGGAAAATTGCCTATATAAGGAAGGCTGTATTATTGTCTTAGGCAGTTCAGAATAGTTCTGGGTATTGATTCGAGGCTTTGTCCTACAGAATATTGTAAGGGAATGCCCATGTGGCTTTGCATATTGTAATTCTGAAAGTTTGTAATTCCACATTTGTGGAGATAATAAGAAGCCAATTTTCTGTTCTTGCATATTGTTGTTGTTTCTCTATTTCTGTTATGTGTTTGTGGTATTAAGGGGAGCACCCTTCATCAGAATGGGGAGAATTTTTTTATGTAAGAACGATGTCACTTCAGTGACTCTTCTCCATCCTACTGATAACGAGGGCATGTTGTGTCAATATCACCAATGAGATTAAAAATTTTATGTAGCAAATTCAATTTCTAAGCAAGATTCTATACTAAATATTATAATAACAAATATATCACATTATATATTTGTAACATATCATCGATTTTCACAGTCTAAACTCAATTGAAAAAATTATCTCTGGTGTGAGGCATAGAAATCAAGATATGAGAAATATTACAGCCGCCCATAGTCTAAGTTCATCTTCAACATGGCATTCACCTGTTCCATATCTGTTTGGAGGAGTAGCAGCCATGGTTGCCCTCATAGCCTTTGCTTTTATAATTCTACTATGCTCCTACTTTAGGAAACCAAATGTTGTTGTTTCCCAAGATAGTAGTAATATAAGAAGCGATTCCAGTTTTGATCAAAAAAGTGATGCGTTGGAGGATTTGTCATATTTATCAGAGAATGATAATGGTGAGAAAGTGGTTGTTATTATGGCTGGTGAGGAGATGCCTAGTTTCATTGCCAAACCCACTTCTGTGTCATTGGCAACACAGTAAGAATCTGAGGGAAAGAAAAATTTGTAGATTTTTCTCTTCATTTAGTTTTATAATTTCTATTTATTCGGTACACACTTGCAGCTGATCATTGCATGGTCGTTGGAGATAGAAATGAGTTTGCGTTCAGCATAAGCATTGAGGATAGAGTAAAAATATTAATGGCTATAATGGATGTAGCTGAGAATGGCTATAACTATTGTCCACCTTTGCATAGAGATCTTTGATAGGAAATGAATTCTCACATTCAGTTGTGTAATTGCAATTTGCAACTGTAACTCCTACATATTAAATTACAAAGATATACAGTTATTTAACATATACATGTGATCAGGTCACTCCTACATACTTATATTGCTCATAGGTTTAGTGGTAATAGGTATATGGTTTAGTGTTTCAGAAGTTTTTCCTCTACTGGCATTTGACATGATCATCTAACTGTGCATGATAATAATCTAACTGTGCAGGATCATCTAACTGTGCATGATAATAATCTAACTGTATAGAAATAGAAATATAGAAATATAGCAACATAGCAACAGTGTTTTAACAATCACAAAGTCACAGTATTTCAACATAGCAAATATAGCCACAGTAACAAAGTCCCAATGAAACACCAAAATAGAAATATAGCAATAGTATTTTAATAGATCCCACCCTCATGCATCTGCGGATCGACAAATTCTATCTATCAACATCAACCGGTCCTCATCGATTTCCATGGACACAAACCCATTAAGGATGGCTGGCTTGTTCATCAAGGTCTTGTAGACTGTGATCGCATCATTGCTGCTCACCTAAGGCATGGCTTTCAAAGTTTTCCATGCTCTACCTAACACGACCTGTTCCTGAGAATGGTCGACTGTGACAACCTGAGGCACTTTAAGGCCCTTTGTTAAGGTCTGCATTGTCTCACAAATCATATCCAAGGAAGATGCCAAACTTGCCTTCCTCTTCCTTACCCTCCTCTGCGATGATCCCATGCTCGGACATGATCGGGGAGTTGCAGTCTCATCGTCCAGATCAGGCTGAGTCTCAAAAGATGTGCCACACTCGGGCCCATCAACATCAGCATTAGCATCATCATCATCATCATCTAACTGTGCAGGGCGGTTATAGTGCCCTTCCTCGGTCTCGCCAGCAGTTGTTGTGCCAGTCCCATCAGTGATGTCATTGCCAACAATTATGGCAAGGTCATTGTAGTATGGGAAAGGTGTTCTTTTGAACATCCTAGCTGATCTGTACTCTCGAGACTACACAAACACCAAAAAATGTGCATTGGACTATCAGAACAACATGCACAACAAAAACCAAATTTGCATAGTTAAGAAAGCAGATATAAAAGTCATGAAAAGACAAATTTACCTCGAAAAGTTTGTCCCTGACCGAATCCGCTGCCTCCACTGTCTGCGTTGCTTCGTTCCAACCGAAGCCGCTTTTGCTCTTCAAGTCTCTCACAAGCTTGAATCCTTGCTTCCAAGTTTTTAGCTTGTTCTTGAATTGGTCTTTGCTTAGGTTCATAGTCAACTCCGCATTGATCTGCCTTTCAATGGCAGCCCACACTTCTTTTTTGAAGCCACCTTTGCATTTTCTGCCAAGGTGGACTTGGTCAATGAGGAAATCAAGGAAAACCCTTTCCATACGTTTGGTCTAGATCATTTTCTTACTAGACGAAGGCTCTTCCAATAGAATCGGGTCTTGAGCACTACCATCAATGCTCATGAGTAGCTCGGTCATTGCCATGTAGTAGTCTACACATGGTTGTCAATGTTAGGAGATAAATAAATACAAGGCATCATTTTTAGTTGCAATACATCAAAAGGAAAACATACAACCATACATCCAAAGGAAAATCAAAATCATTTATACAAGGCATAGTATAAGGAAACCAAACAACATGCATCAAAAGGAAACCATACAACCATACATCCAAAGGAAAATCAGAATCATGTATACAAGGCATAGTATAAGGAAACCATACAACCATACATCAAAAGGAAAACATACAACCATACATCCAAAGGAAAATCAGAATCATGTATACAAGGCATTGTCAGAATCATGTATCCATCAAAAGGAAAACATACAACCATACATCAATATCTCTGCATATGTCATCAAAAGGAAACCATACAACCATACATCAAATATCAAAGGAAACCACTATACTGCACAGTCATTAACCAACAAGAAAGTACAACTATTCTCTAGGTCTATAGTCTTCCCACATCCTACTCGCCAGGTCATCCCGGAACTGTGACCACTCAGTTCTATCCTACTGAGAGAAGCCATATGTTTGTAACACTGGCACATTGACCCCACCACAATCAGGATCATCCTCCTCTTCCACTTCCACCTCAGGTAGGCCATCCACTTCCATGATGTAATTGTGAAGTATGCAACACGCCAAAACAATATAGGCTTGTGTCATGATATCATAAGTCATTGCATGTCTCAGGATTGGAAAACGCCGCTTCACAATACCGAGGGTGCATTCTACTACATTTCTCAGAGAGGCATGTCAGTTGTTGAACAACTCCCTGACATTTTGTATTGGGTTTTCTCTTGAAAATTCCTTCAAGTGGTACCGTGTAGATCGGTAAGGAGCAAGAAATCCAGGGGCATTCGGATATCCCGTGTCCACTAGATAATATTTTCCTGCAGAGAGTTAGCAGAGTGTTAGGATTGAATACATATTATGTGCCCTTTAGTACATTAAACTATTATTTGGCTTACCGGAGGGGACCTCAAGTGGATCTACTCTACTCAGAGCTGAACCTAGAACACGACTATCGGCAACAGACCCTTCCCAACCGGCAAGAACATACTGGAACGTGCAGTTAAAGGAAACTGTAGCGAGCACATTTTGTGACAAGTTCCCTTTTCTATCACGATATTTACTCTGCTTCTCAATCTCGACAGTGACTGGGATGTGTGTTCCATCTATAGCTCCAACACAGTCCTATCAAATATGGTGTGTATGGGAAAATGCAAAATCAGCCTCTGATATGGTGGGGAACATTGTACCAAACAACATAATCAAAAGACCAAACAATGTACCTTGAAGTACAGAACCATACGGGTGTTCCCAGTAATTTCAGGAGGAGTGCCCAGTCCAGGCGGTTTGAAGTAATCTCCATGAAGTGCTAAGATGCTCATCAATACCTTGTGAAAGTACCTACTGACTGTCTCTCCGGAGTGCCCAAAGTTATGGGCAATCTTGCGGTTTCGAAGATTGTGCCCAAGAGTGTGGAGGAACATCACTAGTTGTTCATCTATTGTCAAGTGTCTGCTATCCTTCAATGTTCCTCTCTGCCTTAATATCATAGCTAGTTTAGAGAAGGCAGCCTGACTCATCCAAATCTGATCATGACAATCAACTTTAGTAGAGTGAACAATCTCTCTATAAAATGAATTGCCTTTTCAGATTCTTTTCCCTTTGTTGCTACCTTCTTTAGCTTGCAGTTGTTTGAGCACAACAACCAAGGCACAGAGACAAGCGATAATCTAGGTGTATGTGGTCTTCCTGAGTATTTGTGCATACACTTATATACTGTCGTCAGGATCCATCAGTGGCCTGAAACGTGGACAACAGAAACATTGTTAGACATGATTGTATATCAAGAAACGAAGTATGGGAGCGAGCAATAGTAAATGGAATACAACAAGGACTACCAACTGGTTAGGATCATAAGCCCATAAAGAACAATGCAAGAGTACATACCTATATAGATACAACAAGGACTAGCTATGTAGATGCAAGCACTGTACATGATCATCTAATCTAAATTGCTATCATACATATATACATACAGGCATACATATATACATACATGTATACATATAGGCATACATATATACATACATGTATAGATACATACTGATGTGCTAGATGTATTGTATCAAATCCTAATAGGGACATTATTATACTTGTGCATGATCTAGTGGGACATTATTATACTTGTGCAATTAAGAAGTTCTAGTATGTGGTGGATAAAGATTGTAGCATTGAGAGTTTATTAAGGAAAATCATCTTATATGTAAGACTTCATGATTTTCCTATCAAGCAAAACATAGAATAGCATAAAGTAGTTTGATATATCCTAATCAAGGAAATAAGGCTTTAAGAGCATATTGAAGTTATAGATGAGGTTCTCCTATGCAATGATTTGTACTTTGTTATATAGAGAAAAGACAAGGAAGATGTTAAGTGATATATCCCAACAAGACAACATGGAGGTAGTTGATTGCATGGTAACCACATTGGTCATACATGGAGACACTTTTACTCTATCATAAGTTAGAATATACTTGATTTACAATGAGGAATTCTTCCTAATGTTGGACAAATGTTTCCTCTAACAAGGAGACAGAAAAAGAGGATAAACTTATTGAGACAAGGAAGAAATTGATTAAGTGATTGCTCATCACTACAAAACAGTTAACAACAAATAAATAACAATGAGGAACATAATATATAATGTTATCAGCACCTTGGCAGTTACCTTGCAGTTTATATCTCTTAGATTTGAAGCTCAGAATAAATAGACTCTTTCTTGGTAGTCCATATTCACAAGGAAAACTGATGACCACGTTATTTTCAGATCTGATCATATGAACTTGACATAACTTACTTTATTTATTGTACTTGCCGACTTTCTAGGCTGGCGATTCCTAATTAGTTAGACTCCTTATTTGTGACTGTCTTTATAGTGACTGTACATTATCATGTTTTCCATACAGTGGCTATCCTCATTTGTGACTATCCCTATTTTCTAGGAGATTATCACAAGATTTAGAAACAAATTTTCAATGGCTATGAAAAGCAAAAGCAAAAGTACTTTCAACTATTGGAGTAGTATTACAAGTCAAAGATGACAATTAGAGTATTGCTAAATAGCACAAGGTGATGAAGAATATGGAGGGAGACTGCTTCAATGCAAATGATTTAAATTAGGTATTGTATAGCAGAAGACAAGGGGAGTTTCAATAGATCTTATCATTAAAGAGACAAGGGGAGTTGCAATAGATCTTATCATTAAAGAGATAATTGGACTACCACTAAACTATTCAGTGTCACATAGAAAAACATTATTGCTAGTAGGCGAGGGGAAGGAAAATAAATAAAATGTCCACGAGACTATCTTTAATTTTAATGTCCATGAGGCTAAAGATAGCCCTATGGTTCCTTTTCCCCAAGGAGAATTCTTCATAGAGGATTTCATAATTTAGAAAACCGAAATTACATTTTTAATTGACGATAGAGATTTATTCGGATTTTTCCAGAGTTCTACTTCTCTCATCCGAAAAGAGTATTTGCTTCCCATTTTTGAACTTCATTTCGTAAATTCATTTCATTGGTCACCCCGAACAACAGAAAATCTGAGGGCGTGGGCCTTCAGCAAGAGGCTGTGAACAGGTATGTGAATCTCTGGTTTTATCTGATTAGCTTGTCCGTAGTTAAATCTTCCTATGGTTGTACACACTCTTATATCTCCATGGAATTCTAATGGTAAACTTTGCATATTGTTCTCAAACTAGAATACCTGAGTTATGTATCACACTGTATATTCATTGAATATGTATAGAGCATGTATATTCATCTTATATCATCCAAATTCAGCAAACACCAAGAGACCCAGGAAGACTTTGGTTTAAATGGTTCATTTGGTTTTTAATATTTTTTTTAATGGCAATGTGCCTTATTATCTTTATGTTTAGAAAGGGCTTTTACTGCATGTTGAATGCTGGATCCTCTGTTTATATGTTAATTTTGTTTTTGAACGTTGGATGAGGTTATGGAACATCTTCAGGTGTGCGGGGTAAGCTTAGGTCAAAATTTAAATATGTGAACATGAATTGTACTTCTTTTAACCATTATCATTCAACACAATCTTCAACATGTAAGCTGATGTGGAGGGATTCGAGCCACAGTTCTTGCAAGCATATCTGAAGTGGAGAATTTCTCATCAAAACTAATATTAGGAAGATTAACCTTCAGAAAAGCAGTAGCAGAGACTCAAACGCAAACATCATAGCAGTTCCTCATTTCTTTAGCGACGCTTTGTATTCTTGGGTTTGTGTACATAGTTTGGGTTTTCATAATTTCTCTATCTTTAATTCTATTGCGTTACAGCCTTTGGATTCAATGGATATTGAGTGTCTTCTGAACCTTTTTATTTGGTGTTTCTAGTGTTTTATTTTTCAATGGTTTAATCTCTGTTTTGTTAGATGGAGACCTTGAGTCAGACTGGAATAACAACAAACTTCAAGGCAGTGGAATTCAAGAAGAATGAAAGATACAAGCAAAAGCAATGCCCCGTCTCTGCATTGGCTTGTGGGTCTTGTGCTGCAAAGCCAGCTACTGCTTCTCAGATTTATTGTAATGTTGTACCCAAGAGAGCATTAGTTGTATTGATGGCAACCAAGTCTGGGATAATGTACAATCACTATAAAGACAATATGATAATGTACAGTCACCAACGAAGACGATAGTGAATGACCAGAATACAAACAATGATAGCGAACAGTGAGAGAATGACCAACAATTTCGACAGATAATGTAATCAGATGCACTAAATGAGGACATCTCACAGTGACTGTCCCTTGTGTAATTGCTACTTGAATGTATTGGTATTGAACCATGCAAATGCTTTTCTTCTTGATAATGTCCTCATTTGTTCAAGAAGAAAAGCATTTGCATGGTTCAATACCAATAGGCAATACATTCAAGTGACAATTACACAAGGGGCAGTCACTCTGAGATGTCCTCATTTGTGACAAGGACAATCACAAATAAGGACAGTCACTGTAAAGACAACATGATAATGTATAGTCACTGTAAGATGTCCTTATTTGTGACTATCCTTATAGTGACTGTACATTATCATGTTTTCTATACAGTGGCTATCCTCATTTGTGACTATCCCTGTCAAAATGAGGACATCTCACAACGCCCATCATTTCTGAATGAAGAGATGTCCTCATTTGAATAAAAGCCCACATAATTTTAATTCAATTAGAATCTAAATAAAATGTAAACTTAAGAATTATCATTTAATCCATTCCATGAGAATCAAGATATAAATTTGTATAATATTTAATAGAATCTATACCCCTTAATCCTCTATTCATATCAGATAATAAAAAATAATCATTTAGACATTGACATAATAATTACTGCACACTGAAAGGTACGCCTCAAACAGTGTATGAACTTACAAAAATACCCAAAATATCGATGAAGCTTAAAACATGCTACAACTAAAATTAATGAACACCAAATGAGGACAGTCACTGTAAAGACAACATGATAATGTATAGTCACTGTGAGGACATCTTACAGTGACTATACATTATCATGTTGTCTTTACAGTGACTGCCCTCATTTGTGACTGTCCTTGTCGCAAATGAGGACATCTCACAGTGGCCATCATTTTTCTGCATCCCACAGTGGACCTAGGGTTGTTTTTTTCCTGTCTGTGTTCTTTATGTTTTATGAGTGCTATACCCAATAGTCTTTCCAATACCCTTTGCCCAATACTCTTCCCAATACCCTTTGACCCTCCATTCTTTTTTATATTTCTTTCGTTACTCTCACAATCTGTTGACGACTGCATGCAAAAATGTGGAAGCACAAGAAATGGGAGATGTGGTATACCATGCAAAATGTGGAAGCACAGGAAAGACATCATATTAATATATTTATTTTAGATTTTGTATGGTTTACGCTTCCCACCCAAGCTCCACAATAATAAGAACAGTGCAAAGCCCCACAAAAAAAAAATCCATGGTGGACAATAACTTCCACCAGAATGGCATACAATAATTTCAGTCAGTCTGAAAAGAAATACAATCAGACGTATTTTTTCCACAACTTCTAGATTCACTGTGCAAAACCAACCATATTAAGACGTTTCCAACCTTATCTCTTGCCCCAAGTAACATTTGCAAAACCTCAAATAACACAGAAACAAAAATACCTAGTGTGGGGCTTCAATTTGTAGGCAAACCCTAGCGTCGAACACTGCAGCACAAAGCTGAAGACGCAGACCGCAACGAACACGCGGCAATCGTTGTTTCGAAACCATGGAAATGGC
Source organism: Chamaecyparis obtusa (assembly GCA_027943335.1). NCBI lineage: Eukaryota > Viridiplantae > Streptophyta > Pinopsida > Cupressales > Cupressaceae > Chamaecyparis > Chamaecyparis obtusa. The sequence continues at coordinate 32,733 of BSBK01002336.1, forward strand.
TACGTCAAAATGTGGTTATGTGCGGACCCGACAAAAAATTAAAATTGATTTGAAGTCCAAAAACGTGGAGTTGCTTGGACCCGACGGAAAAATTAAAATGGGTTTAGTTCTCAACAAAACCGTGGATTCCAAAGTCATTCCACCTCCTAAGGTGGAATTCCGACATCCGCATTTTTGGCGAAATGGGGTCACGCAAATCCACATTCGCATTTTGTAAAAGGGTTCTCAAACAGAGAATTGCACCCCATAACCGGGTTATGGGCGGCATAACCCAGTTATGGGGTGCAACCAAACGGGCCCTGAAAGAACTATTGAAACCCCTCAAATGGGCTCCACAAAGATTGCTTTTTGTGTAAATTGTTTTCAAAGACTAGCTTGGAGTCCTTATACGCGTACATATGCAAATTGCAACCCGAGTGTGGCCAATTAGTTCCAGAACCTCGTTGTAGGCTTAGGCAAGCGAGTGCTCGCGGTGGTCATTACTTAGATTATAAAACTTCAAACAAACACAAAAGACATGCCCAAACTAATTAATTCTTAAATTCAAAGGAATTCTAAATTACATTTGAATTATACGCTTCACCCAACTTTATGCAACTTTATTTAAATTTTAAAAAACAACAACAATAATATAATTTAATGCTCTAGACAAAAATTGGACCTGCTCAACTTTGGAGACATTTCTTTTATTATTTTTGCGAGCTTCAAACAATGCGGTTTTCTCGATAGCGTCGACCCCGTCAATAGCGTCGACCCCGTCAATAACTCCAGACATTGAATTAAATATAGGCACGTGTCTTTTCTGAAGAAATGACCTCGTTCCTCGTTTAACATTTTGCAGGAGCTTGGAGAGCGGAAACTGCAGGCTGTCGAACTTTAAACTTGACTGCTGACAGAGAAAAGGAAAAACCAGTTCTCACCACTCACATTCTCGCGGAGAGAGTAAAGGAGGACTGTGAAGTGGGAGCCCACACGACAATTTACTCCAAACAATAAATTATGGAGGAGGAGCGCGTATTTCCCACCATTTGATCTTTGTTTGGTGGGAGCCGATGCGAGCAGAGCCATTGAAAAACAAATATAAATCTTGAAAGCCGCAAATAACCCAGCTTTACTGAATCGCCATAGCAGAAGACGCAGGAAAGGTACAGGGTTACGGCTTTTCACAATTGAAAGGTAGACAGTGTGCAATTATTGTGAGGTTTAGTTGGTGTCATGGAAAGCTTTAGAAGGTATGGCCTGCCCTTCTCTCTGGCAAGGGTAATACAGTCACCAATCTCGTCTTTATTGGACTTTTCCCGGCGTTCGGAAACGGGGTCGAATTCGGCCAGCGGCGGACTCCTTTTCAGGGGTCTCAGCCAGGGGGATGACGTGGCGGGGAGGGCTGCTGACGAGGTAGGGGCCGCGGAGGTTTCTATTAGGATTTTCAGCGCAGGCGAGGCGGAGGAGCATGGGAGCAGAAATGATTATGACTCCCGCGGAGAGCAAGGGTTCGAACCCACAACCCCTTCTTTGCAGAGCAATGGAGTTGAGACTGCGCTAACCTCGATGCCATCTTTATCTACTGCTGCCGATGTGGCCGCTAGAAGGGATAGGAATGATGGTGATGCTAATAGTGCTAATAATACTAGTAGTAATAATAATAACAATACTGGTTCTCAGAGATATGAGATTCAGCAGCTGGCCAGATGGATTGAGCAGGTCTTGCCCTTCTCGCTTTTACTCTTCATCATCTTCGTTCGCCAACATCTGCAAGGTTTGTTTTATTAGCTTTTTTTTTTTCACTTTCATTTCTGCTGCAAATTTTTGTTTCAACGTTATTTTCAGGATTATATTTTGATTACTCACAGCAGTTGGTAGATGAGGCAAACGCAGTTCCAAATATTTATTTTTATTTTCAAAGAATTCACCACTATCCTTTTTATTCTTGGAAATCTTTCCGTTTCTACCCCTTTCGGTGCACTAACATAGCGAAGCAAAAAGTCAAAAAAATAATATATATCGGGGTCTGGTTGAACACATTTTTTTTCCACCTGACTAAGATACTTCCTAAATGGTAATCCAGGTATGGTTCCAAAGGGTTATTGCCACCTTACAAAGATTTGATCCTAATTATTAACCCAGGTATGGTTGTGCGTGGATTTTGTCACCTCTTTAAGATGACGTTCCCACGATTTTCATTTAATTGAAACTTTCGGCAAAGTTTTTAACTTTGTATATTTTTTAGCATTTTTCATTTAACCTTCATTTCTTCTAGAAATCTTGTATTTCAACCTTAATTTCACGATTTTGTATTCCTCTGTTTCATGAGGACTATCTCCTTTAACACTAGAAAATGTATTCCGATAATTTGACATAGGGTAATTTGGAAGGCCACATATTTTCAATTTAGGTCGCAACCTTTTCTTGGTCAAGTTTTGCAAGTTGCAACATTTGAGTCAAATTCACCACATATTTTTCATACATTTTGCTACAATCAAAATATCATCCAAGTAGGGTAAATTAAAAGGTAGCTTGTTTCGGTCACCGCCAAGTGAGACATTATGGAAGCTCACAAGGGGATTGTTTTACCATTAACCTTAGAAATTGTTTGAAGTTGTACATGATTCATATTCAATCTTATGATATCCATTCGGAGCCTGCACATCATGCACATCTTTACCATTGGGCCCACTCAGTCTGTAAACAATATTACAAGCATCTCTCAATGGGCCCAACACATAAATAATCAACCTCATGATCGTAGCAGCTCTATTACATAACTCACAAGGAAGCACTCTGCATTTGTATGGTCTGTGCCTCATCTTTAATGCAATTTCATAAACATTCTTCTCTACACAGATTTGGAAGTTGCCTGTCCTGGATTCCAAATTGGTGAAGTACCTTACATATTACATCTGATCAGACAAGTCACGTATGCTATTGATTTTCTTCAATAACTCCATTTGTAACATCTGCCATCAATTTCAGGAATTTATCCTGACCGGCCTTCAAATTCTTGAGATATTCCATCTTTTTCATTAACCGTATGCACTCTGACTTCTTGGATCCATTTTCTTTAGGAGATTTTTTATCACAATGGTTGTAAGTCTGTACACCTTCTTCCTTTTCTAAACTTGTTAATGAAATCCTCTGCAAACCTTGTGACAGCAAAACCCACTCAATCCAAGGGACCTGTGAATGGGAGATTTGTCATGGAAAACATGTAGCAAGTTCTTTTTCAAAATGAGGGTTTTACTTATTTGAAACTCTATGAAAGTTTATGGTCTACCAAGTTTGGGTACTTTTTACCTATGTCTTTGTTTCTTCCTTTTCTCTCTACTCCATGGCAAGTTTGTTGGACATTCTTATTGGTGTCTCTGACTGTCTATTCACAAGTACAATAACAAATGGCCTATATCAGCTTGAGTTGCCCCACCCGGTATTTCAAGGCAAGATTTTGAATTTTCTTTGTACAATGTCAAGATCCAGTTAATCATCATTGCAACAACGAAACTCTTATACATTACATTTATGATTTGTACATAGAGAAGAGAAAATTTGAAAAGAATATCCAATGCTGCTTCTCATAACTTGATTGCTCTCTCATTGACGTGAGGGCCCCTTTTAATGCATATTGCTGGATATATTTGGAGTATTGGGGTTGTAAATCGGTTTGACCAAGATTAATCTTCAAGGCGTTAAACCAGTGTACTAACATTTACTCCAATATTATATTATAGTTTGTAAACGCAAAAGGCCACATCTAAAGCTCCTTATATATTTTGTTTTAAACATTATTAACTGTGGTTTTATTCTTTTGGCAACTGTTAGTTATGAAAGATTATTGCTGCATTCTTTTTGGTGCTTCAGTTTATCATGTTAGGATAATGTTGCTTGTAGCATTCATTAATTAATAAACATTATTGAGAATTCTGTTATATTCCTTCTTCTGCCTGGTAGGTATATACTTTGGGAACAAGTGCTATAAATTTAGGATACTAATACTGGAACATTTGTCATTTGCATTTCAGGTTTCTTGATTTCATTCTGGATAACTGCAGTTATGATCAAACTGAATGATCTTTTACGGAAGCAAACAGCACTTAAGGTGATTCTCCATTTTCTATTCCATTATGAAATATCAACACTGTTTAATAAGTGTATATATGTCATGTTGCTTGTGCAAGAATATTCCTGAGTAGCATCCTAATGTCTTTCCATGGTTTTGAAAATGGAATAAGTGTATATATAACATGTTGCTCATGCAAGAATATTCCTGAGTAGCATCCTAATGTCTTTCCATGGTTTTGAAAATGGAGTTTGTTCTCTTGCTTAGAGGTTACTGAAGAATTTTATTGCAACTTATGGAATTAAAACAAAGTCGCCAGTTTAGATTTGGCAATTTGCTAAAAATTTGCACAAAATTTACATAAATTGTTAATTAATAACCAGTGGATAACTAATAAATCAATGCCAAATGTTAAGGATAAATGAAAATAGTTTATTTTGGTGCAATTGGACTTGGAAATTCAATAAAAATAACCCTGTGCTCTTCACAGCGGGTATTAACATCAAAATTTGGTTTGTTAAAACTGAAAACCACAAACAGTGGCAGTACCTCCATCACAAGCTCACTATGCATATGTGACATGTCCTTTTACAGTAGCCTTGTGCTCCTTATTGTGGGTTAAGACTTAGGAAAGTTGTGCAACAAAAGCATCCAATTTGAGATGTTGTGGTGCTTTATTCTGATGCCTCATTTTCGCCTCCTTGTATTTGACTCACTTGTGTGAGAGGAGGTACAAGCTTGATGTATGCAGACCAGTTTTTGTGTTTTGGCTTGTCATCAATTGCATTTAATTGAGTGGATAAAGGAGAATGCACTTCAAATCCACTTAGTTGAAGAGGAAATCATAACCTATTGAGATTTGCGACAAAATTGATACAAAATTTAGAATGACAGCTGCCATAGAAAAGAAAGAAAGAAAATTTGAAAACACGTACCTGTTATAGAACAATGATAGCAAGGGTTTTTAGGTAAATTGAACATTTTCTATGGAGGAACACCATGCATTAATTTCCTTGTACTATTCTTAAAACTAAGGTTATGTCCTGCTAAAGCTGTAAACTTCCCAAGCAAGACCACAACTATGTTGTCTACATTTGGGCCAGGGAAGAGTCTAGTGAATACCACAGTGTACTCATTACTAACCTCAACATTTCTCTATGGTGGCATCCTCCTAGGCATAAAAAATATCTATGTACTATAGCCTATAATACTTGGGGTCAGAGCAAATTCTAGGGGATACATTTGGGTGGTTAGCTTGTTTCTTTGTTTGAGAATAATTCTTTGCACTTGAAAAATGTTTCTGAGGTGGGGCTTGCTCTTTAGTTTCTGTTATTTCCCTTAGATTTGATTTGTGTTAGTGAATTTGATCATACTCATGACAACGAATACTCACATGAACTCACTAATCAATGTTAAGGAATAGTGCTTTGAACTTTTAGGCTCTCCTTGTACTAGACTGCCTAGACATACACTTTAAAGGTTGTTGATTACAATGGTGCTAAATGCTTCTCATGCCTTTGCAAGTGGTCCCAAGACAATTTGGTGTAAGGCAAATTGAGTCTTAATAACCTAATGGCATGTTTAAAAAAGTAATTTTTTTTCCAAGCTAAAACATCATCTTCTTTTTCTGTAATATGCCTTTTCTTAAATAGAATTTAATGATAAATAATAATAGAATATAAAAATAAATAAATAATAATAAAATATAATATACAAGATATTGAAATATTAATGGGAGACAACATCTAAACAAGGTCAAACATTGGGCAGTCAGTACGTCCATAATACTGATTATAATAATGACAGCTTATAGTTTGGGATTGGTAAGTGATGAAGATATAAATTATATAGTCTTTTGATTTAAGAGAATACTACATTTTATAATGTGGACTTTGGGGAACCGATCCTTGGAGTATCGACGAACAAAGCAATGCTGTTATCTGCTGGAGTTAGTTCAAGGATTTCGTTTGATGGTAGCATCAACTCCCAGCGACTAGAAGGATTGAATAGATATATTATTGTTGAAGGTGAAATCCAAGCAAGCTACTTAGTTGGAGGCGGAATGATTACGTTGACAACCCTTAATATTATGACAAAGGGCAGCGATATTAATTCTGAACAATACTTTTCATAACAGTGACTAGTATCAGTCATCAGAGATTGAATGGCAGGAGCTGATAACGGCAGGAGATAATGTTTGGGTCAATTGATAATCATTAATAATAAGATTAATGTCAAGATAGCAAGCAGCGGCGATTATAAACAATATCCTTTATTGATTGGATTATATTCTGAAGAGGCACGTTAGACAGTGATTATTATAATTACAAAGCGTTCTTATCTGATGAGTAAATGATCGATGTCATATGATGAATAAGCAATTACTAGTATGGAAAGCAATTCTGATAAGGAGTGCCAAACTGATCTGGGTTATGCAGATATTAGTATTGATAATGGAATAATATGATTTAAGAAGAGACATGAGTCACGTCTTTTACACATGACTCCTCATCCCAAGCATACAATATAAGATGGCACTCTCCATCATTGGTTCCAGCATCGATTGGGATGATGGAAAGGATCAGAAATTAGTATTTATTCACGACGGGAAGAATTAGAGATTAGTAGTATATCTGATATTCTGCATAAGGAAGAGTTCAAGGGGGAAGTAGATCATGCTACATTTCTGGCAAGCATCATGCAACAGCAAGTTGGTATATATATATACACACACCAACCTACATAATATTATATTTGATAATGAACCCTCATATGGTCTAACATACACACACATATCTACATACACACACATATCTGATGATAATAGTGAAATCAGAATTATATATCAGTCATATCATATTATATATACATATATTAGCATATTCATAGCCTATTGTTTAATCTTGCTATAGCCTCTTTTGAGGAAAGATAGGTTGTAGGTAATGGCTGGAGTAATTCCTTGCAAGTTGGGTGAATCCCAAGAGAGGCTAAGGCATGTATTTCTGAAACCCTGAGGGCATAGTCTCAAGATGGGTATGAATAAGTGTTCTGGAAACCTTGAGGAATCCACTTGTAGATTAGTATCTGAGTGCCCTATGACAAGTACTCCGTCCTCCTTAGGGTTGAGTTTGGAGAGATGTAAGGAATTGAACTTAAGCATGTGAACTGTCAAATGTATTATGAATCATTAATGATTTTAATCTGAGTTTAAATGCATAGTGATGTATACTAATCATTGGTAATTGGCAGCCTCCTAGTAGGAACATTACAGAGACTAATTAAATTTTCTATTTTCAAGTGAAATCAGAACTCTAGTTGAGAATTTGGAGTAAAACATGTAAAGTCCTAGTTGGGAACATTAAAATCCAGAATAATTTTTTTAAAACTGAAGTAAATAGAAAATTACAAACAAAATATCGAAAGTTTAGAAAGGTAAACATCAACATCTCCAACTTTGAGATGACTTGTGACATATGATTATTTGTCACAAACATGTGCAGCTCATCAGCCTCAGCATAGAGTTGTTTCAAATTTCATCTACTCAATCTCTAGAGTCTATACCAAGATTTTGCATCATCAAATTGATTTAGTAAACAGCACACGATGTCCATAATATGTATCCACATCTCACCTCAGCTAACAACTCGATGGCTTTGCATTTTTATCATTATTAGTATGACTTAAAGTCTTAAACAATGTTTCAAGGCCCACCATCTCAATGGAATCACAAAGGATGTTGCTGATGTAATCTACATCTTTCACCTATCTGTCACCATCAACTACCTTAAATATAATCGCCCTCTTATGGCAAATTGATATGACATTAATTATGGGTTTATAATTTTCCATTCATCAAAAACGAATAAACAACCCCTGCAAATTTTCTTTCCTTGGTCAACAAGCTAATGTGTATCGTTTCATACCCAATATTTTTATTAAGGGTCCTCATTTATCTCCCTCACCATTTCCCACCAATATGGCGGTGTTAGGGGGTTGAAAGGAAGCCCATCGGCTTGAATACAACGTGCAATGAATACATATGCATTTCCCTTCACCATATTCTGAAATGTCTTTTTTAATGGACTTGCATCCTTTGTTTTTCTGTGGGAAGAGGGGGTACTATTGCTTTTTCTAAAGATGGTGTCGCAAGAAATGGATGTGTGGCAGTCTTATTGGGGTCTTCAAGAACAACCATTAAATTTCTTGAGTGATCCTTTCATCACCGAGAGAAGATATTTTTATCAAGATTTTTTTAGTTGTTTTGTCTGTTTTCTCTGCCTTTTGATGTATATTAGAATTTCATTTTTCTTTTTTCATGCTTGGCTTGCCAACAACTGTACACAAAGTGGGCTTTCGCTCAATCATAGTTCTGACATTGGTTGTAGCACCGAAGATAACCACTGCCTCCAAGAAGCTGTTTAATCATTATAACATGTTGTTTAAGCTGTTAAAAAAATTGATTTTGATACTCACTTTCTATGGCTAGTTATATCCAGGCTATACCTGGACTGTTGTGATCTCATAGATTCCATACCCAGTGCTGGGATCTGAATCTGATCCAGGTTTGGTCTAGGTACCCGGAGAACTAAGTAACATAGGAATTAAATGAAGGAAAATTTAAGGTTTGTTAGATTCAACGAAACTATTTGTCATGGGATTTAGACTCTAGTTTTGGTAGGGTTACAATGAAAAGAAAATCCTCTGGCATTTAAAATTCACAACTATTAAGCAAGAACCATGATGAATTTTAGTTACTGGCTTTAATCATATATGGTGTGTATTATTGGAACCTATATGATATAGTTAAAATTTAAGCAATGTGGATGTTATAATCATGGTAGCAAATATTACTGAAAAATTGCGATTTCTCTGAAATCAGCCCCATTAACTTTTTTTGTCTCACAAAATGTAATGTCTGCTAAAAAAGGTCAAAATGAGTTTTTCCTGAAAAATCACTTGAAAATTGTAATTTGATGTTTCAAAAATCATCTCACAATTTTATTACCTAGTTAATATTTAGTTTAAGTCCTAGGTTTTGGTTGGTTACTACTGACAATGCCCTTGCTTTCTGAATTATTTTTTTCTTTCTTCTTATTCTTGAGTGCACCTATTTGGACCATTTTATTGCTGATTGTGTTTAAAGCCACATATTCCTGGAGTCATGCACTTCTTTACTTTTTCTTGACGGGAGTAACTTTTTCTCGCTTCCATCTTTTGTACAACCATTCTACAATTCGCTAGTTGCCATTAACCTTCTTGCTTCCAAACTCAGTATTTCTTCAGCATATTTTCATGTCCTTATGCAACTGTTTATTATAACCAATTATTTTGGTAAGTAGTGTTGATGTTATAGCTGCGGGAGTTATCTTTCTCTCCTGTATTCGAAATAAATAAATATATTATTGAAGCCAACTCAACACATAACATCATCTTCTTTGTAAGGTAAAGGCAATGAAGGGTCTTTACTTTGTAACGACAAGACAATGAAGGGTCAAGACAATTTTATATATTCTTTCAGGAGGAATTCCTATGATGACAGATTGATAGCTTTTATTTTCTGAGAGATTGATACTAAGGAATTATTATGATCTGCATATTGATAGATGCTATGATCATCACTTAAGTTTAGCCTAGTGTTTGGGCAAATTGTAAAGCAGTCTTCTGCTCTTTCATTATATATTTAAGTGATATATTTGTGGCTGGGTTTTTCTCCTTCAAGTTGGAGGGTTTTCCTAGGATAATTCGTTGTGTCCATTGTTGTATCTGTTGTGTCTTATAGTTCATTATTTTTGTTTGCTATTTATATTCATTTCTGGTATAAAACATCAAGTGGATCTTAGAATATAGAGATTCTAGATTCTAGACATAGAGGCATATCAAATTCAGATTTTGAGAGCTAAAAGATAATATTGTTTGTATTTAGATATAACATTACTTTGTTTATTGCACTTGGACAGTCTAGGAATGTTTTTCCATTTCCCTTGATGCCGTTTTTCATCTTGGTCCATGATGGATTCATTATTCTATAGCTGGATTTGCTATTAGTGTTGAGTGGCAAGAGTGGTATTTTTCCATTAGACATTTTAATATGGTTGTATTTAGCAATTCACACCATGGTTGAAAAACTCGCCAAAAACTATTTTGACTTGCAAGTACTCCCGAGTCAAAATGCCAAGCAAGTTACTTGCCCAAAAACTTGTCAATGAGTCTTTTGAAAGACTCACCAACAAGTTTTCTGAAAGACTCACCTATGAGTTTTTGGAAAACTCGCGACAATTTTTCCCTATAAAACTTGTGACAATTTTTTCCTATAAAACTCGCAAATAAATGCAAAAATTGCAAGTTAAAGCAATGTTATTTTGATAAGTGGTAAAGGTTTTAAAGGTTTTAATTTGGCCTTGGGAATAGGGGGCTTTGCCACCTTGACCCCACCTTGTATTGCGACAAAGAGCACGCTAGGGGTGTTGCCCCTCAACCCTGTGAGGGGCGTTGCCACCAAATCCCCGCAAGGAGCGTTGTTCCTTGACCTTGTTGGGGGTGTTGCCTCCAAAATTCCCACAAGGTGGGCTGCCCCTTGACCTTGTTGGAGGCGTTGCCCCTTGAACCCTATAAGAGGCACTACTCCTCAAACTCATTGGTGTCTCCACTCTCAAATCCCCATTAGCTATTGGAATTTGTCAAATAAAAGACTTGATTACAATGAGCGGTTGACGAGGAATTGGGATATAACTCTTGAGCGTGCTTACTTAGATGTTATTATTGCACAACTTTCCAAAAAACTCTTTAGATGAGACAACTTCTACATATGATATGACTAGTGGAAGTGGCGTTATAACTCATTTAGAGTTGAACTTGTTTTTTGGTTTATGTTATGTTTTTAATTCTATGGCTACTCCCAGAGGGTGGATCCATCATGGCTATTCCCATGTATGGAAAATGCAAATGAGCACAAGTGCCCATCACGGAATCACTCTATATGATGTTGTCATCTCATCATGACGTTCACCATGGCTACTCCCAGAGGGTGAATAAACACAAGTGCTAAGTCATGGAGTCTCTCACATGACATCCACCATGGCTACTCCTAGAGGGTGGATCCACCATGGCTACTCCCAGAGAGTGGAACAAGGGCTTTCAGCTCAAACTTCTCTTTCATAGAGAAGAATACATTAACAAGGGTTTGCACCTCAAACTTCTATCTCACAAAGAAGAATGCATTAACAAGAGCTTGCACCTAAAACTTCTCTCTCACAGAGAAGAATACATTAACAAGGGCTTGCTAATGACATGGCTCCCTCTGAAGCTCAAGTTCTTGCATCAACCTCCTGACCTCCTCGTCCAAGGTTGCCTCTAATGGTTTGTCAAACTCCCTCTGAATGTTAATTCCTCTTTGAAGAAACTGATCACAATTTGTATAGACTCTTCCTCTTCAAGAGATGTCTCAACTCAATCCTTAAGGACAACAGGGGCAGACCCCTCTCTCTCCAATTTGAAGACAATCATTCCTTCAAATTCCAAATTATCAAGGAACTCAATCATGATGAACCAGCAGGTTTTGGGGGCCCTCAAGCAGATCGCTATGTTCTTGACTCAAAAAAGCACACTTGTACAACGGTATAATGTGGTGCAGAGATTATCACATTCTGATTGCATATCATATTGAGTGGACATCTCTGAGATCACGACATATTGGCAATCAACATCTTTGCAATACATCATACGGTTTATGCTAATTGCAGAGATCCTCACTAGTCTGCTGGTTTCTCCAATAAGGTGAAGTCACTTCGTGACCTTATTGGAGTTTTCGTATTAGTAGATCACCATCAATAGTATCTTGGAGAGCATCATCACAGGGACTTCCAACCCACAATTAGCAGATATTGATATCTTTATTGCAGATGATTTTCAAGTTTCAACAGATCTGGTTACAGTGATCTGCAAGATCCAAGCAAGCAAGAACACACTGTGCATTGGCAACTCCATACACAGTGGTACGCATTAACGACATTATTGGAGAACCTCAACAGATAGTTATAATCATTACTAGCTTAGATCATTGCAAATTCATCAAGCATCCTTTCGTTCAGAATTGCCCATTCACAAAGCAACATCATTGTAATGTCCCCGATTTAGCAGGTCTTTGCAGTGAGCATAGTCAGTTCATCAATGCGACCCTCGTGAGCTGACAGAATGATTTGAGGGTCTCTGGGAGTTTCTGGGACGGACTTACTATTTTTGGTAAGTCTATTTTTAGCCGTAGCTATTTCTGGCAGGGCAGTGCCTATTCCTGGTTGGGCAGGTGGATTCGGGCTTTGCCAGATTTATTTTGATTGCAGTCTGTTAGTGCAGTGGCTTTGGAGTTTTATTGACGTTATTAAATTAAATTATCTTGGTTTAATTTAATAACTTGACTTTATAATATTATATTATAAAGTGGGAGTATTTTATAAAGCCAATTAAGTGAAATATTAAAAAAGTGCTTTTTCGAAAAAAACACTATATATTCTATTCGAAAAAGCACTTGGACGATCTTTTAATGCAATCATTATTTTCTTGAAGTTCGTAAAATAGCTCTGGCTAGGGTTTCGAGGACGGATTCCTCATCTCGTAATTTGAGCCACCTTCTGTCGGTGGTGAATTTTACTACTGAATATTTGTTATTCTCAGTTCGATGCTGTTGTATATCGAATTGATAAAGGTTTTCAAATCTGAGAAGTTTTATTGTAGATGAAATTATATGCTGGGTACAATTCATTTGAAGTCTGAAATTAATTCTGGAGGTGCGATTATATATCAGTCTGAGAAACTAAAGGTTGGCGGCAGAATATTTTATCAATTCATTGGACGGCACTCTTGTTTTATACATCACGTGAGTCAGAATTCCTTGTGGGCTCACGTCTGGTTACTACTGGCTGCGGCTCATCCTCAAACTGCCGTTTGATTAACTGTACAGGCCACGCGTTAGCTGTTTGGCCATTCTCCTATTTCTGCGTGAGCTTTGAATGCCACAGGAGTCACGTGAGGGATTTTTGTTGTTCCGCAACTCCATTTCTCCTTTGGCGGCTAGTTCTCTGATTTGTGGGCAGTCATAATACAGGAAAGCAGTCACGTGACTACTCCTGAAGTCGCAACACTACTCCAAGCTGGTCAGCGCTTCAAATTGGATGATTCAGTATTGAATTAGGTGGCAGATCCTCAGGTGCCTGCATTCTTTGCTTAATAAATGTTTAAAATACGATTTATGATGAGTATTAAAGCTTGAATTAAATTTCCAAGAACATCTGAATTATTTACTTGTGTTATTTGAAAAGTTGGTAAAATTTATGCGTCAATATTTGTTCATCAAATTTGCAATTTATATAAAATCCGCAATTAAACATCAAATTTAGTGGACAGTCTCTGAAGAGGCTACTCAGGCTCTTCACAATCATTTCAATTCTTATTCGGCAATTATCACAATCAGTCCATATTTCACCGGGGGCAATCACACTGTATTCACAGAGCATCTATCAGGACCAGAATCGCAAACCTTAAGTTGGCAGCATCAATTACATCATGATCCTTCATACTGATTGCTATTGGACAGGTGAGAGGAGGGTGTCCAGCTCTTGTTCCCCATCCAAAAAATGTTCCAGATGTCAAGGAAGCATATCTTGGTTCCAGGGATGTGTCCCCATGGACCAGTGGACGTAATGACAATTTAAGATTTAGGTTTTGATAAATGATAAAAAAATTATGAAAGTTTTTTGTGAATCGTGGCTATGCCAAAGAGATATCGACAAAGTGATTGGTCTTGCTTTCCTGTCTGTGCATAAAGTATTTGAGGAATCCAAGTCAGTCTGATATAAAAATTTCTATAATTAATGCACTTGCCGCAAATGGTGCATATTAATTTGGCATTATGCTTAATGAAATGGCTGAGGTCAAAGTCAGATTAAGGAATACAAATTCCTTGGTCAATGTGGAATGTGTTATTGAATTAGGAAACTATTGCATTTTGTTTTGTTCCTTATTTTTTGTACTGCGCTCTCTACTGCAACTTATGCCATGCCTGAATATTTGCAGTATGCATTTTGTGCTAGAATGTCTACCATTAATTTAAAGTGTGATTGTATAGAATATTTCTGCTTGAAAAATTATGGTTTTTTGTGCTTTTATTGTCCTATTCTTTGAGTAGTGTGTTTAATGCATTCATTGTTTAGGCTCAATAGGACTGCTGCTTATAAGAGTCAGAAGAGACCTCTGCTTAAGGCATTATAGTGACTGTTGTAACTTGTAACTGTAGTGTTTGGATATGTTCCACCATTGGACATTTTAAGTATATTTGTCTTTGTTTGCAAGAGCCTGGGACTCTCTCTCTCTAATGTATCTTTGAGCAGAGAGCCTCAGTTGTCGTTTTCCTTTTTTTTCTTTTTCATAGTTTATAGTATTTCTATATGCATTTTGATGGTGAAGGAAGGAGACAAGGGAAAGAGAGAAGTTGGCATCCATAAACAACTGAATGTGGTTAGAAGGATATCATAGTAACATATTTCTTTGGTAAGATCAGGACACTTGTGTGTGTGTGAAAATTGTACCTGATCTGTAGACACAACACTTCAGTAAAACATTAGAGGTTAGCAATAATCGAAATCATGCAATAAATGAAAGCTAAACTAATCAGGCGATTTACTGCCTTCTAATAGGTGCGAGTATGATGTTCTCAGATTGTTATCGAGATCAATGACCTTGATGACACCTAAATGAAGGATTTGAATGCAAAACTGATATAAAATATGAATGCAATTAATCTATTTTTTTTGGATTTTCTATGCAATAATATGAAAACTTGTTATGGAATCTATGATATGTAAAAACATATATGCTATGAATTGATCTAACAATGATATGATATGAAAACTAAATGAATGTAAAAACCAAATTGATCTCACAATAGCCTTGATTCGCAATAAGCTTTGATTCTCCAGATAGCAATTCACAGCATAAGTTTGCAAATTATGAGATGATTTGGGATGAGCTGAAGCCTTAATTTATAGAAATCCAGGGCTTTGGAGGTGCATGGATAAAAGCCATAAATCACTCAAATAACTCAGCTTGATTTTTGAGTTATCTGAAATTAAAGATAATTTAATTTACAAAAACATGCAAATCAGAGTTTAACTCTAATTAGAAGTTTAGATCAACTTTAAAACTAAAAAATGATGTTGAGTTCCAAAAAGTCAATAACTTGCATTGATTTTCTGATTTGGAGTTTAACTGCTCTTTGATTGTGCACATGGATAATTATGAATTAATAAATAAATAAAGTGATTTATTCTCAACTTAACTGATTTTTGAAATAAAACAATTGATTTATGGGTTAATCAATCATTTAATCACACTTTTATTCAAAATTACAATATTAAAAATTGACAAAATGATTTAATTAATTAAATAAAATATTTAATCAATTATTTGTAAGATTTTGGATTTATTGTCAAAATTAAATATCATAATTAGGAATAATGGAATTAAATTCAATTAAATAATTAAGTGGCCAAATTAAATCTAATTAATTAAATATTCAGAATATTCAATTAATCAAACTTTAGGATAAATATGATTTATCGCCAAATAATTATAAAATTAAAGATAATTAAGATAATTAGGAATATTACTAGGAATATTCGATGATGTGTCGATGTGCCATAGGTTAGGACTTTGATGTTGATTTCGTTCGATTTGAAGATGTAGGAGATTAATGAACCTATAGCCCATTTTTGGGGTATTACAACTTGAAGATGAATACACTCTCCAAAAGGGAAACATCTGAAATATCAGGTCTCAATTCTCTAGAAACGGCAAAATGGAACATTAAATGAGTAAATTTGAAAATGAAAAAAGGAGGTCAAAAGACACATGCTTATTTTTGAAACAAATAATACAAGCCATAAAATTAAGACCAAAATATAACATCAATTGACCTATGATTTTAGAACAATGGAATCATTCTGCACAATTATCTATTTGTACGAATGAGGACAACTGTATTTATTAATATTACTTTTTTTTTTCTCTCAGGGTAATAAACCAAAGTTTGTAGCACCACATTAAAAGCTGTCAGACTTGTTTTTAACTCCCAAAACACTCTTATTTCCCTCATGTATGGCCATGAGTTCATCAAAAAAGTAGTGGAATATGGTGCAAATTGTGCCCTGTCAATCTAATGGGTGAAACTATTTTGTAGCATTTAGGCTGATAAGTAAAAAAACAAATGATTTTCTAAATGTTTGTCATACACAAATTGTGATCTCTAGGTGTTAAAGTGCACTATTGGACAAGACAAATGAGGACAAAAATATCTGGTATTTAAATATTTTTAAATCACTAGGGGTAGAAGTTTGTTCATCACAAAATAGGTTGTCTGACTAGTGTTCAACTACCAAAGCACTCACATTTCCTTCATGCATGGCTATGACATTATTGCAAATGTAGTGTGACATGTAAATTTTTTATGCAAGCGTAATGGGCTCTTCAAATTATTTCGTATGATTTATCTGTTTACATGTAAATTATTAATCAAATGCATTTGAAGAGGTTTTCTTGCACAAAGTCGCCTTTTCTGGATTTTAAATGTATTGTCAGACAAGAATTCTGTTGGAAACGGCATGAGCTGTTTCCAACAGCATTTCAGTTGGAAAGGTTGCTATACAAGTTTGTGTTCATTTTTCACAATTTCTTGGGAAGTTTTAGTTTCTACAGTAGTTTCTGAAATGGAAATGAGGGTGGCCCAGTATTTCCCACAGCTTAGTCTCTTAATGTAGTAGTAAGAGTATATTTACTCATTGCACTTTAGTTTGAGCTTATTTGCATTGAGCTGAATTTTGTTAGTTTGTTTAGGTAATTCAGGCTAACACAGGTTCTTGGTTCATTCAGGGTGAAAGAAAAATATTGGATTTGATTGGTATCATGTCAGTCCTTGTGTTGCATGTTGCTGGAGTTTATTGGTGGTATAAGAATGATGACCTGTGGTACCCACTTCTTATGCTACCCCCGAAGATCATACCACCATTTTGGCATGCCATATTTGTTATCATTGTCAATGGTAAGTATTTTTCTCTCTTGTCTAGAAAGTTATTATTACTTGGATGTGTCCATTTTCTTCATGGAGCAAGCCATATGAGTTCTCTGCAAAATGTTTGTTAAATTATGTTGCTAGGATCATTCAATTTAATGGCAGATTTGAGTAGCTACTTTGTGATCTGTTACTCTCATTTTTCTTTCCTTGAGTTTTTTATTTCTGTTTGTTCAATGTTTGGTATAAGATATGTGATATGCATACTATAGCTTGATCAAATCTTTGACTATTTGGTGTAGATACAATGGTGCGGCAAGCTGCTATGGTCTTAAAATGTGTTCTCCTTATATATTACAAAAGTAATAGAGGTTGTAATCATAGGAAGCAGGTATTCTTTCTTGTTCACCCAGATTTTATTTCATCACGCTTTTCTACTATAATACCTTTTCTCATATGGTTCAATATTTGCTCAAATTTTGTATATCCTGAGGGCCTTTTCTTTCTTTAGAAATATCAGCTGAAAATGTATGTTGAACACATTGTTATTAACTTTATGAACTTGAATGCACAGGCAGTAATTTGACATTACATTATGCCACTATATAAAACCGGCAAGTGCACAACAATTACAACGACCATATAACAAATACATGAAAATACTAATGACTACAAGCCTTTGGTAGATGCAACAAATCAGTTAATTTAGTGATTTGTAAAAGTTCAATGAAACACATTAGCTTGCCCAACTGTGCTACGATATCTAATATCCATCCATATGACCAATCCGGATAAAATCCCAAGTTTATCTCTAACTTCGACAAATTCATCTCTTCCAAAGGGTTAAGTGATTATGTCTGCAATCTGCTCCTATGTAGGACAATATTGCAGACAAATGTCTTCATTGTTGATCATCTATCTGATGTAATGGTGTTGAACTTCAATATGCTTGGTTTTGGCATGATAGACATTTACTCACCATATTAGCATACTGTGATTGTCACAGATGAGTGAGTTGGTGTTATTTGCTCAAGATGAAAATCAACCAATATCCTCTGCAACTAGGTTGCCTCACTACCTCATTGATGGCAGGCTTATATGCCGTCTCAGTGAAATGTATGTTGTTACTTTTTCTGCCATTAAATTACTTCTGAATCAAGAGTAAAAGCATACATTTGTGAGTATTGACTGATCCAGCTCAATTGGAGTTAGTATACCCAGATAACATGAATATGTCGAACTGTGATATAGCATGTCAAAACTTGACGGTACATACCTTTGATTGAAGAACCCATTTTGCAGCTTGCTGATGTTGTGTTTGTGGCTTAGACACAAATCTGGAAAGACAACAGAGTGTAAAACACAAGTTCATAGTAAGATAAATCAAACTACCCACCAATTAAAAATACATCAATTGTTTCCCTGTTAAATATCTGGTAGCTGCGTGAGAGATCTTTCATACCCGTGTTAATGTTCTGGTAGCTGTGTGAGAGATCTTTCATACCCGTGTTAATGTTCTGGTAGCTGGTTCATTCATTTGTTCTGATGACTCTCTACATCTTCTTGGTTCTCTATTATGTCTCATCGGCAGCGACTTTACTATATCTGTCCGGGTGTTTTGTGATCTCATATTTGCATTGAATTTTCTTGACCATTTCAGACAGTTCTTCTCTTAGCCGTCTCTGCTCTGCTTGATGAAATTCGTATGCAAAGTCCTTTGAGTTTTAAAAGAGTTTTTTGGCTATGTGAAAATAGCGATTATATTTCCTTCATTTATTTCGGTGGCTTTCATATTCCCTCTAGCGTTGAATATTATGAAGTCCGTCATGTTCCTTCATTCCCGATATTTTTGTCTTCGGCACTTATTCATTCTTAAGGCTCGTGTTTATGATAGCCTTTGTAACGTCTTCCGATGGTTCCTTGCCTTGTAACTGTCGACTATCTGGATTCCACAGCAGAGACTTTTTTGTTAATATTTGTGGCCTTGAGACAAAGATAAATTACATTGCAAATGATTATTAATATTATGGACTTGGCAAAGATTAAAATAAATAATAAGTATGCTACTTATTATATGACATATCACATTATGATTGAGAAGAGGGACAACTTGCATATTGAATTGTTGAAATTGCTATGAGGGCCGACCTGCATTATAGTCAGCTAGCTATTGAGGTTAGCGGCCGAATAACAATAATTATAAAAGTCGGCTGCCTTATCATATTGAAGAGACACCTCTCTTGAGGCATACTTATATGGGATCGAGGAGTGCGAATTAGGTATCATCGAAAACATAACATGACTGCCTTATTTCACACTTTCAGCAGACTTATAATTCAGATCATCATTGCATAATTGTTCCAACATTATAGCGGCTTCTTGGCAATTTGGAAAGAAGAATAACAGACCTAAATTCACACCTGTAGCAGACCTAAATACATACTTGGAGCAGACCTAAGTTCATATATTGTAGTAGAATTGGAGAGGCATTATAGCAGACCTTAAAGAGCAAATTGTAGTAGACTTAAAGAGCCGATTGAAGCAGAATAATAGCATTGGATTGAAGGCTTCTTACAATCATTAAGCAGATTTCAAGCATCTAAACTGGGTATTATCTATCTTCTATTCTTCTATATTTTCGAAAGGGCCTAAGACTTAGTTCTAAAAGATCATCTATAGATTGTTATTTTCTTTTCAAAGTCTGAAATATTAACATTTTCGACTTGTAAAGAATATAGTTTTGAAGAACCGTGGGTGAGCAGATTATTTTGTGTATGGTAAGAGAGCTGTATGTGAATTGTTCTGAATTTTTCTGAGTATTGTCAGAAGCATATTCTTCGTAGGGTTTTGACATTTGCTTTAAATCGGAATGGTCATTGTGTATTCGATTAGTGTATGATCAATTTTATTTGTTAGACATACTCATTGTAAGAAGTATCTGCGAGATACTCATACTTTTTTTATTCAGCATTCTGTGTAAAAAGCTTATTGATTGATTGTTGAAAGTCATCAATCACAAGCAAGAGATTATTGTATTTGTTTTGAGATCTCAATAAAGGATCAATATTTTTGTGGGCTGGGTTTTTCACCCTCAAGTGGAGGGTTTTCCTAGGATAAATTTTTGTGTTCTCTATTCTTTTGTGTTTTGAGTTTCAGTTCATTGCATTTTTATGTATTTTGGTTCAAAATTTAATATGGTATCGGTGCAAGTGTAAGGAAACGATCCAGAACCAGAATTTTTTAAGTTTCGAATTACTTTTTGCTCTATGCTCGGTTTGCTTGTTTCAGCCTTCTACAATGGTAAATGGACCGAAAGTTGAAGATAGGTTGGATGGAGTATCCAACTTCACTTCTTGGAAATTCAAGGTCCTAATTGCACTTAAAGAGAATGATCTTCTTAACTACGTGAAGTATGATGTAGCTGAGCCTATTGATGACACTGAGAAAGCGCAATGGAGAAAGAGCAATATCATGACAAGGAAGATTCTAATTGATTCTATTAAGGATCATTTGGTACCTGTCATATGCAAGTTGAATTCAGCTAAGGAGATGTTTGAGAGTCTTCAAAGTTTGTATGAATTCAACAACACTAGCAGAGCTCTAGCCTTGAGACGTCAACTATTTCATATTAAAATGGCTAGAGGAGATTTTGTTCTTTCTTTCTTTATGAAGATTTCAGAATTAAAGGATCAACTCAATGTTATTGGAGATTCCATTGAGGACAAAGATCTTGTTATGTTAGCCACGAATGGCCTTTCTCACTCTTGGGAATCCTTCATTCAAGGAATTAGTGGAAGAGTTGAACCACCCAAGTTTGATCGGTTGAGAGCTTATTGCATTCAGGAGGAATGTAGATTGGAGGCTACAGGAAATGGACATAAATCTCACCATGAAGATCATGTCCTTGCTGCCCATAACTTCAAGAGGTACAGAGTTAGAAATTCTGATTCAGCCCCTGAACGTAAGAAGAAGGATCTTTCTAGGATTCAGTGCTTCAGATGTGACACGTATGGTCACTTTGCTAGAGATTGTACTACAAAACCCAAGCATCAAGTTGCTGCTATAAATGTTGAAAATGCTTCTCATAGAAAGTCAAGTGAAAATTCAGAGGGGTTCTTATTTATTTCTGCTCTTTCAAGTAATGTTCCTACTGACAGTGATACTTTACTAATTGATAGTGGACCCTCTCGTCACATTACAGGTTACCGTGATCATCTCTCTAATCTGAAAGAAAAAGATTCTCACTTACAAGTTATCACTGGTGATGATGCTTGCTATTCTATAAAGGGTGCTAGTTCTACATCTTTTCATTTAGATTCAAGAATTCCTTTTCATCTAAGTGATGCATTGTTTGTTCCTGGAATCAAGAGGAATCTTATTTCTATTTCAGCATTGGAAGATAAAGGTTATCATGTAGCATTTG
The DNA here is from genome assembly GCA_027943335.1 of Chamaecyparis obtusa. Classification (NCBI taxonomy): domain Eukaryota; kingdom Viridiplantae; phylum Streptophyta; class Pinopsida; order Cupressales; family Cupressaceae; genus Chamaecyparis; species Chamaecyparis obtusa. The sequence continues at coordinate 54,261 of BSBK01002336.1, forward strand.
CTGAAGGCAAAGTCTTTGCATAGAAGAACACTAGCATTAAGATAGCTCGTGAGATTGGTGTTCTTCATGATAGCCTATATAGACTTTTAGCTCGTCCTATTTAAGCCTTAGCACATGATTCCATGAGTTCTAGTGAGCTATGGCATAAAATATTCGCTCATCTAAATTTCAGAACTTTGTCATCCATGGAGAAGATGGTCGTTGGCCTTCCAAAGCTAAATCAGGATCATGAGGGTTTCTGCAAAGGATGTGCTCTAGGTAAGAACATTAAAAATCCTTTTCATAATAGTGAAAATAGAGCAAAGGAAACCCTAGAGCTGATTCATTCTGATTTGTGTGGTCTTATGTCTGTTGCTTAATTAAGTGGCTTTTGGTATTATGTTACTTTTATTGATGATTTCTCTTGTAAGTCATGGATTTATTTTCTAAAATCTAAAGAGTCTGATGAAGTGCTGTCTAGATTTAAAGAATTTAAAGTTAATCAAATCTATTAAGTTTCCACAATCCATACGTATGATATATTAGTTTCTGGATTCAATTGTGTAGAGTTTTTTCCATCAACGTTTCGGATCATACTACACGATCCATCATCAGGATGTCAAAGAGCAAGAGCAAGAGGACCATCATACTATAAGAATTTAAAGTTCTTATAGAGAATTTGTCCAATAAGAAGATCAAGGTTTTAAGGTTTGATAATGGGGGTGAATATACTTTTGGTATATTTCAAAATTTTGTATTGAAGCTGGGATTAAGGGGGAATTTTGTGTCTCTTATAATCCACAACAAAACGGTGTTGTTGAAAGAAAGAGCAAGTCTATTGTTGAGGTAGCAAAAGCCATGATCCATGATCAAGGTCTTCAAACATTTTTATGGGCAGAAGCTTGCAGGGCAACAATATATGTTCAGAATCGTAGTCCACATCAAATTCTAGACAATATGACACCTGAAGAAGCATTCACAGGTTCTAAACCAGTTATTAGTCATCTTAGAATTTTTGGGTGTCCAGTTTACATACATGTTCCAAAAGAGAAAAGAACTAAATTAGAGCCTTCATGGAAGGAAGGTATTTTTGTTGGTTATAGTGAATCATCAAAAGCGTATAGGATTTACATTCCATGTCAAAAGCAGATTGAAATCAATAGAGATGTTTCTTTTGAAGAAGATATAGCTTGCAAAAGATGTAAAAAATCTAATATGGAAATTGATCGGGAAGATTTTGAGCCTTCTCAAGATATGGATATTGCTGTCCTTGATTCCCCTTCAGAGATTTAGAGGGAGACTACTGAGTTAGAAGATCCTATTGATCCTGTTGATCCTATAGTTCCTACTGCTGGTCCAAGTAATGTTTCTTTTGACAAGAAGAGACCTTTGTGGGCTAGGCATACTATGCAATAGGCTGAAAAATATGCAGCTCCACATGGCACTTTCAAAGAAAGTAAAAGACCTCATAAGTTTGCATGATATGTTGCTTTGATGAGTCATTTTATTGTATTTGAGCCTTCAAGCTTTGAGGAGGCTTCAAAACAACAAGTTTGGAAGGATGCCTTGATGGAGGAGTATCAATCCATTATCAAGAATGATGTTTGGAACATTGTTCTTAGGCTCAATGGTAAATCTGTTTTTTCTTCTACGTGGCTGTTCAAAATCAAACATGCAGTTGATGAGAGTGTTGAAAAATAAAAATATAAAGCCAGATTTGTAGCTAGAGGGCTTTTCTCAAAAATAAGGTATAGATTATGAGGAGACCTTTGTTCGTGTAGCACAATACACTTCTATCAAAACTTTTATTGATGTTGCAACAATTAAAAGATGGATACTTCATCAAATGGATAGATTTTGCATTATATTTAGCCATACTAAAGATTTTCTGAACTATTCTAGCATACTTAGTTTGTGATGCAAAAATAAAATGATCAATTACCAAAATTCTACACCTAGGTAGTCACATTGAAAGCTAAACCTATTGTTTCAATAATAGTATAAATATTGATATTGGCCCTGTTATTGGTGATGAGAAGAACATTGACATAGACACTTGGAATCACCATGTCGTCACCATTGATTTTGATATGTTAAGGATAAAAATGTTTTCTTCTAAATTTTGAAATGTTGATTAATTTTAATATGCTAGGTTTGGGGAGCTTGCTTGAGTCTATAAAGGGACCAACCATCAATCCAAATGTCCTTTCCTAAAACCTTGTAATCCTTGCACTTGAACCATGCAGATCTCCTTTATCAAGTCTTTGTTCACATTTGTTTGATATATCTCCACCTAAAATAAATTGTGTTGGGTCTTGTGATCATTGCTTACATTACTAGAGGAATCATTCTTCTTCAGGGCTAGGGAAATGTCGTCTAGAAAGGGGATTAATTAGCTCATCAACAAAAAGTGATTAATTGTAGGTCAATTCTTGCGAGTGGATATTTTCATTTGTTTCAGGCTCAACTAGAAACAAGAGGGTGTTCCTAGAGGTATCCTTAAAACTATTGATCACAATTGATGATAGATAAATTGAAAGCATTGTAGTAGTACCTAATATACACTTGGCCTCAAAAGTTGTCACTAGGCCAATGACTAACCTAATGAAAATAAAACCTCTTTTAAGTTGATTAAAACATCATTGCATAAATGCAAGATGAACTCCTAGGATAAGAATTCTTGTTGCTCGCTACATATATTTTTTTTTGGATAAATCATTGAATCATGAGGTGCGTACACACTACTAATCTACTTCTGAACTATTGGTTAAAGATTTTTCTCATTTTGAGAATATGGTTTTATCAAAACTTCCAAGGCGAATTCTGAACCTAGAGGGTTATAGAGTTACAGTTTACAAAGAGAAAATACACATGGAAATCACATCAGAATATAAACCATGCAACGATGCGTATACACATTGAAGATATGATTTTGTAACACATGATTATACTTAAGAATCCTTATCCAAACTCTAGAAATCCATATAAAAAAGAAGAGAACATTACAAATCTTGCAATTAAAATGCTTACATTCATCAAATTTTTGATACAATCATATCAACAAATACGGTATAAAGAAACTCTAAGCTAAAATGTTGTCACAATTCATCATGTAGAAGTTCCTTCAAACATCTATAAATGGTCATGGAGACATTCATGAATTGACATCTTCGACAATACAATGACCTCCCTCCCTGTGATATACAAAACATGCTGCTCTTTGAGCAATTGGACTTGTAGAAGTTGAAGCCTAGATATCCTTTTAATGCTTGCAGTCTTGTGGAAGGAGAAATGATGGATCCTTTATTTGGAGAACAAACTTTGTATCTATAGCATTTTGTGTAATATCCCCAACAAGGATATTGTTTCAAATCTGATTTTTTAATTTGTTTTGCAATTTTTGGATTTTTGAACATATATAATTTTTGACAATTTTCTCAATATAGGAAATAATATATAACAGCAAATGAATACTTCTTCCTCAAAATGCGTACTGATTTATTCAATTTATAACACTAGCAATTATTCTGAAACAATACATATATTTAAAGTATTTGGCACCTTAGGGAATGTAGATACCATGAAATGATTTGCAACCTCCAATTTGAAACGCAGCCACTATGAAAATACATCGCAGCCACTATGAAAATAAATTGCAGCCCTTAGGAAACGATGCCAGCAATTAATTTGGAATTCCTTTGCATTGAAGGCTTCCTTGCACAACAATACGAAGCCAAGGTAGAATTACGGTTGCCTCACCAACAATATTCGGTTGCTACAGCACTACTGAGCTGCCTCAAACCCTAGGCGATTTTTTCTCACTAGCTGTATGTACTCTCCATGTTGAATACGCTAACAGCATTTAATCACACAATTCATTGACAATTGGAATCCAATTCAAAGTGTAAGCATTACCAGAAGAATTTCGCAGCCTTCGAACCCTTCCCAATTTCATCAATATGAATGCATAATAATGACAATTCTGGTATTCAACAACACCAAAATTATCAACAACATAATCAGAATTAATTCTCAGAATCCAGAGCACGATTCACCACCAAACCAGTGATTCAAAGTGCAAATAAGGGGAAGAATCAGTCCTCAAACCCTAGCTGAAGAACTTCTCAATTATTTCTCCAAATGATAAAAAGCAAAGCCAATAATGAATGTCCATTTCTCCATAGAGTCTCTTTTTTATAAAAAAAGAAGTGTGGCTTCTCCAACACATTTTTCACTTAAAAAGCTTCTCGCACACACTTTCAAATTAGAAGCCTTTATTTAATAACTTTAAATTAATAATGAATAACTCCCAAGCTAAAAGCTTCATGTAGACACTTTTCACTTAAAAGGCTTCTTCAACACACCTTCAAATTATAACACAAATGATAAAGTCATTTATTAAGATAAATTTAATAAACAACTTATAATATGAAGCTCCATCAAATAGACTCTATTATATGCTCATGATGCCCAACACCCTGTGCCTCCACTGCCTTGCTAAAAATAGCAACCATCCAAAATAGACTTACTAAAAATAGTAAGTCCCATAGACTGGAAACTCTGAATCCACAACTCCACTAATACCAATACACAGGCGCCTTGCTAAAAATAGCAATCATGACGATCACCCACAATAAGCACTTACTATAAATAGTAAGTTTGTCAATCTGATTCCAACGAAGAGCAATCTTGACATCATAGACCTCCAGAGTGGAAATTGACCGCTGGCTCTGCCACACGACCCTCTCCAACATCCTGATTAGCCTACGAAGGTCATTGAAATAAGCTAATCCTGTGTGCCTAAAAATGGGGACATTACATTTTGCTTGGTCATCCCATTGCTTGTGGGGATTTGATGAACAATAGGAGCTCATTGATGTGGTGTGCAAGGGAAGTGAAATCCCATGGAATTTGTGGAATGGGTGGTTGGGAGCTTTGGTAATGATATCATCAGTAGTTAGAACTCAACTATTGCATTCATTGTAGATTAGACTTCTTCATCATCCATCATTGAAATTTCATGTAGATATGTGCCTTTGGGATGAACAATGGGTTTTGGGTGGGAAAATCCCCTTGAACCAATTACAAGAGTCAAATTTGGTCATTAATGGCATTGAGAATCTTGGTTAGTGCTGGAGACAATCTAGAGGAAATGTAAAATTTTTGTGTGGTTTCACTTTGAAACTAGAGGTCTGTAATGTCCCCTTTTTCGTGAATGTCAACTTTCAGAGGATTAGCCTATTTCCTAACCCTCATAAGCTAATGGAGTTCTTCAGAGGGTCTAGTTGACAGAGCCAGAGGCTAGTTCTCATTCCAGTGGTCTGGGATGTTCATGATTACTCTTCATTTGAGCAAGATTGGCACACTTACTATTTATAGTAAGTGTTTATTTTGGGAAAGGGTTTCTATCTTTAGCAAGATGCTTGAATAGCTTGGTGGTAGTGTTGAGATTTAGTATTGTTGTCTAGAGTTATTTAGAGACTTACTATTTATAGTAAGTCATTGTTGAGGGATTGCTATATCTGGCAGGGGCACCTAGGCTCTTGGTATGCACAATGATTGACTTCTTCGTTAGTTGGCTTAGTTTGAGGGACTTACTATTTATAGTAAGTCATCTATCCAACATTTCTATATTTGGTAGGGCACTTAGACCGGCCTCAATTGCAATAATGACCTTTGGCACCTTTTTTGATTAGGAATTTAGGGATTTACTAATTATAGTAAATCAAGGATTAATAGAGATGGACCCTTTCTATTTTTAGAAAGACACTTTGGTTAGCAATGAATGTAGTGGGTTAACTCTTGGTTTTGATAGAATCGAGAAATGAGTATCTTTGGAGTTATGACATTTTAATTATTAATAAAGTAATACTTTATTAATTATTAATTTATAGTGCACATCATTAAATGTTATTTGACTTTATTATAAAAAGGGCTTATTTAATGATCATAAAGTCAAATTATAAGTGCATATGAGGAATAATGTAAAGTGCCAATTTAAAGGGAGACATAAGTGATTATTAAAATATACTTCATATTATTTCATTGTGCACCAAATGGAGGGAAATATAATTAAATATTATATATCAAATACATCAAAAGCAAGTGCAACAAAAGCTAAATATTTTTAAGTTACGAGAAGTGTATTTGTGAAGATACATATCTATTTCTCTTGGAGAATTATAAAAAGCCAAGGCAAGAGAAAATCCATTCATTCATGACTTGTGTATTTTGCTTTTGTTGGTGTGGAGAAGGGATTGAAACAAGGGTTTCAGATTATCAGCTTGAGGAATTGTAAATTCTTCACTATTATAGCACTTTGTATTGGTTGCAAGATACCAGTGAATTGTGCAAGGGCTTTGGCTTCATATAGAGGCCAAGATTGATACAACTATTAGCAGAAATTGGTGATTAGAAGTTCTATTTCATTTCAGATTTGATTGCAAGGGAAGAAAGCTTCAATTTGTGCAGAACGCAGGCCATATATGGTTCAGTGTTTGAGTTTGGAGAGTGGCTGCAGGTTATTTATTGCTTCCACGAGGGTTTCAGGAAGTGGCATGAGCATTAAAGGGAATATGTTTGGCATTTGGGGCCTCTAATATCTCCAGCTGTGTGCATTGGAAGGGATTGTTATGTGTATGGAGACAATTCTATGAATGTTGAAGAAATAACACAGCCTGTGCTTACCAGGTTTTTATATTTTTTGCTTGATAGTTTAAAGTCTCCATAAATTGCAAATTGATTCATTGTAAATAGTTTGGAATTGAAATAAGGAGTTGCAAGGTTGCATAATAATTGTTTGATAAAATGCCAAGCTGTAGTTATTCGTTTCAATTTATACTGAATCACTAGTATGCGTGCCAAGTGATTGTAGAAATGCCTAGTGGCTGTAGATGTACATTGGGATGCATGGCAAGTGTTTGTCTTTATGTCAACTAGCTGTACTAGCTAATTTCAGTCATTTACATGTTTGTCAAAGGTCTGAAACAGCTAGTATATCATTCTATATCAACCTTACATTCTTAGAAGCATTCAATAACTTCATTTGCAGCCTACGAACTCAAAGAAGACAATCAGTAAATTCATAACAGCGGTTTCAGACATTGTATACTAAATGTTAGATAATATTCCTTGAGCTTCATAACAGCAAATTGTGATCAGATTTACAAGGGGTATTACGGTAGTATCAAAATTTGTATGCTAAGTGTTTGACAAAATGTCAAGCATTCAAATTTCAAAACAATATCTATCATTGGTTTAACAATTCAGTGTTTTGTCAGAGTTAAAACCACAAGGGGGTTCTTACAAGGTCAAGACATGACTTCACGTGGAAGTTCAAAAATCCATTGAAACTATAAATGGATGAAAATGAGTCAGTCAAGGATGTGGGGAAATGTGCGGGGAAAGGATGTGGAATTTGAAATAGGAATATCCCAAAGTCCAAAGGAACTTTGCATGATAGGAGGAAATGTGTGGCTAAGCCATTGGAAAATCTTTGTAGGAATTTGATGTGGAATCTGCTCAATACTGATATATCGTATGACACATTTCGATTATGCATCATGCACCTTGACATCTCTGTGGTTGTAATATTCTTCCTTTCCATTCCTTGTGCAGATCCCTTGAAGCTGTTTTGAGACAAACCCTCCTCCACTATCAGACCTGAAAGTCCTGATTTGTTTATCTGTTTGCTTTTCCACTGAGGCTTTGAATGCTACAAACTGAGAAAAGCATTTTGACTTATTTTTCAGGAAACAGATCAGATTCTCCTGGAAAAATTATCAACTAATAGAAACATAAACTTTTCTGCTTACATAGTGGGTGTGATCACACAGATCAAAACAGGTCCAAGACTTTTGACATGCTATGCTTTCTCAATACCAAATATGTGTTGAATCTGCTTTTGGGTTCCCAATTGATATCCTTTACACCAGTCTTTTTTTAATGAGTGTAAGTCCATTGACCATGTAAGTCTTATTAAGCGTAGACCAATATTGATAATTTATGTGTATGTGTACATACCTCGTGTGCAGAAGTACATTGTTATTCTCCACATGCTGCCATTGCATCAGCATTTGCTGATGTGTGATCAACAAGTTTGTGCAATATCTTCTCACCAATACCAAGTGCAATTACTTAGTTATTTTCAAGAGTTGACTATATGTTTACTGCTTTGAAAGTTAATAAAAATTTAGGATTCTTGTTATTTCACCAATAAATAGAAAATCTTTATTCATGCTAGGAATATATCGACTTCTTAAAAAGTATAAATCATAGTATTGTTCAAAGTAATACCACAATCTTGCAAAATTCTTAAAATTCTCAATGTAACACCAACATCTAGCTATAAAATTTTCTGGTTACGTTTTGAGACTGGCAAAACTAAGAGCTGTATATTAGCAAGCCATGGTTTTATGTTTTTAACTGCCAATGAATTCTGCTGATGACAGGGACTTCTGTTTACACCTTTTCAATGATCTCAAACTTTAAAGAACTTGTACGCAATGAAGATAATAAAACCTTACCTAGTGGGCCCTTTAAAATGTGTATTGATCTGTTGTCAAAATAAAAGTTGTAATTAGAATTCCTACCTGATATTCCCTTACCTTGATTAAAAGAATGAAAAGCAATATTCCATAAGATAAAAGCAATCGAGTAAACATTAGATTTGTTATTTTTGTACTTAACTTACAAAAAGGATATGCTGGGTAAGTGGAAAAATCTTTAGATGTGACTCATTGGAGAAGCAAATAAGACAATTGACTATGAGATACCATTACAATTATAACGCATTCCCTGCAAAGCCAATGCCTTTCTTAAATACCTGTCCCACCGCTGGTAATTGAGCCATTCACACTTTCTTGGCAGCATCTTCACACACATTGCTGCTATGTTTCTACCTGCTGTCTTCTTTTGCTAGTGTTCATCTTTTGATGACTGTGACTGCCTCATAACAAAATGCTGCCTATCGCATTATGATCACAGATTTTCCTTCCTGATACCCCTGTTATTGCACTTCACAGTACCCCTAAGATTGGCTCAGAAAAGTCTTACATGAACCAAAGGGGCAGTATACAACAGCAAGGCAAGTGAATTCTCACTCACAGGAAAAACAAATGAATGTCTACGATACCATATAAGCTTGAAGGTGTTGGTGTTTCCAACTGATACTTGGGATAAGCCTAAGGATTAGCCTTCACCTATCATTAGCTATCCCAATTCAGTGGCCAACTGTTCAAGAATTCCTTAGAAATAAGGATTATCTTTTCATTTTGGGCTCTGCAAAACCCAAGGGGGTCAACCTTACGCAATATTGACAGATATTAGGACAAATGACAATGAATATTGCTACTAATAGATAGTTCTCAGTCTGACAAATCAGAACATTTGACTGATATATCCCAGAATTGGCTCTATTATGATATTTCACTTTATGCATGTATACCTGAGAAACAAAACCTACTTTGACTCTAAACCTATCAATAGTAATGAAAAATGATTTTTTGATAATTTGATGATTACTGAAACTAACAAGATAATGACCAGTGCCTTAATCCATTGGGACCGAATGATATGCTTAATAAATCTTGATTATAATTGCACTTACAACCCTGAATATCCAAGTAGTACTCAAACATTCCAAATAGCTACACCACATATCATACTTCAGATTAAATCACTGCACTTCTTAAATAATTGTTGTAACCTAGAGTAAGTAATTTAATTCTCCTTGAAAGAAAACTAATTTTGGCATTACACATTCACGAGGAAATCATAAAGATGAATTTATCTATCTTGAACAGAAGAATTCATACAATTGAGAAAGAAGATTGCAGGAGGCAACACATGGTGAGATTATCATTACTTCTTTCAAATGTGCAATCTACAATCCATCAAACATATGACTCAGAAATCTCCAAAACTCAAATATATTCCCTATTATCTACCCAGTACAAAACCCAGAAAGTTTCAGAGCCTTGAACAAATGAGAAGAAGAAGATATAGAAGGAAGAAACTTAGATTCAACCTCCTGTTGACATCTGTCCCTTCTCCAATCTGATTTGCAATAAAATACTCTGTTTTCTACTGAAAATATCTGTTTCATCTCCCATTTGCTGACCTGCACCTTTTATTTTGACATTAATGGCAACAACCTGAGCTTGAAATCTGTAGCTGTGTGCAATTTGGAGTTGATCACATAGCTGATCACTTTAAAAGAGGGCCGTTGATGCTTCCACACAAGCGAGATCCGACGGTGTGACCAACTTTGACTGCCACTGTGGACAGCAAAAGATTGAAACATGTGTAGTCAAAAATACCCCGTGGGCCTACACAATGCTTACCAACATCTAGAATTTGCCTTGGCTTTTCAAAATAGCAAAAGGACCCAATTTAATTGACTTTATGGTACAAATGGTCGACAAGTTGAGTTTAAAACATAGCCGTCGATGCAACAAATCAACGGTGCTCGACAGGATTCAAATTAGCCTCAACGAGCTCAAAAGTAAATACCCTGTGTCATACTCAGGCAGTCATTGGGACAAAAGAAACATTCCAATGAGCCAATGAGTAGTGAATACATTGCGCCTTCATCCAACGTGTATTGCCATGGTGTGTCAGTATCATCATCCTTAACAAGCTTGACAATGCATCAGAGTCAAAGGAAAACTTCAACGAGCGCTTGAGCTGCTTCTTCACATTGTGTGCTTTCGAAATTGCCACATTGTACAACTTGGCCCCTTGTTGGAACAACTTGAGAGTCCTAGCGAGTCAACAAGACGATCTCATAAAGTCTTCCACGTCATCCATCATTTCCTCACTTGCCGACTCGTTGGAAGCCTTTTAGAATCTGGGTGAGTCGCCGAGTTCACTCGTTTCGCTAAACTCTGCCCCATTGGATTGACAACTGTGTTCCTCAACATACTCAAGAGCTCGGCGGAAGAAAAGAAACTTCATAACGAGCCAACAAGCACCCTTTTGACTTTCTTCCACTACATACTCGTTAACTCGTTGGAACAACTAGATAGCTGGAAGGTTCTCAACGAGTCAACGCATAACCACAGGTATCCTCATTTCATCTGCCATGTCATACTCGACAAGGCGTTGAACAACCAAGAAACTCTCAATGAGCTCTCGAGTGAACCTACATAAACACCTTGTGCCCACCATACATATCAACTTTTCACTTTAGAGACCTTGATGAGCGACCAAGTTGCCGACTTTCATCAAACCTTACCCACATGGATGTACACTTGTACATACTTAAAAGCTCAACAACTCGATAGGAGAAGTGAAACATCATAACGAGCCAACGAGTGGGCCCAACTTTTATCTTCATTGTTCAATTGTTCAACTTGCTTGTTGAAACACGAGGACCAGTCTCAACGAGCCAACGAGTGCAAGGATACCTGTTTTCCAGATCAACATATCACATTCTCGTTGGCTTGTTGGAGTGTAATGAAACTCCCAACAAGTCATTGAGCGAGTTCATCCTTTGCAAATCCCATCCACGTGGACCCTTCATCTTTTGAGTATGCGACCATTTCACCACTCGTCAACTCAGCCAAACATTGAAAAACCTTCAACGAGCCGCTGCACTTGTCTGTTCTCAAAAACATCCACATCATACTCATCACTACATTGAGAGAACTTGAAATTTTCACCAACCTCCTGAGCTGAAAGCAACAAATGAACACCTATGTGCAAAACCAACTCAGTGACTCATTGAAACAATTTGAAGACTTCAATGAGCCAACGAGTGAACGTTAGAAACTGACACAAGCGACAACTAGGCTCAATCACAACCAACTCGTGAGCTCGGGGAGACATAAAAAGGACTACGACGCGTTGACGAGCGGGGCCCAAAGCGGCATAACTTAAAATCAATTAACGCGCATGCGCATAAGCCAAGGGTTAAATTGTTGTACGAGGGGAACAATTTGGTCATAACACATGAAAAGAATTTCATAACATTTGCATTAAAACATAGGATAAAGGCAATCGGCATATGATAACGAACCAAAGGGAAGGGGCCAGTCAACGAACGAGATAAAGACCCTTGGGTGAACATCATAAAAGGATTTAACCGGGACAACAGATCAACAATAAATTAGAAAATGACGCCAAGAAGTTTAATGTAATGTACCGTATGACAAGTTCCCCTTTGATAGCTTCCTCTTTGTCCCGTGCAGTAGGGTACCTTTTGGCACCCCTTCGACTCCCTTCGACACTCGGTACCATTCGATTCCCTTCGGTACCCCTTTGGCTCCCTTTGGTACCCCTTTGTTAAATTTTGAACTAGAATACAAATTAAATGCAATGAATCGAAAAACTAAAAACAATAAGCAACATAAAACATAAAGACTTATCCTGGGAAAACCCTCCATTTGAGGGTGAAAAACCCAGCCCACTAAAATTTGATCCTTTTATTGATTTCTCAAAACAACTACAAATATCTCAAGCCTCTGATTGCCGACACTTAACAATCAATCTGCCTTCAAGAAGTTCGATCACTTGACTTTACAAAACATAATATATAGTATGTCGAGTATCTCACAGATACTAGACAAATCAAATGAATTACATATACAGAATTGATCGTGATTGATTATACATCAAAAGAAATTATTGCAGATATACTAAATTTCTCAGACACAAATGCAATACTCCAGGTGAATCTAATCACTTCTTAAAAATCATCCGTCCCCAAAAATATGCTGTCTTCATAACTTAGTGTCAAAATGGGAAGAGCTGAAAGCTCAAAAGACATTGCTGGTTACAAGACTCTTAGATTCGAATGCTTTTATAACAGCAGTTACCATTCTTTGCCATGCCAACTAAACTTCTCCATGGGCCCGATGAGAGTAAATGGACATCATAGCATGAGCTGACAACGTTAGCTTTTCCAAAGGAATAATTAGAGACAGTGATGTAAAACATTAGTAACCGATACATGCTCAGGTACATACGATACCACTACACAAAAAAATTGTAATCGCACCAATATCATAAATACGGTAGAAAGAGAAAGGCAACTGCTTGAGCTGAATAATAACATCATGTCGGGTCTCAGAGAATAATAAAATACACAACAAGCAAAGGCACGAAGGAGACTTTGCTGAAGATGTCCACAGTCCACCATAGCAGATAAGCTCTGAGAAACTGAAAGGATCAATATAGGTAAGAATAATTTCTCTTGCAGCTACCAAAACATGAACACCCTTCGGTTGAAGATGTCCACAATACCCCTTTGACATCCCTTTGGCTCCCCTTCAGTACCCCTTAGGTACCCCTTCAGCTCCCCTCGGGACCCAACACCTTTGGCACTCAACCTTAGGCACTTGGGACCTAGTGACTAAATATTATACTCGATCTATTCAAAAATTTGAATGGCTATTATTTATTACAGAAACCAGAATTGGTAGATTAACAGATTTCCGGATTATTGATTATTGATGATAGAGAAACAAATGTGTTCCTTATAAAGGATTACAAAGACGTCGTTTCTAAAAGAAACAATGTAGATTGAAGACGAAATTAGAAACAAATCTAAAGACAGGATAGGAAACATTCCTATCTAGACTGAAGGAGGGACTACAGACAAGTAGTTGACCATTATAGAAAGTATTTAACTAAGGAGATAATATCTTAATAAAGATATTAAAGATATTATCTTAATACCCTCCCTTAATGGTCAACGTACGGATGTCGGAACATTCTGTGATAACTGAGACCCTCCCTGGATCTACAAAATGCTGAAACCAAGAAGCTTTGCCAAAAGAGTGCTATGACTCAAAATAGATTGCAATTACAAAACTTCGTTTTTGTGGAAAAAACGGTAAAAACCCAGAATCCCACGCAACCTTGCGTATTACAGACAACATGAAATGATTTTTAAGGAGAAAATCAACAAACCCAAAAACAAAAACAGAAACAGATTTAGAAGGCAAAAAAAGAAACTTTGCCTTGATCAAGAAGCTCGGCAACTTGTGCTGTTGGCTGGGAAGCATTTTGCTTCGCTTGGGCAGCCAAACGTTTCCGGCACTCGAACTTCATATGGCCAAACTTGTGACGGTAATTACACTGCACATTTTTCTTCGTAGAGCCATCCAGGGATTGAGCAGAAGGTTGATGCTGGAAAGGCTGAGAAGATTGATGGTTGCCGATGTTCTGTTGAAAGGATTTTGTAGCAAATGCCTGCTCTGAGGAGGCTGTAGAAGCACTGCTGCCAAATTGTTGTTTCCAACGATTCTGCTTCAGGAGTTTGGTGCATAATTCTGGAAACTTCAGATCAACACTAGTTGACGTAATGTTGAGTGTTTCTATGAAGTGCTCATAGGACGATGGTAGACTTTTTAGAGTGATGACTACCATATCCTCTTCCTCCATTTTCCAACCAATAGCTTCGAGCTAATCGCGGATGTCCTTAATCTTTGTCAGATGCTCTTGTAAGGACATACATTCATCCATCATAATGGAGAACAACTGATTCTTCAGAAAGAATGCCTGACTCTTGTCAGATGTTTCATGCAGCTCCTTCAGATATTTCCAGATTTCTGCAGCTGACTTGCCGGAAGGAATCTGCGGTAGCTGATCATCGATAATAGAGAGCTTGAGAAGCATAACAGCCTCTCGATTGCGATCATCAAACTTGTCCTGTTCTGCTTGGTCGGAGGTCAGACGAGTCTTTGTGCCTAGAACAAGCTCATCCAGGCGACGGTACTCGAAGATAGTCAGCATGCGCTGCTTCTAAGTGTTATAATTGCGGCCATTGAATCGTTGACTGCCCTCCAACATCAGATTAGTCAAAGATGCCATTTCGAAGAATTTAGGTACAAACTTCAAGACTAAAATTCAACAGGCACAGATTTCAAGGCAAATTCCTAGTTGACCCAGAAAAAATTGACAGGTACCCAAAAGAACTGATACAAAACCTAGAAAGAATCTGAAGTCGGATTTCAAATTCATAGGCTCGAAAATTGAGGCACGGAAAACAAGGCACCCACAAAAATTTGATGAAGACCCATTTTAGCTCTCGAAAAACCCACCAAGAATCTATGATCAGAAAATTTTTCCGAGCCAAAAAGTTAGGGTTTTCAAACAAAACCCTAGTCGGGAGCCATTGACGGAAAAAAGTTGCAGAAAAAATGGCGGAATCTGCAGAACTGACAGCTTCTGGAATGAAAAACGTCGTAGATGAGGTCATTTTTGCACTTTGGAGAAGAAAACGTCACTGATTATTGAGAAAGGGACACCGAAAATGGTGAAAAACACCGCGAAAAACATGCGCGATTTGCAAAGAACAACGCATGTTTTTTTTTTCGGAGATAAAGACGCGGATTCCAGGCATCAATAGAAGATGCGAATGCAGATAAAGACGTCGTGTTTGGGCAAATAACCAGCAACAGAAGTCTGGGATAAAAGCTCAGATCCTTGGGCGCAAAAACAGGAGTACGACTGCTCGAAAACCCTAGACAGGTTACTCAGAACGAGCACCAAGAAATGCACAGAATAATTTCGAAAAATTTATGCACTGATAATTTCAAAAGAAATTATAAATTTTCGAAATAATAACGTATTAGGCTCTGATACCATATTACAGAAACCAGAATTGGCAGATTAATGGATTTCCAGATTATTGATTATTGATGACAGAGAAACAAATGTGTTCCTTATAAAGGATTACAAAGACGTTTCTAAAAGAAACAACGCAGACTGAAGACGAAATTAGAAACAAATCTAAAGACAGGATAGGAAACATTCCTCTCTAGACTGAAAGACGGACTACAGACAAGTAGTTGACCATTATAGAAAGTATTTAACTAAGGAGATAATATCTTAATAAAGATATTAAAGATATTATCGTAATATTATTATTATTATAATCCAAGGTAACATAATAGATCATAGATCATAACATTTGCAAAACACATAAATGAATTGGTATCAATTGGAGACTTATATTCTTAGATTATATCTAGATGCACAAATTTGTCTTCGCAAGAAGACTTCACAAACTTGACAATGAAGTACATAGTGAAATATTTGAAGTGATATCTCCAACGACAGACTAGAGTGGTTGCTAACTACCGAAATTGCAATTACAGGCTAGAGAGGGTCTTGCACCTCCAAAACTGCAAACAAGAACTCCATTCCAATTGGAATCGCCAATACACAAGAAAAGACAACTCCACGATGATTATCTACGGTGCTAGTCAACGCCTTATAAATGCCTCCAAGAAGTTTCTAGAAAGTTACAATGGATCGACATAACTTTATATATTATTTCATTATTTTGGCCCCCTTTTATTTATAACTAAATTAACTAATTAAAGAAGTCATTTATAATTTTATTTAGATTTTGGGACCACCTAATTAATTAATTTAATTAACTCACTTTCCATTAATTTCGGGACATTACAGTCCTTGCCACCCACAACTTGCTTGCCCTCAAGCAATTTGTCATCAAACTGTTTGCCAATTGCGAAGCTCCAGGATCCCAAACCAAGCGCGGATGTTGATAGTGATATCCGCTGAAAGCTTGATGCCACACCATGACTGCGAGCACCACCTGCAAATCCCCAACAAACTTCTGTTGCTCCACTTTGATATAAACATTACCCTGCTTGGAGTTGAGGAACAAATCATCAAAATCCAACTTGCTTTCTCCATATAGATGCCACTCACAAGGAGGGATGGCAATCATGCATGCCTCATGCCCAATCAAAAGAAAAACTTCATACTCAACCAACTAAAGAGATTTCTCATAAAAAGGTCATTGGTAGAGCCCCCATCTCCATGAAATTGATCGACCAATGTTGGCTTCACAAACTTAGTGCAAACATCTCCCTCACCCTTGTGGTTGTCTTGAAGATTTGGGTGATCTCTACATGAAGGGAGAATTGTTGATTCTTGCTTGTTCATATCCTCCTATTGCTGAAGTGGATCTGTGTGCATGTCTTTACCTTCTTTAGGATTTAAGGTGTTGTGTAGCCTATTGTCAATCTCTCGCGTCAGATTATTGTTTTAGACTATATTACCCTCAGAGGATGGATGCTTCATTCGTAGGTCTATGTAGTCCTTGAGAGATATGACCATCTGTCATCAACCATCAACCCAATCCTGCTTGAATTACTTCAGTGACTCAACCAAAGGGGGTGTTTGCATTTCTTGTTGCTTGATCTTGGGAAGGAAGGTTGGTATCATCAGCCTTATGTTGAAGTGTTGTGAATCTCCCTTTGTCCTTGCTTCTGTCAAGTGATTGAGTGTCTCCTCCATTTGTTGATACCCTCTTGCTAGGGTCTTACTAAGCTGTTGTTGACTTTTTATCAACTCCCTCAACATGGTTGTCATATCCAGATGTGCATTTCCCATTCTATCAAAGGGTGCCATGATTTTTCCAATAGGTTGGGAGGATCACCAACTCTGATACCACTGTAATGTACCGTACGACATGTTCCCCTTCAATAGCTTCCTCTTCGCCTTGTGCGGTAGGGTTCCTTTTGGCATCCCTTCGACTCCCTTCAGTACCCCTTCGGCTCCCTTTGGCTCCCCTCGGTACCTGACACCTTTGGCTCTCAACCTTCGGCACTTGGGACTTGGTGACTGAATATTATACTTGATCTATTCAGAAATATGAATGACTATTATTATTATAATCCAAGGTAACACAATAGATCGTAGATTAGAGCATATGTAAACCACATAAATGAATTGCTATCACACAGTGAAATATCTGAAGTGATATCTCCAATGACAGATTAGGGTGGCTGCTAACCACTGAAATTGCAATTACAGACTAGGGAGGGTCTTGCACCTCCGAAACTGCAAACAAGAACTCAATTTCAATTGGAATCACCAATACACAAGAAAAATAACTCCACGATGATTACCTACGGTGCCTGCCAACGCCTTATAAAGGCCTCCAAGAAGTTTTTGGAAAGATACAATGGGCCGACATAACTTTATTTATTATTTTATTATTTTGGCCCCATATTATTTTATAACTAAATTAATTAATTAAAGAAGTCCTTTATAATATTATTTAGATTTTAGGACCACCTAATTAATTAATTTAATTAACTCACTCTCCATTAATTTGGGGACATTACATTTAAACATTAGGAAGCATTGGCCAGCATAATAAAACCCTAACCCTAGCCCTATTAAAGAAAACTGCTCTAACAGAAGGCACAGGCTGTTGCGTAAACAGGGAGGAGATTCCTTATTGTGCTATGACCAAGTGGACTCTCAAGGCAATGAACTCTTCAAACAGTAACATCCCAGCAAGCACTCTAAACTACTTACAATGGTATCAAATGAACATGGACACTCACATCAAGGAAGCATAGTGTTGGAATCATTTGCCGTTGCACCAAAAGCTCGAACTGTCAATGCTGGATACAAATGCTAGATTTAACCCGATCCATGGGAGGCGGTTAAGCCATGTCACGAATCTCCAAGGAGGTGCTGACCACCAAGTCAACAATCTCCCCCTCAGCACCGACTGAGCCTTCAACACCCATTGAAGGGAGACTCGAACCCATGACCCAAGGCTCTGATACCAATTGTTGGAATCATTTGCCATTGCACCAAAAGCTTGAACTGTCAATGCCCGATACAAATGCCAGATTTAACCCGATCCACGGGAGGCGGTTAAGCCATGTCACGAATCTCCAAGGAGGTGCTGACCACCAAGTCAACACACAGATCTTCACATACATGTGGAATAACACATGGAAATATGCATGCAAAGTGAACACATATTTGCCCTGGAGATAACCAACCTATGGAAACAAATCCAGATCTAGAGAGCAATTTATGCTCCATTCTACTATCAAAAAGATGGTTCAGATGCTTACTATGGTGCTAATGAGCTCATAAAACAGGTTTAGAGCCTCTTTACACCTAAACCACATCCTCACCTCACTTAGGCTTGCATTCAAATTGGCAATTGGCATGAAGATGGACTACATCCAGTGTACAGTGAGAGCGAACATCTCCCCCAATGTGGAAAAGAAACATATGACCTCTTCAACTTTTCAAACATGCGAGGATGGAAAGATCAATCAAATTGAAGATCAAATGCGAAAAATGTTACAAATCCCACTTGCTGCTTGTTTCAGAGAAGAAGTAACTACTTTCAGAATTTTGCCACCATTTTGGATACCCAATTGCTTTTACTTCTTGAGATTGTCCCATATAACTTCTGTAGGATGCATATTTTGCTAAGAGTACAATATTGGGGAAAAGTTCAACCTAATACAAAACATGTCAAATTATTTTCGTCCTTTCTAAAAGGGTACATGAAGCTAGGTAATTGCATTATGAGGCTTTTTGTTTTCATTCTGATATAAGCATTTATGGTTTTTGCTGGATTCTTGACGAGTATTTTGATTGCATGATATTCATGGTTGAGGTCCTTATATTTTTACAATGGACATTTTGCAGGGGCAGGTATTGACACTTCTTGAATATGTCTTACTTCTTTACCGTGCATTGCTTCCTACTCCAGTTTGGTATCGTTTCTTTCTGAACAAAGAATACGGAAGCCTTTTCTCATCTCTGACCACAGGATTGTACCTTACTTTCAAGCTGACATCAATTGTGGAAAAGGTAACCATATGATTACAGATTACATTATGAAGCAAAAATGACCCTTACATTGGTAATATGAAAGATGCAGATTGTAAAGTCAAATGCCTTGTGAGCAATGTCTATGGTGGAATCAAATCCAGAAAACTATCTGGGTCAATTGTTGTTACAATAGCTTATTGATGCTGTATCCAAACCACTTGATTGACTGTCATGAATCTTTTTCTAGTCTTGTGTCTATGTGGATGCTGTTCGTTTCATGACCCTTCCACTTGAGGGTCTTCCATTTGTTTGGAATTATGTCCTGATCTGTCCTTGAAACATGATAACTGTGGCCGTGCTAATCTATTCTTTGTCCCGCCCTACTGTAATGTCCCCTGTTGCGACCTTAATTTATCCTGAATTTCCCAATGAGGGTTTGGTTTGTAATGTCCCCGTGATAGGAATAGTCATTCATTTTATTAGATTTAAGTTATCTGTGTAAATTATTGTCATCCATTACTATTCCAGCTTAATGGTGGAAGGAGTAGGTGTTATCTAAGTTGCCTAGATACCTACCTGCAATGGATTCCCTCAAAGTTTACAGAGCCCTTAGCCTTTCTTGGGGCTTTGCCCACAAGGCGCTCAGGGTTGCTGATCCTTACCCTATCTTGGGACAAGATCCATTGCTTGGATTTATACAAGCCCCTCCTTGGTAACATCTAGACTTCTCCTCTTAAGTCAAATAGTATACAGGATCAAGTATGATTAGATTGTATAATTTATAAATATTACTTGTATGTTCAAATATATTTTCTACAATTTAATAATATTAATATATATGTTTATACATTTATTATCTTATTATATATTCTTTGTACAGTATAAAATATTATTTATATTATTCTTTGCTTCAGATATAAATAATAATTTCCTGATCATCTAAATCCATGATCTCATTTCATTATTCATTTCCTTTTGAAGAGTACTCATCATATTTGTATTGATTCTCCATCCTTCTATTAGAACCAATGTCTATGCTTGATATTCACTTCCTATATTCTATCTCTTTTTCCTTTCTTATTTACCGCTTTTTATATCTGATGCTTGAGATTAGAAGACATGTATAAGGAACACGACTCATGTCTATTCTTAATCGCATTATTCTATAGCATTACTAATCATACATTTTCATTATTAATGACATTAGTCAAGTTTCTGACGATATTAATCTTATCAATCCTGCAAATACTTGGCGAGTTGATTATAGACTTCCATGGTTCAATTGTTTATACTCATACGGTATTTTATAATTGCCGTTTTCCCTTACACTATATTATTCTTGATTGCTGACATGTATTGTATCACACCAATAATAGGAGTTGCGTTTCTTTTAATCTCATTGTTTTCGGTATGTTCTGCCGTCATATCTATTTATTAATCTTCTTTATTAATTATTGATTTAATTAGTTAACTTATTAATAATTAGCTTTGTTAATAATTGTGAATTGATCAATATTTTATTGATATCTGATTTATTAGTATTAATTATAATTATATATTTATCAATTGACAATTACTCATTTTAATATATAGATTATTATTCAATTATCTTTTTAATCGATATATTCAATTAATATATATTAAATGTTCATACAGATAGGGGCTATTACACCTACTGTGTGAGGTTGATTTTAATTCCATGAACTTGTCCAAATCTTTAAAAAAAGGATTCACTACTTTAAACATTACTATCCATGGCATCTCCTGCAAAAGAAGGTTTATGCCTATGATTTTGGATTGCTTTTTCTAGATCCTGGATAGAGTGATCAGATAACTTTTTTCTTGATGGCTATTTTAATCATTTAAATTATCTGTAAAGATTGAGATCATGGAACACTCAACAGAATTTTTTTTAGGATGACTGTTATTTTTAAATTCCTTCAAGATGACTTCCATAAGCAGTCACTTACACTATTGAGGTTTTATTGGATGTTCTACCAAGTTTTTAGGATAGGGATGGCAGGGGATGTGTTTTCAAAATGTACTTTTTGAGGCCATATTTGGGGATGGCAAAGGGGATGGCTATATAAAATATAGAGAAAATTTAAAAATTATAGGGAATTTCCAATTTTCATATTATAATTAATAGTGATGAGGCATTCACAATATTGACATATTCATAAACGAATCCTTAATACACAACAATATAGTTCACAAGAGAGTTGAACAAATTAATATTAATAACTATGTTACCGGATTTGGACTCTGGATCCACGAATCAGGTCTAGGTCTGGATTCGAGGACCGATCCGTGCCGGATCCGGGCAAGGTCCGTGTTTGGACCTGTGGGTCCGTCGTCTGGATTTGAGGACTGATCCGTGCCAGATCCGAGCAAGGTCCATGTTTGGACTTGTGGGTCTGTCCGGACCGACCCACAGGTCCAAACACGGACCTTGCCCAGATTCGGTGCGGACCCGGGGGGAATCCATCGCAGACCCTCAAGGACCCCGCGCGGATCCACGCGAATCCCTGGCCTATGAAGGCATAAAATGGGTCCAAACCACTTAAACCACACTGGGTTCTTTTGATGTGAGTTTCCAATTTTCCAGTTCAGGGGTGGGAGGATTTATACAAATATAACATTCAAGTATAAGTTTGATTTATTTAATTTCTTATACTTTAAGTTATATTTGTATAAATATTGTCAGGATGTTTGAGATAGGTTCCAACTTCATAAGAGTTAAGATGCAAATTCTAGATTTTGGGGGTTTTCGAAAAATTCCAGACTTAGCCAAATTTCAGGATTCAGCAAGCCTTCAACAGGGTTACCTCCCACAATCCATCATGGCTTTCTAAGGTCAAACTAAAGCTGGCAAAAGGATTCTCAAAGGGTTTTAACTCGTTTTAGCAAAAATCACTTGGTTTCGACCCCATCTTTATGACAAATTTAGCTTAGCTCTCGCCCAAATCCTAGACAGACATGACTTCCCAACAGGCCAAAATCACTCAAACCTCATTTGCCGGACCTAGGGACTTGAAAACAACCACCAACAAAGACTACCTAAGACCTAGCTATGAAGACTTTGACATTTGGCATTGATCAATGATCAAGCATCATAGATTCATACTATGAAATGATTTAGTTTTACAATTATGTATATTTCTCTTATTTTTTTTGTGTATATATATCACATACACGAACCTATACGAATCATAATGAGAATTTTTTTTTTCGCGAATCCATGAACTGGATTCTCGAACCCGAATCCGTCCCCAAACCCGAACCGACAACTTAGATTAATAATTATTAAATGTCAAAACTTAAAATATAATTGTTCACACAATTCATTGTCGATGTGCATTTGATATAAAATTAAAAGATAGTAATACAACAAAGTGCCCAAAGGCTGCAAGTTTGAGCTACAAATGTCAAAATGATAGTCACAAAAACATCGTGATAGAAAGTATGAGGCTACCCCTGATTGGAATTTGCCAACATTGCATCAAAATCAGAGTTGGACTCTGAGTCATTGCCACTATGAGGGACTACCTCACTAATGGAACTCCAACCAACCCCCCTTGTGTCTCCTCATTAATCTAGGTGACATCTTCTAGATCAACATCCCATCACAAAGTTGGAGTTTTCTGATACTTTGAAGTTTGACGATCTTAGAGTCGCAAAGCGCTGTGCGTAATCACCAACTTCTTTATTTGTCTAGATATCAACTTTTTCCTCTTGATAGAGTTAATCAAGTTATATGTGAACCAATTGTTATTTACAGCAAAGGAACTAGCATCTTGTATAAGGAGACAAATAAAGTGTCCTCAGACTTGGGTGTATTCTATCTATCTTCGGCTTGTTAAATGTTGGACTACCGAGATTAGTAAATGCAAGGAGGCATTGTGGACAAAGTAAATTAGACTCCTCAATTGAATACATGTTTTGAAGGGTCTTCAATAATCCACTTTTCACCTCTTCATCATCACAAGGAGACAACCTACTAGCCTTTGGTGCATACCATATGGGATTAGGGCAAATGCTGCCATATGAAGTGGGGTGTTCATAGTGTTCCATCACCATATCACGATGGGTGTAATATGTTTGCT
Organism: Chamaecyparis obtusa; assembly: GCA_027943335.1. Classification (NCBI taxonomy): domain Eukaryota; kingdom Viridiplantae; phylum Streptophyta; class Pinopsida; order Cupressales; family Cupressaceae; genus Chamaecyparis; species Chamaecyparis obtusa. The sequence continues at coordinate 77,921 of BSBK01002336.1, forward strand.
CATATAATCCAAAATCAGGATCCTTGTTACAAATTGCTTTCTTGGTTTCTCTAATTATGTTGTCAGATGTCTCATAAATCTCTCTAAGTCTAGGAGAGTTCATATCAACATATTAAATAACATTTACAACAGGTGTGATGGAGTAAATATATACACAAACAAAAATTTGAAAAAGACAAAGTTAGAAAAATAGAATTAGAAATTTAATAATTAAGTAGAAATCAAATTATAATTTTTTTAATAAATGAGCAATTTATTTAAAAATCAACAATTTCTTATCGCATAGTGGATGACCAATCATCAAGGATTTTTTTGTTTAATACTTTTTCCTTCCATATTGTTTGCAGTAGAGAATCTACTCCATTTTGAATTAATCATCATTAACTGTAGAGTCTCTTGCACGTCAAGCATCTTTTCTAACAAAATGAAACAATTGACATACCTTGTCCTACATTTTTGAGAAATTCTTTTTTTTTTTGAAAAGTCCCGTAGAGAGTGAGGTGTGGTGTTAATAAACATTTGAATATCTCGAGCTTTTGCACCTGCAGCTGCACCAAATCTATCTTCCTTGTCTATTTCAATTTGTTGTTCAATATATGAATATAACATGGGGTCCAAAAGATGTTGAATCAATGACCACTTTTACAACATTTGAGCCCCACCCCCATCTATGGCATCTCCCAAAGGATGAAATTAGAATTTCGCATCCTTGCACTTCCTAGAACAAGGAATAGCTCTAAGAAAATAGTATCCAGCTAAACATGTGACTATGATGTTGATTAGGGGCTGATGTCTAATATTGGTCCACCTATCCATGACAACAAAGCAGCCCGTCCTATTACATCACCCAACTCACCTTGGAATATTCTTTGTCAAGAAGGGTAGTATATATTTTATAGTCCATGGGGGGTGAAAGACGAACGAAAAAAAGTTACGTTTTTGAACATTTGTTTGAAATAAAGAGAATGTGCTACATGGAATGTGATGGCATGGGCATAGAAAAGTTTTGCAATGGAAGACTCTACCACATCTTCTGCCTGCATATTGAACAAATTTGCACTGCCCTCACCATCTCACTGGCAATTGTCTCCCTCTTTCCTCTTATAGATGCTCATTGATTGTGCCTCCATAGCAATCTATGAACTTCTACCTTCTCATCTTCGTTTATATTTTGACAAACCTTCACCCCTTCTCTTGTAAAGCCCAATATATGACAATATATTGTTGCTCCCTCTAAAATCTATTTTACAAATGTGACACAGCCACACTCTAGTACCCCCCAATTTTTTTTTTAATCTTTGTCTAGGGCTGTCATGAATTGGATAAGAGGCTTTTCGGGAATAAAGGTGCCTTTCGTATAAGAGATTTTGAAACTTTTGAAGGGCAGTCAAATGGTTTTTGTAGCTGTCCCCTTTAAACCATAGCACTTCCTGTTAGAATTTTTGGTGACTCTACAACACCCCTACAACCCCCCCCCTTGAGATCAAAGAAAGACCATGATAACTTCCACAAGAGAATGGCAAGAAGATTTCATCACAATTGCTAATGGACATGAAAATGTACATGATGAACCTTGCATATATAGATAAGGTGAATAGATAAAATGATGACAAGTGCCATAATACTATACAGTGCACAACTTGTCGCCCACATAAGGTGGATAAGTGATGGTTTGATAATACACTAAAGGTGGAAGTTCCACTTGAGGTGGATAAGTTATAACATGATAAAACAACTGAAAGTGGAGATGCTTTTAAAGTGTAAAGTGATTACTAAGTAAACTTAAGTGATAAAGTGTAATTAGGACCTAGGTGAGGTTATCGCTAGGTACAACACCTTAATTACAACAACACCCCCCATTAAGTGTAACTCAGGGGGTACTTATTATGCAATATGGGTCTCAACTACCTGGCCATGTTAGGTACCCATTGACAATGCAAATGCAATATCTCACAAATGAAGAAAAGGAGAAAACCATACGGGAAAATCTCCTTTCCAAAAAAGAGAAGAAACAAACAAATCATGATGCATGGAGGAATCAAGACCCTCCAAGGACTACATACATCATGTATATACAATCAAGTATCCCCCTATAGGAAGGAAGAAGAGAGACAAAATATCCCTCACATGATGAACAATGTCCTGCAATTATGGTGAGTGCTTGAAGACAAAACGTAGTCCAACACCTACAAACAACATTTCTCCCTTTGGGAAGAAGATAAACCAAGTGCAATTGCAAGAATGCTTCCCATTTTGGATAGGAATTAGGAATGTAGGATGAAGATGTCTTTGAAATATGCTCATATGTTGCCAACTCCTTGGATGATGAAGATGCCACAAACCATTCAAGTACATACCCAATCACAAGAGAAGGTGACAAGCAAGGAACCAATGGAAAGTGGAAACCAATTTTGAAAAAGCTCCAAAGACAAATATGAAGTGACAACACTAGTACTTCAACTATCATCAAATAGAAGAGATGCCTTTGAAAATTGAATAAGAGTCTCAAAGCTCGAAGAAGCCATCGCATAAGCATGATCAAACTAGACCATGAGATATGAGAAATCAAGTGAAGGAGAAGACTCATGAATGTCAATTTTTGAAGACGATGTAGAAAAATCTTCAACTGTCATCAAAGAGAAGAGAAATCCCCTCAAATGTGTCTCCCAAATCTGAAATGTAAGACTCCACAAACAATGAACCAATGTATGTCAAAAAGGAATCCCAATGAAGAAGATGAGTAGACACCTCTTGCAATGACTCACTAGAATCACCAACAAAAGATGAATGTGTGATCTTAACTAGAGAAGTAGGAGCTCCAAGTGGAGTCTTTGGATCATAATAACAACTCTCAAGTTCTGCCATCATATTCAAACTCCTCTAAGGTATCATTATCAAAGGGAATATTGTCAACATCATCAAGTGGAAGAAGACAATTTGAAGCAAGATCATGTGAGAATGGAGGAACATGAGGATCTTTGAAAATCTCCTAAATAATGGTTCACACTTTGTGAGGACTGAATACCTTGAAACTTGGGGTAGATGTCATGGAGGAGACATGAACTGATTCTACAACCAATCAATCCTTTTATATGATCATTCTTATTTCCCCAAACTACTTGCTTCCACTGTGACTTTGGCTCAAGAGTGAGCCCATAAAGAGAGGCAAGGGGTTAAGCCACCTACAATGTGTGATGATTCCTTTTGCCCATGACTCATAATTGTCCTTAGTCAAAGTTATAACAAAAGGATGTGTTGCATAACCCATGATTACATGAATGATACAGTTCTCAAATCATGAATGGAGATCAATAATATGAATTTTGAAATATAGCTGAAATGAAGTAACTTGATCAAAGAAGCACGTCCTCAACTATCAAAACATCCAAGTAATCCACCAGTATGCTAAAAATGCAAAACTGAATCACGCACTTACCTAGGATAGAATCTAGAAAAAGTGTGTGAATGGCTTTGTAGAGCTCCTCAATATCTTTCCAGTGCTGTTGAAACCAGGAAAATTGGAGATTGTGGCACAAAGTTACAAACTTGGGAGCCAAAAATGATGATCTAACTTCGATCAGGTTAAACACTGCTCAAACAGAAAAATAATGAGAAAATATCACCACCAAAACAAAGTTGATGGAATCAGCTTTCCATCGATATGTTGTTTATCAACAGGTATCACAGTTGACCTTGTTTGAAATTTTTTTGCGAGGCGCTCTAGATGCTATGCGCCACTCCCAAAGTGCACCCCGCACAAATAAAATATAACAAAAAAATGTGGAAAGACAAGCCGACCTTGAACCACTACAGTGTGCCCCAAACTCAAATTGGTGAAATAGAATGGCCAATGCAAGGAAATATTTATCATAAAATGATAATCCACACAAAGCATATTATAGCCACACACATGATGTGAGTCAACCCAGGTGCCCGTCACATGGAAAATAAACCAGTTTATGGAGCAATTGCACCATGAAACCGTCTTGAGAAGCCCCAGGGGCTCTGGTTGTTGCAAAGTTCATAAGCCAAACAAAAGAATACGCAGGCTCACAACCAAGGAATTTCAATACCGGTAGGGAAATAGTAGGTCTGGGCTTCACACGATGATCCGCTTGAAAGGAGAATGGTTTAATCCCTCTCCAAAGCGGCTGTCCTTCAGGGTTAAAGTAATGCAAAGGATTATACCGACTGTTGATCAACCACGGCTACCTTGCCAAATAAACAGAATGTGAGATGTGCCCTTTAATAGCCGGAACACTCACCAATGGAATAAACACAGACCTCTGCACAATATACTGCGATCTTTGTCAATCAATAATGATCGATCACTAGATGGAGCCTACAAGATGACTGATCTTGTGGTCAGATCCAAATACCGGAAGGACTCGAAGCACTGGTCTCATCAACAAAACATGCCAAGTAATATTCGGCAATAAACCTGTGCTGATCCAATGAAGAAAGCAAGAGGCTGCAGGCAAAATACACGTCGCAAACAAGCTCTCGAAAACAAAATGTCACTACCACTGGGAATGCATGACTTACGAAGGCAACAATGGTAATCTTCAGCCTGCATAAAATGGATACCCCAGATTGGTCACATGCCTTTACAATGGCATGCGGGCAGGACAAATGCTTTGCGAACACACTCGGGCCCTACAAAATATATCTGACCAATTATCAGAGAATGCAGTCGATTCAATTCTTCATTCACGGCACCAGCACCCTGTTAACACAGATCTCTTCGCTGCCTTGATGATATCACAGCCAAGATATAGAGTGAGGTGAAAATAAGTGCCTCGTGATCAATGAATGGAAGTGCTTGCAAATCATGTGATCAAGCTGAGAGAGGCTACGCTGCTAACATGGTGGGTCGAATGTTGCCCACCACAATTACAGTGAAACCCCGATCAATGTGCAGGTAACAATAGTGATTATGGAGCAATGAAGCCTTGAAATGCTTCTGCAAATAATCGCCTTGCAACAATGTGCAGACTAATGTTAGAGTTTTCCGAATCATGGGCCTCTAGCACAGTTGGAAATTGGCCACAATGATACAAACCACCGGCCAATACACTGGTTGGTCAAACAATGATGTGTATATGAAGAAAACATTGATCCAGATCTTTAATGTAAAGAACCTGCCAGAGCAAAAAGATTGCACAAACTTTTAACCTCCAAATCGATGAGGCCAATAACACAATTATGAAATGCGGCTAATGGGCAAGCTGGTCTAGAAACACCACCAATAACTTGTAAAAAAAAATTCGCTTATCACAACAGACACCTGCAGAATAAATGATGTGATGTCAAATTACACCAGATTGGCACAATATGCCAATAAAGAACCAGATCTGCCTGTGATCACCAGACCATGAACCAGCTGATTCAATCAAAGGAAACTGACAGATAAACATATGAAGGAGTTGCCTCGTAAAAGATCTGTTGAACATATCCTCCACCAAATGTAAATAGAAATAGATCCAGAAATCACGGACTGTAAATGGAGCTGTTAGCCCATTTTCCTGTCATGCAAAAATTTAATGAAAATGGCCATTTCTGCTTCAGGTTTGAGAAATAGGGTTTATCCATGCTAGGGTTTCAAAAAATTTGTCTAAGTTCATAAAACCCTACCCAAGTCTATTTCTTTGTTACCTTTTCGTGTCACTTAAGTCCCTTTTTTGCACATGTTTTTTTTCATCGTCAGGCGAGGTCATGTTCCTCTTCAGTTTGCTTTTTTACCTAGCGGGCTCATTCAAATTTTCTTAAGTTTTAAAACCCGACGATGCCTCTTAACTTTTCCTAAGTCCTAAAGTTTTAAAATGTTATGTCTTTCGGGCTCGGTCGGTATGCAATGCTAAGTCCAACATATATAAGAAAAGAGAAATCCGACAAAAGTGTTAGGTCTTTCGGGCCTAGTCGGCAAGCAGTGCAAAGCCCGATGGCTGTTTGATGATTCAACGAAAAGGGGTAAAGGGCTTAACTGTTTTGGCTTGTCTCTAAATCTCACAATATTGGCAGTTAAGTGTCTAGCATCTGGCGACTTGGCGAAGCAGGTTATCTCCAGATCTCCTGATGTCTGGCGGTGATGCCTTAACCTTCAGCAATCTGGCGCGACGTTTTTTTCATGATCTCACAAGGTAGCAGTTATGTGAGGAATCATTTGGAGATCAAGCGACAAAGGAAATGTTTTTTTTAAAGGGCACAGTTATCTCCTAGTCTCGTAATGAAATGGCTAAGTCATGATGCATTCAACGATTAAGAGACAACCGTTGATGGTGGACAAGATCGAGGGCTGTCGCTGGATCTCAAGAACTAAGCCTGGGTTAAGACAAGTATCCAGAGATTATGAGATTTTCTTGAGTCGCTCTTTCTCGTGATTAAACCATGGTTAAGATAAACCTTCAGAGATTGTGAGATTTGCCTTTGTCGCGTGATCTCCAAATGATGTTGTTAAGGACTTGCCGTGGTTAAAGATAAAGGCAATGTAGATCAAATTTAATCTGACGGTGGGCATAATGCCTTGAGGGAAAGATGCTCGAGGGATAGTGGTCGCGGGATCACGCCTTGCCTCCACGTATCCAGCCCGATGAAGATTTTTAAAGGGTGGGTCCTCAGTGCCAGATGTTGATGACATGCTTGCTCCTGATTGGTTGCCGAGAAATGATGTGGCCGGTCGTTTTCTAAACCAAGATAATTGTTTTGTTGAATTTTGTGAGCCACATGATGTGCCGGGAAAGCTAGGGATCAACGACTGTGTTTTAAATTTTGTTGATTAACCATTGTGGTTGGGTTATTTGAATTGTTTAAAGGGTTTTTCTGGCGGGATTGAATCGGTAAGCCATAAATGATGGGCCGAATCAGATTTGATTGTTCCAAGGACATAAACGACAAAGTTGCAGTTAGGAATTGAATCGACTCCATGATGGTTGACAATTTTTCCATGCCTTGGTACACGCAAGTTTGTTGTTGGTGGTTCTGGGATTAAAGTTGTTGTCTACAACAAGAAGCCTTCTAAATTTGTACCTACAGTTAGCCTGTGATGATGAAGCCCAAATATTGTAATCAGATTTTATTTGATCCTCCCCGGGTTTTCAGGCTTTCCTGTCTGTTTTAATTTCGTGTTGTGTCTGGTGGTTGAAGTGGTTGTAAGGCCTAAGTTTGCCCTAACTTTTCCCATGTTCTGTAGCTTGTTGCAACCCTATTCTATAAAGGGGTTTGCAAGACTGAGAAAAAAGGTTCCAAATTCTCTGTAATTTCTCAGAGATGGTTCGAAGAGTGGCTCCTTCTGTAAATACTGTCCTCTTTTCTTCATACAGGGTGTTCTTCTTTCCTGTTTGGTTTCAGAGAAGAATATGTTTTGTAATGGTTTGTCTTATGAATGAGATTTCAACATTTTCATACTGTTATCAAGTTGTCTCCATTTTGCTTCCTAAATCACATGGGTTAAAGCATTAAGGGTGTTTTGGTCTCTTCTGTTGTAAGTTTGCAATAGAGTTATTTCAAGGGAATAACTGGGATTTAGGATTTGTCTTCAGATGTGTATGAGCTGGGATATCAAGGATATGTCAAACTTGTCTTTCAATGGATGCTGATTAATGTATTGTCTATTTCAGGGTCTCTTCCAAGGGGAGGGTTAAATTCTTTGAATAGGTAATTGCATATTTGAATACATAGGTGGATTCTTAAGTAGAATTTGACCAATGGTGTATGTTTTATGTAAGGCATTAGACATATTAGACTGTGTTGTCTTCTTTATTCATAGTTTTTTGTTATAGTGGTTTATTTGACTCTGTTGCCCACTGGATAAGGCACTGGTCTATGAGAGATCTGGGGTATTTCAGGGATCCATTCATCCAAAATATAAATGAAAACATTTTCCCTTTCATGTTGATAGGATGAGTTAGAGGTATTTCTAGTTTTCAAGCTTACTGTATGCAAGTGGGATACTGCATAAGATTTGGTAAACATTGAGGTATTTGTTATCTAAAGGGTTTGAAAGCTATTCCACAGTTATATATCTGCAAGCTATTGTTTGTCATAAGGAGTTATGTGTGTGCAGATAAGGTATACCTACCTGAGTGATGTGGAGCTCAAAGTGAAGAAGGTCTTTGTACCTTGTCAAGTTGGCTTTCTCTTGTCTCTTTTCTGCTGATGGTGTTGAGTTTGTGTTCCAAGTTCTCAATCCCACAACTTGGTCTCAAGCTCCGACCTAGGAAAGGAGATTGCAAGAAAAACAACCAACAGGAGCTACGATCACAATGATTGGACCTGCAATACTATGAAGCCTGAGAAACTGGACTTGGCCAAGACAAAAGTCTAATCTCTGTAAATGTTCCAGCCAATGCACAATTGGAATTATAGTGCAATCAGTAATAAACACAAGATCTGGTCAACACAGAAATGAAATGCCACCAGAAAACAATTCCCAAAATGTTCTGTGGGCCTAGAAATAATAAACTCTGTAGAAGAATTATTTTTACAAACAAGGTTATGGACCATGAAAAAAATATTTTGCTCCCAGTGATAGTGTGTAGACCACAGGTAAATCTGATCATGCTCCACATGGGAATAGAGATATATGATTGCCCAGAATAATAAAAGCTGCCAACAAAATAATTTGTGCAGATCCAATAAATTTTGTAGAAATAAACAATGACAGAAACAAAATTTCTGCAATCTGTTGTTTGGGAGCGGCCAAAAGGCCTTCCGACTAAGTTTTTCTTTTTTTGAAACAATTTTACTTGGATATAGGTGCATTTATAGTCAAAATTTGTTGGACTGACCTCCTGGACGCAATGGTGTTGCTTGCTCAGCCTCAAACTGCACCCAACAACAACTTCAAGCCAAAATCAGCTCTCAAGAGGAGTCTTTACACCTAGAGAGCTCTGATACCATGTTAGAGTTTTAGGTCACTCTACAACACCCCCAGGATCAAAGAAAGACTAAAATAACTTCCACAAGAGAATGGCAAGAAGATTCCATCACAATGCAAGATGATGAATTGCTAATTGACTTGAAAATGTGCATGATGAACCTTGCATCTATAGGTAAGGTGCATAGACAAGATGCTGACAAGTGTCATAATACCATGCAATGCACAACCTATCACCCACATAAAGTTGATAAGTGATAGTGTGATAATACCACGAAAGTTGGAAGATTCCGAAGATCCACTTGAGGTAGATAAGTGATAACATGATAAAACCATTGAAAGTGGAGTTGCTCCTAAAGTGTAAAGTGATCACTAAGTAAACTTAAGTGATAAAGTGCAATCAGGACCTAGGTGAGGTTATCACTAGGTACAACACCTTAATTACACCAGCATTTCCAAACCTTGATGAACCCCCAAGTGAGCTTGAAACTCTCACATTTTAATTTTCCTTTCTTTCTTCCATCTCATTGTTAAAGTATGGTAGCTGCAGGAGATATCTGCTTAGTTGCGACGGTTGTATCAGTATAAAGATTGTGATCTTTGCTATGTATATGCAATATTTTTATCTCTGCTGTTGTCTACCTTAATCTTTTATTATGAGCAGGCAACTTAAGGATGCGAAGAGTCTCCTTATTGATCAGTTCATATATATGAAGAGTCTTCAGCATCTGCATACAAAAGGTCATATGCGTATGTGGCAGATGGGTATCGAAGAGTTCATTCCTGCGTGGGTGTTTGGTTTTCAAAGAGTCTCATCTTTATGTGACTGCTGATCATCTAAGAGTCACCAACTTGCAGTGACGTGGCTGTTGAAGACTATGAAGCATCGCGATCTAGTAACTGGCGTGACTTCCTATACGGTCGTGCTTTTTGGTTCTTAGTGGTTTGTAATCTTGGAGTTACGTTTTTGGTAGTGCTGTTTGATATCATCAATGCTGTTGTAGAGTATTGGGAATGGAGATTGTATTCTTTGAAGTCCGAGATTATTGTTTAGCATCTGTAGAGTGTCATGATCAGTGTGCAATTTTAGCAGAAGTTTTGAACATTTATGTGTGTTCTTTATTCAGTATATGGTCGCTTTCTGTAGGTGGTTATTGATACTGTTATCAGATTCTTCAAGTGTATAGTTCTTCTATAGCAGAGATTTATTATTATTATTAAGTGAGTTCTGGTCATTATTTTTAGAGTGAAGTCTCAAGTATTGGTGAGCATTGTATCTAGACTCAATTATTTTTTTAAATTTTTTCAATAAAGGACTCTTTTCTTGTGGCTGGGTTTTTCACCCTCAAGTGGAGGGTTTTCCCAGGGTAAATCCTTGTGTCTATCTGTTTTTGTATTTGTTTTAAGTTATCTGCTCTTTGTTTATGTTATTCTGGTTCAAAATTTAACACTCACCATGCTCACTACTGTGATTGCTGCTGCTCAACATTGTTTTGTTTAGTGAAACAATATGCAAGTGGAAACTGAAAAAAAATAAAAAATACATTTGTTCCTTTTAACTTAGAAAAAAAAAATGGAAGATTCACTTACCTCTTTCTTTTTTTCCTTTTACATCACTCCTCACTCCAGTACACCCTACTATCTATTGTGAGGTTTTCACACCATCGCCCCATTGCAAATGGGGACCCCCTCTTTTTGCTTTAGCAGTAGGAGTAGTGCTTTTAGGTTCTCTTAGGTGGTAGCAATTTTCGAGTCTGCAAGTCGAAGAGATGAGTTTGGGCAACTTTGTCCTGTAGTCAACTCTGTCAGGGGTGTGAGTGAGCTGGGCTAAGCTAGCCAGGGAGGTGGAGTTGAAACCAAATGACTCATGATGAAATGAGTTAGAGTCATTAGAAAATCCTTGTTTCAGCTTCAATTTCACCTTCGAAAGTCAGGAAAGGTTGTGGGAGGTAACATTGCTGAAGGAGTGCTGAATCTTGAGATTTGGCTATGTCTAGAGTTTTTTTTTGAAAACTCCCAAAATCTAGAATCTTTATTATAACTCCAATGAAGCTAGAACCTATCTCAAACATCCTGACAGTATTTATATAAAATATAACTTAAAGTATAAGTATACTTAAATGTTATATTTTATATAAATCCTTCTGCCCTCTGAGTTGAAGAAAATGTCTATAAGTATGGCAGCAAGTTGCAAAGAGGAGATTCCTTTGGGCATGGCAAATTTGGGCCTACCCTAGAAGAATCCAAATTCCTTTGGCACCCCTGAATTATGCCCCTTGCAAAAGCGAATTCTATGTGCAAATTTGAAGTCGGCCTTGCATATGGGTAGAAAATGATTAAATAAAATGTTTTTATTGGCCTAAAGAAGCCAAGTCGGCCTTCATAAGAGATATGCCTCTTCATGATATTCATCACCTATATAAGAGAGGAGGTCTGAGTTCATTTTCACATCAAACAAAAGCAAATTTACCTCTGCTCTAAAGCAGCGAACTCCTCTTGTTTGCAGTGATTTCTCCTCATCGAAGCAGTGAATCATCATAAGGAGAAGTGGATTGTCTAGGAGGAGAAAGTGAATTTGCTTGAAGGAGCAGCGATTTTGGGCAACTAAAAGCAGATTTCTTCCAAAAATCTGAGATTAAAAGGGTGGTGAGATAATGAAATCTGGGTATACTATATTGCAAAATTCATTTAGTTTTCAAGATTTCAGTATAATTTCATTTCAAAATTTGCAAGAGGAGAGAGAAATTTGGCGTTGGACTTAAGAAAATCCATGCTCAATTGCATTTTGCTTCCTTGTTTTGATGTTGATGCAATCTTATTTCATAAAAACTTTCAGATTTCTTTCATGTTTCCTTATCATTTTGCTATCTTTCTTTGCAATTTTAGCATAAGAAGTCACTTTATTCAAGATAAAATTGAGTGTTCAGTGTTTCACTTTGGAATATTGAGTATTTGATTCTGTATGTTGTAGTGGAACAAAACTCACATCAACACTACCCAATCAATTTTTTTAATCTTTGTCTAGGGCTGTCATAAATTGGATAAGAGGTGTTTTGGGATTAAATGTGCCTTTCATATAAGGTTTTGAAATCCCCTTTCATCCATAGCTCTCCTACACTCTACTACCCCTTCCCCCCCAGCCCTCCAATTTTTTTTCATCTTTGTCTAGGGCCGTCATAAATTGGATAAGAGGTGTTTTGGGATTAAAGGTTTTGAAACTTCTGAAGGGCACTCAAATGAATTTTGTGGCTGCCCCTTTCATCTATAACACTCCCAAACCCTGATGAACCCCCAAGTGAGCGTGAATCTCACATTTTAAGTTTCATTTCTTTCTTCCATCTCAATGTGCGCAATGCTTTCATTGCTGCTGCTCAGTGTTGTTTTGTTTTGTGAAACAATATGCAAATGGAAACTGGAAATAGAAAATAAAATTATACATTTATTCTTTTAAACTTCGAAAAAAAAAACAAATGGAAGATTCACTTACCTCTTTCATTTTTCCTATTACATCATTCATCACTGCTTACCATTGCTGGACTTTCCAACTTTCAAACCCTGCTCAATTTTTTTTGTGGGGCTCTAACTTGGCTACAATTTTTTTTGGCATGTAGAAATGAGTTAAAATGAGATAGTGAGGCCTTTTTTTGTTATTTTAAGGCTAAGAGGGATGTAGGGTCCCACATAAATAATAATAAATTATTTTTTTTACAAGTTTGGGCCTTGTTTTAATTAAAAATGTGTCTACAGTGTAGGGGACAGTTGATTGTCTCCTACAAGTTCCTTGTCTATCCCCACATCCCCAGGACATTTAGGTCAATTTTTTTTTAAAATGTGGATTACAAGGGGTTCTCTCCTAGCCATCCTCGAGATGGGCACACCTGGAAAAACCTAGGGGATGTGCACTTGGGAAACAGAGATTTTATTTCTTGTCTACTGGTAATAATTACATGTCATGAAGACTTGCTTAGGACACAAACAACTTTAAGCATTTGTTAAGTTTGTCCCTTTTGGATTTTCTGCTTCCAGCCTCTCTCTCCCCATTCACAAAGCTTTCAGAGCATGTGATGTCTTATTCGTCACCCTTGGTTTACAGTCTTAGACACGCAATTCTATGTTGATGATCATAGTAGCATTACCTAGGATTGAGATTGAATGGCAAACCCAAAGAATACAAATATGGATAATGTGCTGTTTTTGTTATTTTATAATTTTATAGCTTTTAAATTTTTAATCAACTACTGATAACTGGATCCTTTCAAATTCCCCATCATCCAACATCCAATATAATCCACTGAGTACATGCTGAAGAAAAAAATAATGAAAAACAAACTGCATGAGTGAAAAAATGAAAAATATGATATTTCAAAGCCATAATGTCTTTTTTTCACTCACCGGAGTCTGCTTGGGACTTGTGAATCCAAGCCCAAGGTTTCATGGGTTTCCTTGTGAAAATTGCACAAGATGACTGAGTTTCAGGGTCCGACATGGCACATGAGCCAGGCATGAGTTGTGTGCAGGGATTTTTCTCATGAATCTGTGTGCTTCTGCTGAAGTCTTGGCGAGTTTTTATGATTGTAAACAATCTGGATTTAACTCTAGTACAACCTGTGCCATGTTTTTTTAATTTTGCTTTCCTTTCTACGTTTTGTTATTACTATTGTTGTATATTGTTCCTTTAAATTGCTTGAAACATAATTTCTAATAAATTTTCATTGACCATTGATTTAGGTGCAGGCATCTTTTGCAGCACTGAAAGCCTTATCGCATAAAGAAGTGCAGTATGGATCATATGCAACTGCAGAAGAGGTATGGTGATTCATGTACAATTTTGAAATTTATTTTTAAAGAATGCCCAATATTATTTTAAAGAAATGAAATATACAACATCACTAATAGTAATAACCAGTGAATGGTTAATGGGACTGTAGTTAGTTGATGAAGCTTAGTGAAGGCAAGGGAGTGTTCAAACTTCAAAGTGAATGAGAATCTAATAGAACGTTAAAGGATACATAAAGAAAATAAAAGATTATCAAAGTTTGAATGTGTAATGCAAATCAAACCTATATCAAATTTAAGTAATAGAACAAATTCTGAATTGTTAGTGTTCTATTGAAAGCAATTTATACATCTATATTCTTGAATTAAAATCTGTATTTATATCACTGTATATATATAATGATCTTTGAATATTATTGAAACTGAATATTATATTTATTCTGTTTCGCAGAATACTGAATCAAAGCCTTGTCACTTATCGATTACTGTGCTGAGCAATGATTAGCATTCAATGGAGACGGTATATATACCGTAGCGGTAAGGGTGAGAAGTCACTTCTATGATAGACATGACTCCTCAAGCAGTCACGCCTATCATAGAAGTGACTTTTTGTCACCAACCGACGCGAGTATTGCCCAGACCCGATAACTTATAATTGGGGTCTCTTAAACATAATTGATAGTTATTATTAATTCGATCAGAATCATTATTATATTATAATGATAATCTTTATTATTATTATATTATAATAATGATAATAATAATATAAATATCAATATATATGTTTAATAATGATAATAGATAATAATAATAAATATCAATATATATATAATAATGATAATATCTATTATTATTATTATCTATATATATATATATCACAATTTTATCTATTCTCGTAAAATCAATATTTTATTAGATTGAAGCTACAAATATCAACACTCCCTCTTAGATTGAGAAGATAACAATATCACAATAATCTCTGTGAATGCCTTATGACTTACAAAATTATCTGACTTGTGATGTATCATTCATCTTATGATATAATAAGTCACATATCACATAACTCGTGATACAAAGTATATCACATAACTCGTGATACAGAGTATCACCTATCTTGTGATACTAAAGGATATAATATACTCGAGAACATTACATTCTCCTTATATATCCTAGTTATGGTATGTGCACTGACATTAAGTCACATAATGTCTACCATAACTAATCATGGCAAATCCATGAATCATACTGATATCAAGTCACATGATATCAGTCTACTGAACATTATAAGATCCTCACCTTATAATGTTAAATACAAGTGTTGATTATCCGAAAAGTCGTCACCTTTCAGAAATATACACAAGATGGGTAGGCCCATAAAATCAGAGTCACTCATATGACAAAAGAAGTTTATACACTAAACATCTTTAATATATTAGTACAAATAAAAAAATTACATTTCAATCATACCAAGATTCTTCCTGAATTGTTCAACTTTCACTTTGAGGAGAGGTTTGGTAAGAATATGTGTTGTTTGATCTCCTGTACTGATATACTCCAACTGAATCATGTTCCTTTCTACCTTGTCTCTCACATAGTGATAAGGAATCTCTATATGCTTAGATCTATCATGAAATACTGGATTCATTGAAAGCTTAATGCAACTTTGATTGTCACAGTGGATGATGGTTGGTTTTAGAGGTTTACCGAATAATCCCACAAGTAGTTTTCTGAGCCATACTGCTTCTCTAGCAGCCATAGAAGCTGCAATATATTTGGCTTCTGTAGAACTCTGAGCTATTGAGGACTATTTTCTGCTGATCCACTATATCATAGCCAATCCTAAACTGAAGCAACATCTGGAGGTGCTCTTCCAGTCAGTCACGCTTCTAGCCCAATTTGAATCTGTGAATCCATGAAGATCTAAGTCAACCTTTTCATATCTTAGGCCATAATTAAGAGTACCTTGAATATATCTCATTATATGCTTCACAGCCACAAGGTGTATCTCCTTGGGCTCACACATAAACTGACTTAAGGCATTTACAACATAGCAGATATCGGGTTTGGTATTGACCAAATACATCAAAGATCCAATCATCTACCTGTAGAGAGTGGGATCTGCCAACTAAGAATTTGTTGCTGCTTCCTTTAATTTATGAAGACTTGTTTCCATGGGGGATGACATAGGTCAACAGTTCATACCAAATCTCTTCAATATATCAATGGTGTATTTCCCTTGGTTTAGAACAATGCTATTTGATTTTTGCCAGACTTCAAGTCCAAGGAAGTAGTGTAATAGGCCTAAGTCCTTCATATCAAATTCTGAGGCTAGATCTTTCTTACACTGATCAATAAGGTGATCTTCTCCTGTAATCAACAAATCATCAACATATAATATTAATATTAACATATCACCTTTGCTTTATTTAAAGTAGAGATTTGGGTTTGCATTATTCTTTGAGAAGCCTAATCTAATGAGGTAATTGTCAATCCTTTCATACCAGGCTCTGGGAGCTTGTTTAAGTCCATATAGGGCTTTTTTTAATTTACACACATGTGATTCTGTATTGTGAATCTCAAATACTTTAGGTTTCTTTAAGTAGACCTCTTCTTCAATGGTTCCATTTAAGAAAGCAGTTTTTACATCCATTTGATGGACTTTCCATCCTTTGGCTATTGCAATGGCTAGTACTACTTTGATTGAGGTATATCGGGCAATTGGAGCAAAGGTTTCTTCATAGTCAATTCCTTCTTTCTGGGAAAATCCTTTGGCTACAAATCTTGCTTTGTGTTTTTCTATACTGCCATTTGTAGCATGTTTGATTTTAAATAGCCATTTGGAAGAAACAACAAATTTTTCTTTTGGCCTAGGTACTATCTCCCACACATCGTTCTCCAGGATGGATTGATACTCTTCTGTCATGGCATCCTTCCATACTTGGTGTTGGAGAGCTTCTATGACATTAGAAGGTTCTGATTTGAAGAATTCACTGATCAATGCTACATAACTAGAGAATCTCTTAGGTCTTTTACTTTCTCTGAAAGTTCCTGATGGAGTGGCATAAGTTCTTGCTTCTTTCATTGTTTTAGTAGCCCAAAGTGGTCTCTTCTTAGGATTTTCCAATGATCTGATTTGTTCTTCATTTATATCTTCCTCAGGATACTCCCTCTGAATCTCAGGAGCAGGATCCTCTTCTAGGTCTATGGTGGAAGTTTGGTTTTCTGACTCAATAGAATTTCTGGCTCTTTTAAAGGCTATGTCTTCCTCAAAAATCACATCTGTGCTTAGTTCAATCTGTCTTTGACCAGGCACATATATTCTATAAGCTTTTGAAGTTTCACTGTAGCCTACAAAAATACCTTTTCTCCCATAAGGTTCTAGCTTAGTTCTTTTCTCTTTGGGCACATGGATGTAAACATGACAACCAAATATCCTCAAGTGACTAATGTCTGGTTTTATACCAGTGAAGGCTTCTTTAGGAGTTTTGTCATCAATATGGGAGTGAGGATATCTGTTCTGAATGTAGGCAACAGTACTAGAGGCTTCTGTCCAAAGTGAAGTCTCTATGTTTTGATCAAGTAACATAGCCCTAGCAGCTTCTACAATGGTTCTATTTTTCCTTTCAGCAACTCCGTTTTGTTGAGGGTTGTAGGGTACAATGAACTCCCTCTTAATCCCAACATTTTTATAAAATTCTTTAAAAATATCTGATGTATATTCCCTCCCATTATCTGTCCTTAAGGTTTTTACTTTTTTTCCAGAAGAGTTTTTTGTAAGGGATTTGAATTCCTTAAATCTTTTAAGGATCTCTTGTGATTCTTTGCATTTAAGGAAATAGATCCAAGTCTTTCTGGAGAAATTATCAACAAAGATTACATAGTATAGAAACCCACCTAAGGAAGGTACAGACATGGGTCCACATAGATCTGAGGGAACTAATTCTGCCCAAAGTGAAGTCTCTATGTTTTGATCAAGTAACATAGCCCTAGCAGCTTCTACAATGGTTCTATTTTTCCTTTTAGCAACTCCGTTTTGTTGAGGGTTGTAGGGTACAGTGAACTCCCTCTTAATCCCAACATTTTTACAAAATTCTTTAAAAATATCTGATGTATATTCCCTCCCATTATCTGTCCATAAGGTTTTTACTTTTCTTCTAGAAGAGTTTTTAGTAAGGGATTTGAATTCCTTAAATCTTTTAAGGATCTCTTGTGATTCTTTGCATTTAAGGAAATAGATCCAAGTCTTTCTGGAGAAATCATCAACAAAGATTACATAGTATAGAAACCCACCTAAGGAAGGTACAAACATGGGTCCACATAGATCTGAGGGAACTAATTCTAATACCATCTTCTGTTTTGCTAGAACTATTTGAAAAAGATCCCTTAGTGTTCTTCCCTAAGGCACACCCCTTGCATTCCCCCGAATGGTATTGTTTGAGTTTGGTTAAACCTGTGACTAGTCTTTCCATGGAAGATAGAGCATGAAAATTTAGGTGTCCTAACCTTCTATGCCATATTTCATTAGAGTTTGCGATTTCATGAATTAGGGCTCGATTTGGTTCAGTACATAACTCATATAAATAACCTTGTCTATGACCTATGGTCTGAGCTTTCTTAATAGTAGAGTTCTTTGGCCATGCCAACACATTACTATCCATGAAGGTCATCCTATATCCATTATCTTCAAGTGCAAATATGGAGACTAAGTTCCTTTTGATGCCTGGGACAAACAATACTCCAGTGAGTTGAATGGAGATGTCGGACTTTAATTTGATGGTGCAAGTTCAAACTCCTTTGACTGAATGTGCAGAGTCATCTCCAATTGTCACTTCCTCATCAGTTTCTTCTACCATGGAGTCTAGGAGTTCCCTGAACCTTGTGATATGTCTTGATGAACCACTATCTATAACCCAGGTGTTGGATTTATTTGATACTTGATTTGAAAGTGCAGAATAGAATACATATTTCTCAGATTCATGCTCCTTTTTGGACTTTCTTACTTTGGCATGACACTTGTTGCTTGGTTCTGTCAGGACATCTGATTGCATAGTGCCCATACTGGTCGCATCTGAAACATTGGATGTGATAAATATCTTTCTTGGATGAAACCTTCTCATGGTAGCTTTTCCTCTTCTTGAAGTATTTCTTCTTTCCTTTCTTGTGAGAATTTGCATTCAAGACATGAAGATCTTCATCTACATTCTTCTGATTGAATCTTTTCTTTGTCTGTCTTGATTCCTCTTGAAGACAGTGAGATCTTAGCTGTTCAAATTTTGGAAATTTAGACCTTGCACTATGCCTTGAACAAATGTCTCCCAAGAATTTGGTAGACCATCTAGGGCAATAAGTTTTAGCTCCTCATTTTCAATTTGATATCCAAGTGTTGATAGCTGATCCCTTAGTATAGATATTCTCATAAAGGAAGGATTGATAGATTCTTCTTTGTTCATACTTATATGATTGATTTCTCTCTTTAGAGCCAAAGTCTTGCTAGCATTATTTATTTCGTATGTGCTTTCAAGTGATTTAAACATATGATATGCAGTCTTTTGTTTTGTCAAAATTTGCATGATATGATCTCTAACTCCATCAACTATGATTTTCATGGCCTTTTCATTTCCTTCAATCCATGCCGTTTTCTCAGGATCATTCTCGGGTTCTATTTTATTTTCTTTCACAAATGACTCAACTTTGTTTTCTTTTAATATCATCATAATCCTGAACTTCCATGATGAGAAGTTATTTCCTCCTTCTAGCCTATCTTCGAATCGGATTGAAGTTTCCATAGAGGAATGTAATGCTCTTTAAATCTGAATTTCTCAATTTCAATTGCTGCTAGGATCCTTCTTAACTTGGCTCTAATACCATGTAAATGCAAATTGAACCTATATCAAATTTAAGTAACAGAACTAATTCTGAATTGTTGGTGTTCTATTGAAAGCAATTTATACATCTATATTCTTGAATTAAAATATCTGTATTTATATCACTGTATATATATAATGATCTTTGAATATTATATTTATTCTGTTTTGCAGAATACTGAATCAAAGCCTTGTCACTTATCGATTACTGTGCTGAGCAATGATTAGCATTCAATGGAGATGTTATATATACCGTAGCAGTAAATATACCGTAGTGGTAAGGGTGAGAAGTCACGTCTATCATAGGAGTCACGCCTATCATAGACATGACTTTTTGTCACCAACCGACGTGAGTATTGCCCAGACCTGATAATCGGGGTCTCTTAAACATAATTGATAGTTATTATTAATTTGATCAGAATCATTAATATATTATAATGATAATCTTTATTATTATTATATTATAATAATGATAATAATAATATAAATGTCAATATATATATATATATATATATATATATCACAATTTTATCTATTCTCGTAAAATCAATATTTAATCTGATCGAAGCTACAAATATCAACAGAATGCTTTCTAGATCCAGAAGTAAAAATGAAAATCAGAAAATAATTGAGGGAGATGGTAAGATGGCAACTATTAAGCTATCAGTGCCAATTATTGACATTTGAGAGAATAAAGGAAAAATTGAGACTATACTGGTAACTCAATTTCCCATTCATACGCTGATCTGACATGGCAGGACTGGCCATTAGACCTCTTATTGTTCAATTGTCTTGCTGGATGGAGTAACAAAATGTTTATGAACTTCTAGAAATCTAGTTAATAATAGTATTTAAGATGAGAACCAATAAGGACATAGTATCCTGCTTTAGCAATAAAGAATTTCTTGGTATTTCTCTCTTACTTAAGAAGGTGGGATATCATGGGTTTTCTGAAGTCTGTGTTAGGTTTTTATTGCTTAGAAAATATGTAGCAATTGAGTGTGCGGTACATAGTAGCTCATGTTAGGGGACAGGTCCTGATTCCCTATTCATGGTACTTCTATTTTTGACTCAGTTTTGATCTTTATGACTAAGTCAAGCAATTTTTCATTCCTAGATTTCACTGTATATAGAGAAAACATGCCTTTTTTGATGTTTTGATCTGTAACCCAAAGGCTATTAGGACCCATTCATGTCAATAATGAAATGATCTATGGAACGAGTTACAACAGATACATATCAACCCAACACTGATGCGCTGTCATTGACACAGCTGCAACTATTTTATTTATCTGGGTTGTACAATTCTTGAGTTGGCCATTTCATTTTTATTCTCGACTCGGTCATATATATTAAAAGTTTTATTTTCACACCAAAGATGCAAGTTATTGCAAAATTGTTTGATTGTCTTAACTAATTAAACATGAGTTAAAAAATGGTGTTTTCTTTTATTTATTTATTTTTCTTGCACAAATGAGTTTTTCTACAGCTTTCGGAGATTCCAGGCAAGTTTGAATATCAGAAAAGAAAAATAAAGAACGTCATCTTCTATGTTTAAATTGGTTTGTCAAAATTGAGATCCATTTTCAAAGTTGCATGGACATGGATACAGATACTGTATCAGATACGGATACATCTATTTTTGCAGGCTCCCAATATGGATACAGCTGGATATGACATTCATAAAAAACCCATACACAGTTAACACAATTTGCTTAGTTATTAGAGGAGGTTATTTTATTATTTTAAAAGCAATATAGATACATTATTGGTACAAACATAATTTAAAGTTGATTTAACAATTTATAATTTGCAGAAAATAGTTAAGCTGCATTGGAAGATAACCCCAAAAAATGGGTTGCTGTAAAAGAAAACTATCTCATTTGTCTTCCTCCTTTGGTGTAGGTTTTGTTTATACCCCATAAAAAAATTGCATGATTGAAGTTTTAAACTTCAGTTTAGGAATGTTTATATCATTTAAAAAAAATCATATCACAGTGTCCAGGAAGGTTGGAAAATCAAGGTTTGTTGGGCACTTGTGGGTGCAGTATCTGACATGTATCCACACCGTATTGGACAAGGATACGGGGATACACGTGGCCAGGGAGGGGCAGAGGTGTTTCTGGCTACTCTGTCCATTTTTAATATTGTTTTCCCAATGTAGTATTTAACTTCTGTATGACAGTTGACATGTACACATTGGTCTCAGAAAAACACTAGATGAATTTAAAGCTAACTGAAACATGGAAGACATTTGAATTAGCTCTGAGTTTTTTATTAAGATACTACAATGTTTTTTGTTTGACTACAAATCTAGTGATCTATATTTGTATACTTTCATTTTAAATTTGTAATATATACAAACTGTACAATTGTTTTGGCCAGAGTAGCCGGAAACACCCTCTGCCCCTCCCTGGGCACACGTATCCCTGTATCTGTGTCCAATACGGCATGGATACACTTCAGATACTGCACCCACACGTGCCCAAAAAAGCTTGATTTTCCAACCTCACTGGACACTGTGACATGATTTTTTTTAAATTGATGTAAACCTTCCTAAACTAAAGTTAAAAACTTCAATTATGCATTCTTTTTTGGTGGGGGGGGGGGAGGAAGACAAATAAAATATTTTTTTATTTCAGCAACTCATTGTTTTGGGTTATCTTCCAATGCAACTTTACTGTTGTTTTGCATATTGTAAATTGATAAATCAACTTCTGATTATGTTTGTACCAATTTTGTGTCTTTATTGCTTTTAAAATAATAAAAAAATCTCCTCTAATAACTTAGAAAATTGTGTTAAATTTGTGTATGGGTTTTTTTCATAATCAGGGCCTTCAAAAATGGTCATATCTGTATCTGATACCTATCTGTGTCAATGCAACTTTGGACTTTTGGCTTCTTCCATTTTGAAATTGAAATAAAATTAACCTCGTCAGTCTACAAATCTTACAGTTTTACTGATGAAAGACTATTACTCTCTGGTAGCTTTGGTTTGCAATGTATATATCTAATTCGGTTGTTCTAAAACTATGAGCTTATTCAAATCTGGGGAGAATGGAATATAAGTGGTAACATTTGTTTTCCCAACTAAAATGGGGCTACAATCGGGACCGGTAATCAGTTCTGTATGCATATTTTAAACAGATAAATCCTTTTCTATGGCTGGTTTGCTTCCAAGTCCATAAACGTTTTAATCCGACTGTCTGCAGTTATAACCTTCCATTTGCGAATTGAGATGGCATTTTAGGAAACACAAATTCTTGAAGCCTCAGGTTCTCAAACTCAAAGTATGTTGTATCTCTAATGGAGAATTAGGATTCCGTGTAGAGATTTGGGAGCTGGACGAATAAACTTCATAACTCTAATCTAAGTATTTAGCTCCAATTGCTCATGCTTTTGGCCCCTTGTTTCAGAAACTAAAATGTTACTTCGGATAAGTTTTAACAGCATGGTTTTTGTTTGATATGTTATTTGAAGGAAGTATGTTATATCTCAGATCCTTAAATTTGAATTACTCTTAATTTGGAAAGGATGACGTGTGTTGCAAATGGAAAGGAAGTATCTGGTCATAATGTTCATCAAATTTTAAAATATAATCCTTGAGTTGTTCTGCCGGTCTGCTTGCGATAGCTTGTGTTGTTAACAGGGTTACTTGTGTCAGGTTGTTGCAGCTGGAGATCTTTGTGCCATTTGTCAGGAGAAAATGCATGCGCCGATCTTGCTACGTTGTAAGCATATGTTTTGTGATGACTGTGTATCTGAATGGTAACTTTCTCTACTTTTATAATTTGTTTGAAATCTTTATTGTCCGTTTGTTTTTCATTAAATATTTGCCTTACTCTTGATATACATATATTGTAAAAATGGATACATATCATAGACATTGGTGCAATCAAGCGAATCATTTTGTTTTCTATTTTTTCCGAACTCTCTGAATCTTTCTGCACAGGTTTGAGAGGGAGAGAACTTGTCCACTTTGTCGAGCCATTGTGAAGCCAGCTGAGTTGAGATCCTTCGGTGATGGCTCCACCTCTCTGCTTTTCCAGCTGTTTTAACTTCTTAATGAAACAGAAGTTGACAAGCTGCTCACCAAGGAAAATGTACACATGATCTGAAATATCAGGACCAACATTTTTTGTTAGGGCTTCAACAACTAGAACCATAAATTCAATACACCAGATTATACTAAAGTTGCACCTGAAAATTTACCTGCATTTTGCAAGGCATCTAAGGGTCAGCAAAGCATTGAATTTTTCGGGTCCAATAGACATTAAGTTTACTGTATGATATCTCATGTAGCAGATAAAAGAAATTTAGAGTACCTTTGCGTACACATCATATTACAGTCTGTCATTTACAGAAGGATCTCCAATATGTAAATAGTTGTTGAAAGAATGCTTCAAGGTGGTAGCAGCTGATAAGTTGGTCTGGTTTCGGTGCAGTCAACTGCTTTGTTCGAATTTTCTCGTTGATTTTAGCAATGCAAAATCGCCTGAATGTTCATACGAACTTATAGATGGTTTGACCAAATGCAAGTGTGTGAATGATACCGTGGACAAGACTTGAAGCTGAAAAACATGGTCGATTGTAATTTGTTAATGTATCTATGTGCTTGGCATAGAGGCGCTCAACATATGGGTTAGTTGTATTAGTTTTACTTGGAAAAGTTCTACATGTATCTGGCTGTATATGGAATTGCCATTGGCAACATGGTACCTTGTGTGCTCTATGGCCGCTGACTTTTCTGCCCTTAGACCAAACTCCACAATGCACCATGCACGATTTGAACTGTGGTTTTACTCGAGCCAATACTCTTTTAAGTCAATTTCTCGTGAAGGCTCAAGGGCTTAGTATAAAAATGCTGTTTGACTGTTGAATTTTAAGTTCGCATTTTCTTCAGGCCCTCTGGATGAAGCCATAATATATTATGGTTAATAACAGTTGTTTTACAAAATCCATTGTTCCTACAGAGTTTCTGTGCAAGTAACGATATTAATGTGCTTTTATTTTGTTCAGTTGTATATAGCGGACTGCATTTTTTTAGGTGACCTGTGACGAGCATAAAATTTCACCGTTCTCTTATATGTGGTATATTTATGCTGATGGAGCACTAGATGAAATTCATACATCTATTGTAGAAATAAAATGGATCATCACCATAAAATTCTTGACCATACAGTTTACAATAAATACTTGAATGTGACATGGAACTATATAATGTCGCAATAAATCTATGTTTGTGATATGTGGAGAAGATCTCGAACATTCATTACATTTTGTTAAATAGTCATAAATGATAGAGAAACAATATGATCTTTTGTGTCCTTTTGCTTCTTATTCAAAATGAATTTCTTTAGATGGAGATAAGATCTCTCTTTAGTGCACATTTCATTTAGCAAACTTGTATTTCTTAATCATTGAGCAAATATGAAAATTAAGTGCAAAGGATAAATTCAAAACATAGTAGTGTTTTTCCTTAAAGGAATGATATGATACTTTTATAATTTATTTATGATTATCATATTAGAAAAAAAAATGTAAAATGAATGAGATAAAACTATATGAATGCATATGATTTTTTTGTAATTTTCATATTTCTTGTATTTAAATTTTATTTTATGGATTTTGTGAATTCAATATTGTTTTGATTCCTTGTACACGTGTTAAATGTGTTTGGATTAAAAGACAAATAATGTTTTAAGCCCATGCTGTCTCAAGAAAGCATACTACATATATAAACATATAATATAATATTTTTGTCAATTTTATCATGTTAAGCATGTGTAGAGTATAAGTGGTTGACTAAATCCTTTTAGTTACATAACTCATTAATTTGATCATTAACAATGGGAAAAGTATGAGTAGATAACATATGAAATTTCTACTAAACAAGAGATAGAGAGAGATGTGGTGTTAGGTGAGAGAGGGACAGGTTATTCATTCACTATAAATTCTATACACTTCTATACAGAGAAAGTGAGGTTGTTCATTCAATCATTATACAATTGAAAAATCAAACAAGGTGGTATGACTTCTTTTTGTGTCAATTATTTCATTTCTATAGGATTGCATGTGCTCTAGATGGATATTGAACATATTTTTCATTTTCTTAAGAAAAGTTTTGTGGAAGCCATTAATGGAGTCTTGTAGTTTTTTAAGGATATTTTGTATGAGTTTAGTTTATAGAAAATAATTTATAATTTAATGTTTGACTTCATAGCAACTGCCATTTTGATTATGAAATATATCTATACAGTGGCTTTAACCATTGTTTTTGATTAATAGGAAAACATATTTTGAAGGGACCTCGAAACCTTTTACAAAAAGTCACTAAAGATATTCAAGGAATGCCCACAACAGATCAAGACTTAACGAGGGTTTTAACTGATACTCCTAAATGGATTAAGTGTTGTCATTAGTATTAATTTGTATAGTTGGTAAACATAGTAAGACAGTTTAGTCGGTTATCAATACGTAGTAGTCACTGAGCAAAGAGGTTACTGAGTATAACAGTTACTGAGTACACAAGATTATCGAGTGCCAGTAAACACCAAGATCAAGAGACAACATTTATCGAGTAATCCAAAGTTTGCATAAAAGTTTGGAATAACACATAGTTCAAGGTGAACAACTTTTTGCTGAGCAAGAAAACAGTTTACCAAGATTAAGCTGAATATTTATTGCGGATGTAATCATTTAATGAATGATGATTTCTATGTAATGATGATCTAGGTTAATCATATGAACCATTGATCTTAGGTTTTCTAAGATAATGTAAAACCCTAATTAGGTCAAATCAGTTTGATATAAAATTTGTAAGGATGTCATTTTGACATGTATCATCAATAAGTAGCCGCACTCAAGGACATCTGGAGATCAGATAGGGTTTTGACAAAAGGATTTCGATAGAAGCATTCAGTTTATCAGAATAGATATAAGGCTACTGAGCAGTTCAGAAGGACATACTCATCACAACAAGGCGATATCTTTATTGTACTTAAAAGATATGATATCAACAATTTGAGTTGTATTTCATTTAGGTCATATCTCACTGTTAGTCTCTAACAATTGTAGCAGACTCAAAATCTCCTAACAAAGTGGACTTAACCGTCCTTAGTAAAATCTCTTAATCAAGTGCACACGTGTTGTGTTTCTAAAATCTTCTAACTAGGTAGATCTCGCTGATCTTATTGTTACTCCTACCAGGGTAAGATCACCAAAAGTGATCAATCTTTGTAAGCTTTAACCGACAACTTTATTTCTACAAAAGTGAAGCTTTGTGGGTTCCATCCCCACCGCAATTTTTACCTTCTAACAAGGGTTTCTGTGATACCAAAATACATGTGTCATGTGTATTGCAGTTTCACATATGTTTTATTAATTTGCTTACATGCATTTACATTTCAGTTATGGTATTGAATGTATGGTGAATGCAATCTACACAATCAGTTATTGAAGTTAATGTTTACAAGGATTAGTTTGAAAAGTTTTAAGGGTACTGATTCACCCCTCCCCTCTCAGTATACACCTTTCTATAATTCCAACATTAACAACATGCTCCTTCAACCTGGAACAAACATTGCATGAGAAGAACTACATGCAAACACAATCTAGAGAAAGGATCCAAAATTCCAATCTAAACCTAAAGCTATCCATCATTAAGATTTTCCTTTGGCCCCCTTCTTATGGGATCGTAGGTTCATATCAAAGGATGACAAAGACCTCTAAGGGTGTTTACCTTTTATTGTGATCCAACCTTCTTCCACCTTTGCAACCACATCCTGCCAGACCATCAAATCCATCACAAAATTTCCAACGCCCATGGGGAGACAACACACTGAGTAGAACCAACCAAATGAGAGCTAGGGCTAGACACAACCCTAGAGACAACATCAACGAAAGGGACAACACCAGTGGATTCACCAACAGGAACCCTATCACAATCCATCATAGGTACAGAGAAGAGCAGAACTAGTAGAATTGACAGGAGCCTTATCAAAAACACTAGCCAAACCATTAGCTAAAGGGACAACACCATCACTTACACCAACAAGAACCTTATCATCAGAAACCATCTCAGAAGCAATGGGATCAAAACAACCAGAACCTACATTAGAAGCCTGTGACCCATTGATAGGGATATCCTGCACAACCATCCAGGAGGAATTCTTGAATACCGTGTAATATTGAGAAGAGACACCTTTCCACCATGAAGAGGGTTTCTTCAAATTAACTTTCTCCAGATCACATTTAGCCGCTACATGCCTTGTTTTGAAGCACCTTCTAAACCTAAAGAGAATCCCTTCAAAATCCAAAGGTTGAATCCAACTACCCTTAGGGGACAAAATTTTGATCTCCGTAGGTAACCCTTTAGATGCATCAATATCCACCAGAATACGAGCATCAATGCAGTGAAAAATATTGAAGGACTCCACATCCACAATAAAAAAACCTCCAAGTGCCTCTCCCACTTCCTCCAAAAGCGAACCCACGCAAAGATGAAGTGGAAGGTAGGGTAGTCTAACCCAAATTGGCATCTTGTTGAAAGTTTCAAAAGAAGGGTTGAAATCATGATGCCATGGTTTTATCGTCAATAGGAAACGATCCTCCCAGCTGAAAAAATGATCACACAAAATAACCTTTCTATTTGTAGCTTTTTCAAATTTAGTAATAAAGAATCCCTCGACCATAGGGAATATCTGAACCAAATCAGAGATGATGGGTTCCCAATGCTTAGAAATCCAAGCATGGAGCCTTGGAAGACTAGGCCAAAAACCCCTAAATTTGTAGATCACTGCATTGGAAGAAAGGTCTGAGGTAGCCTGATCAATCCTTGCTACAATCTCCTCCATCGAAACAACAATAGATTTGCAAACAAGAAAAGGCCTAGTTTCAACAGAAATCCTCTTAGTATCAAGGGCTGAACCCTTGCCCCCACCACCAGTTAGGTGACCAACATAAGAACCCCCATGAGTTACAAAAGAATTCTCGGGTTGCTTCGTTGCAAGAATTGATCTGCTAAGGGCCAACACGACACTTCGAATGAGAAGCCCAACCTGAGTCAAGACCCATAGGCGGAGGTGAAGGCAAAATCCTAGCCACCGAAGAAGCACTGCCCACAACCAAAGGGTCCACATGAGGAACAACATTGTCTAGAAGAGTAGTAGCCACTATGAGAGATGATGATGATGCGAGAGTAGTAGCAGGAGATGACAATCAAGAAGAGGCTCTCGTAAGAGTGTTAGATTGCAAAATAATAGACCCTAATGCAGGTGCCAAAACACCCTTGCGAAGCCCATCACCATTTGTTGATGAAACCCTAGCCACAACGACACTAGTAGAGGCAAGAAGCAGGTTTGAACTCGAAAGAGGCATCACGAAAAAATTCTTTTACCACAATGAGTAAGTTATTATGTTGGCTTTCACCATTGTTGATTTCAATGAAAATTTCCTCTTTTGAGGAGACATACAACATTGCTCTCAATCACTTTATTCTTATTGATGTTTAGGACAAATTGTTTCTCAAATTGTGTTGTAAGATAGACACATCATTTTTACATTTTGTTTTGCATGTCTACTATTTATTTGATTGTATGGCTGAATACCTTCTATTGTAGCTCCCCAACCTACATTGGAGATCATAAGACTATCTTGGAGACAAGTTGGATGGTGGGTAGAAATGTTTTAGTTTGTGTATTGTGTCTAACTTCACTTAGGATTTCATAATGGGTTCGATTATTGTGCTTGAAAATTCTCCTTGGTGATGTTGACCTTCCTCATATGAGAGGATTAAACAAATGACAATATAATTGTACTAGATTCCTTTGTTGTGTAACATCAAAAGATCAAAACACTTAAATTTTAATATATTTTTACCTTACGTGACAATTGCTTGATGATTTTTATTGCTTCTTTTGTTTCTTCTAATGATCGTGATTTCGTGTTGAGAAAGTTATGGGCTTGGGGTGTTTGTTTTCTCTTAGTCGAACCATGAATAGCCTCTTTAAACCTCTTATTGAACAACTTAGTGTGTGTCTAGTGTTATTTTGTCTTCCCAATCTTTCCATTCATGTTTTGGTAGAATTCTTGTTTTGAGGCCAATGACAACTCTATCGACCTCTTCTTAAAGGTTGATGATACCACTTCCTCCATGGGTCTTTCTACATCTGCATGCATTTTGATCGATATTTGTAAGGAAGTAAAGTAGTGGAGCAACTTCCTACACTAACCTTGAGGAGAGGGTACTGTAAAAACTTTCTCAATCTTTAAAACAACTACATAACCTTAACAAAAATAATATAAAACAACATGCATAACACAACACAATGATTTATGTGGGGAAAACTCTTTTGAGATAAAACCTCCACACTCCAAAAGCTACCCAATATATTATTTAGAAATCAATATTAGATTACAATATACTTTTAGATCAAGCTTCTCTTAGGAGTATCACCATCTAGAGATCTAGAGGTAACTACAAAGCTACAAGACTCTTACACACACACTCCATCACATGCACCTAATATATAGGAGATACAAGGAAACCATCAAATGTATTACAAACCATGGGTTGAAAAGTCAGATTCTTTGCTAGGCAGATTGCACTCTATCACAATAAATTGTTACTACTTATTTTATTTCAATATCTAAACATAATCTCTTAAGCCAAATGGCTTCTTTACAAGCATGAATAGCTGTCATATACTCCACCTCAGTAGTGGACAAAACAACCATATCTTGTCATTTACTTATCCTCACCACCAAATAATTTAAACACATAAGTACTAGTGTACCTTTTGCTATCAATATCACCTACCCAATCCAAATCCACATAACCATGAATATTAGGGAAAATTTATTCTACTATCATATTACCACGATAACACATAATACTTTAAGGTACCCTTCAAATATCTAAAGACTCTTTTAATTGCATCCAATGAATTGTTACTCCTAAATTCATTAAGTGTTGTCATCAATGAAGGAAAGATGGGTTATGATGTGTGAAGAATCAAGTCGGTGAAGAGAAAGACAACCGATAGAGACAAGACAGAACAATTACCGAGCATAAAGCAAAACATTTACCTAACAGTGTATATCGAGCAGAATGGACCCTGAACAAATAAACTTAACCGAGCACAATGGTTACTGAGGAAAGGAAGAGTACTAAGTAAGAATGTTAACCGAGGAAGAGTATTATCAAGAAGGAACATCATGATAACCGAGCAGATCATGAAAGACTACCGAGAGATACAAGATGAACATATAAGTTTGTGAATATTCTACCAAGAAAGAAAATAGTTTACAAAGATCGAGGAAAATGTTAGGTAAGATTTATTGGGAATGAAACATGATTGTAAATGATCTCAAGGAAAAGATTGAACCAATGCAAATGAAGTAAATATTTATTGGAAAGAGGAAATGAATATGGACTGTTGATCTAATTGTCCGAGCTTTCTAGAAGGATCCAAACCCGAATTAGGTCAAGTAATTAGGAAGCTACATGATTAATATATGAGGATGGATAGAGAAAAGGACAGAGAAGGGAGTGAAGCAAAAAACATAGAGTAAAGATAAAGCAGACACGACCACAGAGCAAAGGAAGTGGAGGATTTTGGTGAAAAAAGTAAGAGAAAGGTGATGAGACTGTAAAGAGCATAAAGGATCTATCCTAGCATACATGTAGATGCATTATTACAGATCAATTATTACATAAATACATTTTTTATTTTGTATTCTTAAATCCCACATATTGGGTAGGTCTTAACAAGTCTTTTTATTGTAAATCTCTTAACAAAATGCACACTTAATGAGTGTTGCAAAATCCTTTTACTAGGTAGACTTTAGTAGGTCTTTTTTTTGTATTACTCCTAACAAGGTAAATGACCAGAAGTGATACTTTTGTATTCTCTATTCGAACAACCTTTATGCTGTAATAGTGAAGGATTGTGGGTGCCATCCCCACCATAGTTTTCCCCTCTAACCAAGGGTTTCTGCGTGACCACAATCATGTGTCAAATGTGTTCATGTGTGTTGTGTTTACGATTTAAGGAATTTACTTTATTTTACTTTCATTTATGTAATAAGTTGTTAAGTTTATATATACAAGGAAAGATCTAAAGGTTCAAAGGGTAAAATAGTTATTGAGGGTTAAAGTTTTATAAGGTACCGATTCACCCCCCCTCTTAGCACCTTAACTTTCCAACAATTGGTATCAGAGTTGAGTCTCTTATTTAGAAGTTTAACCACTTGAGAGTAAATATCCGAAGAGATGGAAAGCTATAGGTATGAAAAGGTGATTGATAATATGAATATGGAACTAAAATTTGCAAATGATTAGATTGATGAACTAAGAAGGAAGTTGAAGCATTCATTAAGCAAGAGAAAGGAGTTATCCCATCAACTGAAAGATACTCAAGATCGGGTTGAATAACTTGAAGAACAATCAGATGGAAGCTTGTTTGATGAATCTAAAGTTGCTATATTAGATTTTACTGAAAAGAAAAAAACCCTAACCAAGCAGGTAAAATTATTGAAGAGGGAACAAGAAGCTCAATTGGTAAGAATGTGTGAAGTCCTGGAACAAAAGAGAAAAGATGAAGATGATAAGAGAATGATAGAAGATGAGAAAAGGTAAATGATTGCAAGATTGGATGAGAAAGATATGGAAATACAGAGGTTGACACAAAATCACTATAATATGACATATCAGTTACTCGATGTTAATCATGAGATTGCAAGGAAGGGGGAAGAGAACGTTGGATTGAAATAAAAAAATGAACATCTGAAGAATGAGCTGAAAACTGAAAAAGAAACCAATGAAAGACTAAAGAGATCTGAGGAAAGTATAAGGAAACTAGATGAGCAGTTGAGATATCAAATAAGACTGAGAGATATCAGTGGATTAGGATTTACCGAGGACTCTATAAATGAGAAAGGAGAATCATCTAATCAAGCCGAGTAGAGAAATGTGTATACAACTCCAAAACATAAGAAGCTAACATGCTATCACTGTGGAAAATGGGGCCACAACAAATGTATGCAGGAGCAAGGTTGGTAAGTCATTTACTACTCCTAATTTTGATGTATGTTGTTATAACTTCAAAAAGTATGGTCATAAAGAATTGGAGTGAAGATCCAAATTTGAAAAGACTTTAAGGAAACAAAAATTTTATGGTTATTTCTACACATGCAATAAGCATGAACACAAATCACAAGATTTCAGATCATAGAAGTATAAATGGATATCGAATAGACAAGTAAATACTATCAACTGGGATTACAACATAAGGATTACTTGTACAGCTTGTGGAAGATATGGTCATATTGCAAAAAATTATAGAAGATTGCACATGGGAGGAAATGCTAGTACTTGGAAGACTTTTGGCATGCCATGTTCTCATTGTCAAAAGGTCGGTCACTTGAGCAAAGACTGTAGGTACCGAAAGTATGCACCCAATGATGAAGACTCTAAAGGAAAAGGTACAATAAATGTTGATGAGATTTGTAATCAGATGAACATAATACAGAAAATAAAGATTGAAGATAGTGGAACATCAGTTGGATCAGTCGGTGACACCTCATCCTCTGGATTAGGTGACTCCACAACTACAAATTAAACCATACAGATAGGTATGGGAACTGTATTTGAATTGTTTTATCATATATCAATTCCTCACAATCATGAATTAATATCCAAATCAACATATGGTAAGATGCAATAGGATAACTCTTATAATTATGAAAGCTAGTATGGTCGGTAATCATAACCAAGTAAATTGGATAGTCGGTAGAGAAGTATTGAGGAACTGAGAAAATATTGATGGTCGGTAAGATTATTAGTTGGTAGGTCGATGACATAGCATTTATTGCACATTACCGAACCCTAAATTCCCTTTTCACTATAAATAGAAGGATAGACATTTCATTTGATACACTGCATTTGAAGAGCACTGAAGAGATTTGAGTGATTTGAATGAGCATTTGGATTTTGAGCTGAAACAAGTGGATTTGTTAGTATTTTGAGCTATTTGAGTAATAATCCGGTGAAAGAATTTGAGTAAGCTCGAGTTGTTTAACTGTTATTCAACAAAGCCCTAGACAATCAATATTGAAATGGCATCTAGTGCAACACAATCCAAGGCACCCAAGGTTGAAAAACCTATTCTAATAAAGAGAATAGACTATGAAGAACCTAATTACAAGTTATATCTCAAAATTTCTACGAAGACTAATGAGACTAGAGCACTTTCATCGTTGCCTCTGAGGGTTTTACTAGTTCGAGATATTAGATCTTGTATTCATTGCAAGATTGATAAGATATGTGAAAATGAAATTCAAGATGCATACAAGACATTATTTGTTGATGGACAGCTGAAAGATGAGCACAAACATTTGGAAATGAAGGGTTTGACTCATGCCCTCCATTTCCTGAAGGTTTTCAAAGATGAATGGATAATAATTTTTCTTATTCGAGTGCACGAATAATCATGTGGCTCGAAGGTCCTATCAAGATCACAAAGGATGTAATGCATATGGTTACTGGTTATCCAATTATCAAGAAAGAAAAAGCATTAAGAGTGACACCAAAGGCAGAAATAGAGAAGCATATTGGAGCAATATGGAACAGTTGAGGTCTCTGAGTGTCTACAATCAATGATGTAGAAATAAAGTTTTCTACGTGTTATTGCATACAAAATATATCAATCTAACAGACCAAATAGTGTACTATGTGGAGCTATTGATTTAGCAAATAAAATTGTGAAGAAAGGTTTCAAAGTTGACCTAGCTGAGATACTTCTGAAGAAACTAGAAGACAACATGCATACTATCTGAGTTGCCAAGACCAAGACAAATCATCACTTTAATCATTTATTTAATGATATCTTAAAGTTTGACCACTTTATCCTAAGTCTTATTTGATTAAAAGAACATGTCCCCTTTTAATTAAATAAAAACCACTTTATCTTATGTATGCACATGGAAAAAGGAATTTCCTAATTTAAAAAAAGATAGAAAGACAAAAGTGGAATCTCTTTTGCCTTTTAATCTTCACCACTCATTTCTACCTAACCATTCATGTCCATTGATTTGGCGTCTTGAGAATCTTGTGCCCTAAAGTCAAAATAGGGTTTATTTCTCCACCCTTGGATTTTGCCTCTTAATCTTGGTCATCCATTCATTTCTAAATTCTATAAAAGGAGACTCTCCCCTCATTCTTGTCTAGTTAGTGAGTTAGTGAATCGGTCAATTAGTCAATCAATCTAGCATCTTAATCTTGCATTCTTAAGAGCATTCTAGTTTACTTGCATTCTTAGCTTAAGCATTTCCTTATTGTATTCTTAGCTTAAATCACATAACTTAACTAGGAGGCATTGTAATCTTGTTGGATTAGATTTTCTTTGTTGTTCTTGCATTTGCATTCAAGCTTAGATATTGTGTCTCATTTAGATCTTTCATTCTTGCATCTTTATTTTGAATCTTCCATTCTATGGTGCACCTTGCAAGGGTTTCTTATTGAGGTTCATTTGAGAGCCACTATCCATAATGCTTACATTCATGCACGTCATAGATAGGAAGCTATAAGCCGCCACTTGGGATATCCTCTTCATGGATTCTCTCAAGAACAATGGTTTATATAAGTGTGTCACCTTTTGATCACACACTAAGGTCTACCTAGTAAAAGGATTTTGCAACACTCATTAAGTGTGCACTCTATTAAGAGATTTATAATAAAAAGGCTTGTTAAGGCCTACCCAATATGTGGGATTTGAGAATACAAAAACAACAATGTATTCCTGTAATAACTGATCTGTAATAATGCATCTGCCTCTATGCTAGGTTAGATCCTTTATGCTCTCTGCAGACTCATCACCTTTCTCTTACTTATTTCACCAAAATCATCCACTTCCTCTACTCGGTAGCCTTATCCGCTTTATCTTTCGTCTATGTTCTCTTCTTTACTCTCTTCTCTCTCCTTTTCTCGATCCATTCTCATATATTAATCATGTAGCTTCCTAATTACTTGACCTAATTAGGGTTTGGATCCTTCTAGAAATCTCAGACAATTAGATCAATGATCCATATTCATTTCCTCTTTCCAAGAAATATTTACTTCATTTTCATTGGTTCAATCTTTGCCTTGGGATCATTTATAATCATGTTTCATTCCCAATAAATCTTACCTAACATTTTCCTCGATCTTCATAAATTGTTTTGTTGCTCAATAGAATCTTCACAAACTTATATGTTATTCCTGCTCGGTTATCATGTTGTTCCTTCTCGGTTATTCCTACTTGGTAATAATCTTCCTCGGTTAACATACTTACTCGGTACTCTTTCTTTGCTCGATAACTATTGTGCTCAGTTAAGTTTATTTATTCGGTGTCCATTCTTCTCGGTATACACTATTAGGTAAATGCTTTTCTTTATGCTTGGTAATTTTTATTCCTTGTCTTTACCGACTGACTTTCTCTTCACCAACTTGATTCTTCACTCATCATAATCCATCTTTTATTCACTAATGACAACACTTAATGAATTTAAGAGTAACATTCTCCCCCTTTGGCATTGGTGACAAAAAATTTCATAACTTAGCCAAAAATTAATAGCTCTGATATGTGATAACTCCCCGTCAACATATACTTCTCCTATCTCCCTTATTTCTCCCATATATATACGTAGTTAACAATAATTAACAATACTATCCCCCTTTTTTGACAATAATTCCAAAAATAAAAAATGTAAAGTACAATGAATACTCCCAGTTTATCAAACAATCCTTTATAAGAAGACTTAACACTTTCATAAGTAGTTTTCCATGTTTCTTTTAGTGCATCAAGTGCTAAAATTTGTGCTTGTAGTTGTGATGAAAGATCTTCCATATCATCCATTACTGACATTTCAAGTGTAGCAATGAGTTCCTTGGCTTCTTTACATTTACTTGAATGACCTCCAAATGAGGAATGATTTGTGTGTGAAGTTCAAGTATTTCTACTCTAATCTTCACCTCTTCCTTCCTCAAATCCATTTGTAAACTCATAAAATGATTAATCTTTGAATAATGAACTTGGAATGTCCAAGGTTCATCAGTCAACTTATATGCAGTATTCTTTAGCTCTTCATCTATCTTTTTTAGCTTATCTAGGACATGTTGTGTAAAATAAGAAACATTGCATAACATTTTGAATAACTTGATTATTATCTTTATGGTGTCATCTAGCTCAGTAGTAATGATAGCAAGTGCTACTTTTTGTTCATTAATCTTTTGCATAAGTTTTTGCACTAACTTTTGTTCAACCTTTTTCTCAGCTATCTTCATCATTCTTTCTTCAACATCAACATCTGATTCATTGACTTGAGTCACAAGTGAGACTAACTAATCAATAATAGGTGCATTCTCATTGAGTTGAGTCATGGGTACAATTTTCAATAAGATATATTTCACATATGATAATACTTGTTGTTTCTGTAAGGAAACTCAGGTGTGGAAACAACTTCCTACGCTAATCTCTATAGGAGAGTATTGTGCAAGTTCTTATAAATCCTTACAATTTCAGATTGGTTAACTACTTTAACAAAGATATTGCAACCACATACCATACATACAGAAAAATAGAGAATGACACAATGATATACCCTGGGGAAAACCTTTCGGTAAAAAACCCCAACACTCCAAAACCTCCACAATGTATTATCTTCAACACAAAGATTATAATACACTTGCAATGCAAGTTCTTTCAGGAAATGAGAGACAAAGCCAACAAGACTTAAACTTCTGTTATATCTCTCCCATAGGAGCAACATCATATATATAGACTCCTCTGGACCCAAAAATAGGCACAACCACCAAGACCCATGCACAAAGCCACATGTACATAGTTGTTACATGCAATCCCAAGAATAGGTGTCCATCCCTAGAATAGACTATGACAGCTTGTCATAGAATCCACCAAAAATAATGGTCACAAGAGAAGTGTAAGAGAATCTGTCATACCAACCTATTTTTGGCATATTCTCTTACACACACCAACCACTTCTTCTTGGGTGCCCAAATAGGCCCAA
This sequence comes from Chamaecyparis obtusa, assembly GCA_027943335.1. Classification (NCBI taxonomy): domain Eukaryota; kingdom Viridiplantae; phylum Streptophyta; class Pinopsida; order Cupressales; family Cupressaceae; genus Chamaecyparis; species Chamaecyparis obtusa. The sequence goes on from BSBK01002336.1 coordinate 115,502, forward strand.
GTCATAAGATGCTCTTACACCTGTCATAGCACATTCCTTAAATAGTTCTTACGCATCATAGGAATCCGTCATGACCGTTTCAGTCATGATCTCCTTACGCACAAGATGCCGACACATCAAGTGAAGTGACACATCAACATGCCAACTAGACATGTACACTCATAATTAATTACATTTTTTTTCAAAAAATACATTTACAAAATGAATAATAAGAATAGGAATTATCCAAGGTTGAGACACCTTATTCCTAACATTCTCCCACTTGTCGAACACCTTGTAAGAGCAACAGGAACATAACAGGAACTTTAACCGCTATAGGCCAAAAGGCCCATAGACTCCGAACACCATCTGAACTTCTCAGTGCCTACTGGTTTCGTTAATGCATCTGCAACATTCTTCATAGTATCTACCTTCTCCAAATTTACCTTTCCATCTTCCACCATATCTCTCACAAAGGGAAACTGCACATCAATGTGCTTCGTTCTGGCATGGAAAGTTGGATTCTTTGCAAGGCAAATAGTGCTCTGACTGTCACACCAAATAGTAATATGTTCTACATCAACACCAACATCAAAACACAATCTTCTAAGCCAAATGGATTCTTTACAAGCATGAGTAGCAGCCATGTACTTAGCTTCTGTAGTGGATAAAGCAACCACAGGTTGTCGCTTACTCATCCAACTGATGGCACCACCAAACATAGAGAACACATAAGCATTGGTGGATCTCCTGCTGTCAATATCACCTGCCCAATCTGAATCCACAAACCCACGAATACAAATTGAATGCAGAGATCCAGAAGAGTTACCATGATAACATGTGGAATAATCTGATGTACCCCTCAAATATCTGAATACTCACTTAACTGCATCCCAATGTACCCATCCAGGATTAGCCATAAACTGACTTAGGACTCCCACTGCTTGGGCAATGTCTAGTCTAGTACAGACCATAGCATACATAAGATTGCCAACTGCACTAGCATAAGGTACTCTACTCATGTCCTCCACCTCACTAGGAGATTTTGGACAATCATCTACAGATAACTTTGTTCCCACAGAAATAGGAACACATAGTGGTCTACAATCTGCCATGCTGCACCTGTCCAACATAAACTTCACATACTTACTCTGACTCAACCAAAGTTTTTTGTTAGACCTGTCTTTACTGATTTCCATACCCAATATGTACTTAGCTGCCCCAAGATATTTCATCTCAAACTGTGCTGACAACTGAGATTTAAAATCAGAAATCATACCCTTACCCTTCCCAAACAGCAACATATCATCAACATATAATGCAACAATAAGAAGGCGATCATTTTCAACTCTGAAATAAACACAATGATCTGATTTTGATCTTACAAATCCAATTGACAACACAAAGGCATCAAACTTAAGGTACCACATCCTAGGAGATTGCTTCAAACCATATAGAGATTTCTTTAATCTGCAAACTAAGGATTCTTTACCTTTAACAATGTAGTGCTCAGGCTGTGACATATAAATCTCTTCCTCCAAATCACTATGAAGGAAAGCTGTCTTCACATCCATCTGTTCTATCTCTAAATCATATGATGCAGCAAGAGATAACAAAAATTTAATGGATGTCAACTTTGCAACAAGAGAGAATATTTCACCATAATCTATTCCCTCTACTTGTGAATACCCCTTTGCAACCAATCTAGCTTTATACCTTTCAACACTGCCATCTACACAGAATTTCTTCTTGAACACCCATTTACAGCCAATAGATTTTCTCCCTTTAGGCAAAGGTACAAGGTCCCAAGTTTTGTTTTTCTCCAATGAAGCCATCTCATCATCCATAGCCTCAATCTAGGAACCTGCATCTTCCATGCCCAAAGCCTCTTTCACAGATCTAGGCTCATCAGTGTTAGTAATCAAAGCAAAGGCACAACTGGAATCTAACATAGAATAACCAAACCTTTCTGGTTTCTTTCTTTCTCTCATGGATCTCCTCAAGGGCTAGGGTTGAGGTTGTTGTTCCTCTTCTTCTGAACTATCAGAGCTGCTAGAGCTCTCCTCATCATTAGACCCAACATGGTCTCTCTGTTCAGTCTTCTCAGGGGTAGGAGGCAACTGAACAACATCTTTTTCCTTTTCTTTTTCATCTAGTTGTAGCACAATAGGAGAATATGTTAGCTCTTTGAAAATAACATTTCTACTATACAACACCTTACTAGTCACAGGATCCCAAAGCTTTTATCCTTTCACACCAGCACTGTATCCGATGAAAATACATTTAACAGCTTTGTTTTCCAACTTAGATCTTTTCTCCTTTGGAACATGTGCATAAGCTTCACAACCAAAAACATGAAGATGTCTAATTGAAGGCTTCTTACCAGACCACACCTCCATGGGTGTCTTACTAACAAGGGATGATGTAGGAGATCTGTTAACCAGATAGCAAGCAGTGGCCACAACTTCAGCCCAAAAACTTTGTTCTAAACTAGCTCCACTAAGCATACTCCTAGCCTTCTCCATCAGTGTCCTGTTCATTCTCTCTACAACTCCATTTTGCTGTGGGGTATAAGGAGTTGTCTTATGCCTCTCGATACCTTGTTCTTTACAGAACTGTTCAAACTCTTCTGAGCAAAACTCACCACCATTGTCAGTTCTCACACACTTAATCTTCTTACTAGTCTGATTCTCTACAAGAGCTTTAAATTCCTTGAATCGACTAAAGACTTGTGTCTTACTTTTAAGGAAATAAATCCACATCCTTCTACTGTAATCATCTATGAAAGATACAAAGAATACAAACTTGGAGATTGAAGGAAATTTTACAGGACCAAATACATCAGAATGAATAAGATCCAAAACATCAGAAGATTTGTGAGAACTAGAGTAAAACTGAACACGATTTTGTTTACCATAGACACAGTGTTCATAGAAGTCAAACTCGAGATTGCAATCATTTAACCCCTCAATGAGATTTTTATTTTTTAAGGTTCTGAGACCCTTTTCACCAATGTGGCCAAATCTCATATGCCACAACATTGTCTTTTCTGCAGGAAGCTTACCTTCCAAAGTGTTTCCACTACCATCAGAACCAATCGCCACAGACTTCTTCACTGCTTGTTCAGATGGTGAGGATGAAGAACTATTACATAGAGGAATACATGCATCTAGCTGAAATAAGGTACCTCTCCTAGTACCCCTTGCAAGCACTATCGATCCTCTCATCATCTTGCATCCTTCTTTCGAAAAAACAACTTGCACACCTACATCATTCAGCATACTTACAGATAACAGGTTTCGTGCCAAACCTAGAATGTGCATAACTCCGTTGATTCCCTTTACTTGTCCATCAGGAAATTTGATAGTGACCCTTCTGCGTCCAACTATCTTTAGGTGAGAATCATCACCCAAGTACACCTTTCCACCATCGAACTCTTCATATTTTGAGAACCAGTTTCGATGAGAGGTCATGTGAAAAGATGCACCCGAGTCAACCAACCACACATCATTAGATGCATGGGCTACCAAAGCTATGATGAATGCATTGCCATCTTCTTGAGATCTTTCTGAAGCTGAATCTGAACCTTTCTTCTTCTTCTTCGGCTCTTTGTAGTCTTTACGGAAGTGCCCAGATTTATCACAGTTCCAACATTTTGCCTTGGACTTATTGGAAGTCTTTGACTTCCCACGGGATTTGGATCTACCCTTATTGTCAGACTTATTGTCATTTTTCTTCCCTCTTTCAGTGGATCTCCCACGAACAGCAAGGGCTTCTTTTTCTGAAATGGAAGCCTTTCTCCGCATCTCCTCTGATAGCAGCGAAGACACCACATCATCCATTTTGAAGGTGACTAAAGTGCTTCTGAGAGCCATCACAAGATGGTCCCATGAATCTGGTAAAGAACACAAAAGTGTGTAGCAACGATCCTCCTCCTCTAACTTGACACCAGCTGATGTCAACTGTGCAGCCAGTAGATTAAATGCATTTAAATGATCCGTTAAGGATCCACCTTCCTCCATTCACAAAGAGTACAACTTCTTCCTTAGGAACAACTTGTTCACCAGAGATTTGGCTTGATACATGGCCGCAAGTCTTTCCCACAAACTATTTTCAGTTTTCTCATCTAGAACATTCAGAAGGACTGCATCGGTTAAACAGAGTCTTATGAGACCCTTAGCTTTACAGTCTTTGATATCCCAATCTTCTTGAGCTATAGTTGCTGGTCTTGTAGCACTTGAAGTCACTTCCCATAGGTCATGATCTTCCAACATGTCTTCCATCTTGAGTTTCCACAACTCAAAATTAGTGCCATTAAATTTCTCCACGTCCATTCTTCCATATGATGAACTTGCCATCTCAATCTGCAAATAAGATTCAAAATGCTCTGCAAAAAACTCCCACTCAAACTTGAGATTAGCTCAAAAAACCCTACCCAACAACTAGGATCAAACGTTGATCAAGCTCTGATACCACTTGTAAGGAAACTCAGGTGCGGAAACAGCTTCCTACGCTAATCTCTATAGGAGAGTATTGTGCAAATTCTTATAAATCCTTACAATTTCAGATTCGTTAACTACTTTAACAAAGATATTGCAACCACATACCATACATACAGAAAAATAGAGAATGAAACAATGATATACCCTGGGGAAAACCTTTCGGTAAAAAACCCTAGCACTCCAAAACCTACACAATGTATTATCTTCAACATAAAGATTACAATACACTTGCAATGCAAGTTCTTTCAGAAAATGAGAGACAAAGCCAACAAGACTTAAAACTTCTATTATATCTCTCCCATAGGAGCAACATCATATATATAGACTCCTCTGGACCCAAAAATAGGCACAACCACCAAGACCCATGCACAAAGCCACATGTACACAGTTGTTACATGCAATCCCAAGAATAGGCGTCCATCCCTAGAATAGACTATGACAGCTTGTCATAGAATACGCCAAAAATAATGGTCACAAGAGAAGTGTAAGAGAATCTGTCATACCAACCTATTTTTGGCATATTATCTTACACACACCAACCACTTCTTCTTGGGTGCCTAAATAGGCCCAAGTCATAAGATGCTCTTACACCTATCATAGCACATTCCTTAAATAGTTCTTACGATTCATAGGAATCCATCATGACCGTTTCAGTCATGATCTCCTTACGCACAAGATGCCGACACATCAAGTGGAGTGACACATCAACATGCCAACTAGACATGTACACTCACACTTAATTACATTTTTTGCAAAAAATACATTTACAAAACAAATAATAAGAATAGGAATTATCCAAGGTTGAGACACCTTATTCCTAACAGTTTCCTTTCTTTTTTAAACTTATCGTGTGCTTCTTTTCTCTTATAAATGAGATAAGATAGATTTGATAAAATTGAGATAAGATAAGGTTCCAGATGATCGATTAAGCGCACAAGACCAAGTTTGACCACCAAGTGATGAGAATTTGCCCCAGTTTGAATAAGGTTGACCAGGAAGATAATTAGTTCAAGGCAAGAAGAAAGGAGATGAGATAATGATGGAAGAGAGAGAAATGATGATTGTCTCAAAATATCAAAGAAATTAGCCTCAAAGGGTCACTCAACTACATGTAGGAGGAGAGAACTTTAAAACATGATTTTTATAGTCAAGATGAAGTTAGATTTCAATTTTGATCTTGAAAATGGAGCAAGGACATCAAAATTAGGTAGAGGTGTAATTTTCATAGAAATCTGAGACTTTGAAAAATTAGGTCAAAATGCTATATAAGGGGCCCAAAGGGTCATTTTCAAATCATTTGTGCCGTTTGTCTTCTTGTGATTCCAGAGTGAGTTTAGAGATTTCGATAGAAGATAGGTGAGTTCCATTTAGGCAACATAGATTCAAGTTGAGCTGGTTGCACAACCGACCTTGGGGGTACCCACATGCGATAAGTCATCAAAAACTTTTCCCCTTTTGGTGCCATTTTTGCATGTTTTTAGTAAGTTTTTGAATAATTTCATACAAAAATTTGGATTGTCGCACGACTTCACTAAGAAAGCATGTACGACATTTTGCACAAAGTTGAAATGTCACACCGGCTTTGTATGATGTGTCGCACTAGTGAGACCCATTGTTCATGTGAAATGGTGTGAAATATCGCACCGTCTTGAAATGTCACATCAGTATAATAAGAAGTGTTGTATGAAGTTAATCTAAACTGTGAATTGTAGTTTTTCTTTTTGTGTGTTTATGATTGCTTAGCGGCTTGACTGAAAGTACTTAGATATTTTGTTGATGCTTTGTTGATGCATTAAGTTTCTTTCTGATATATCCCGTGATGTATTCTGATATGTTTTTGTTTATGTTTGTGATGCAACGTCGATTTCTAGACTTGGCCATCAGGGTTCCTCACCCAGTGGGTCTACGCCTTGTGCCTCTGTTATCTGCCGATGAGAGGGGTATATTGGAGTCCATGAGACTCAGAGAGTTTCTTCAAATGCCCATATTTGGGAAAACCATGGGTTGATGACCGTGTTTACTAAGTGGTTTCATTCAGAGCATAATACCTTCCACCTGCCCACTGGAGAGGCCACATTGACACTGGAGGATGTCTATCATATTCTACACATCCCCTTCCATGGAGGGGCGGTAAGTATCCTTAATGATTGTAGATTCTTGATATATGTCACGCTTCATTGTCATTGATCTTGATACTGATACTAAAATTTGATGATGCAGATATATTTTGATCAGTCTCCCGTTGACGGGATCACGGCCATGTAGACTGTGTCTATAGATTTTACCATCCTGGACCATGTCATCCTATGGGAGCACATGATGGATAGTTACAATGATGATTATCCTATGGAATGTATCCTCTTTTCTTTGATTGCTCATGTTCTTAGTACTGAAAGGATTCAAAGAGGCTTCCAGTGCAGCTGGGGCAAGTTGGTTATGGATCTATTGTCTCGACCTCGACAGATGGCATGGGGATCCTCTCTCCTAGAATATATGTATCATGAGCTTCATGATATTATCTATAGGGAGGGGAAGAGTTGTTCAACAGGGGCCATCATAACACAGGTGTGGGCGTGGGAACATATCATCATGATCTACCCCAGGGTTCAGCCCAGATACAGAGGGCGACCCTATATCTACAGGTATTTAGATTTCATCTAGAAGACTCATGTGGGTGATACCTCATACTAGAGGTGGCACTTGGTTGATTTACATTATTTCACATGGTGTATGTACATTGAGTGTGAGTAGTGGGTTGAGGCCAGAGAGGAGTTGGCCTACATTTTTTTATAGCATGCCATTATTAGGCAGACACACATGTATTGTTGAGAGATTCATGATTAGCGGGATATGGCATTAGTTTGGCAGGGCAGAAGGTGTCATCATAGAGATGACTGACTACATGAGATATCATGATGAGGAGGACCTTGGATGGTGGCCCATGCTACGATATGATATCTGTGTGCAAGAGATGCAACAACTATAGAGGATAGTGCCTAACCTACTACTAAGAGTTACAGATGCAAGTACTACGCATGAGTATAGGAGATGGATTCGAGATCATCCCTTCCCCAGATTCTCAGTGCCAACAGACTTGAGATTTAGAGGTGATAGGGATGAAGGCGACGAGGGTGGTGATGGAGGGGGAGGGAGGACATGAGGAGGTGATGGTGCTAGCAGGTCCAGGAGCAGTGCTCCTTCTAGAAGCTGACCTACTAGATCCAGGTTATGAGGGATGAAAGATGCTATGGATATAGATGAGCTTGAGGAGCACCTGGTTAGGAGACCATGGGGGAGCAGGGCATAGGGGAGATCTGCAGCATAACCAAAGCATAGGGTACCTACCGATGATGGGTTAACATAGAGAGTGACAGCACTAGAGGTAGAGTTACAACAAGCATGAATCACCATTTCCATGTGAGACCAGCAACAGGTTGATGACAGAGCCAAGATATAAGAGCTCAGATAAGAATGAGACCAGGCTAGGCAAGAGGCACAATTTCATGGGGCTAGAGTGGCCTATTATTATGCTACTTACATTTTTGTAAATAGGATTCCTGATTATTCACAGAGTGTAGGAAGATCAAAGGGTGTTGTAAAAACACCAGACATAGCCCATGCTCCTCCTCCAGCTCCACATATACAGGAGAGAGGAAGCCAATCATAGATTGTATTAGGGCTTCTCATTCTAACTTGAGATTTTGATCTCATTTATTGTACTCGGACATGATCCATTTTTGATATATATGAGATACTAGATTTTGTCATTGCGTTATATACTTGTCTTATTTCCTTGATTCTCATGGATGTATCTTACTTTCTACACTTGTATCATATGATGTTGGATCTGTACTCATGTCTTCTTCTTTATTACTTGCAATGTGATGCTCTCATAGTTGTAGATTCCTTATGCTCTGATATATATGTTATGCACTTCAAGATTTAAAACATGATCCTTTGAGTAGATTAGATATGATGATGTGATTAAGCCCTTGTGATGACAAGAAACGTCGAGAGATGAAAAAACATGATCGAGATAGAAGAAAAGAGATACACGATCGAATACAACTGACCAATTTTTCTAATGATGATGTAGACTCTCTCTAAACTTGAATGAAACTAAGAATGCACCTAAGAAATGAAAGCTACCATGAAAATGCAAAGTGTGATTTGCAAGGGAAAATAGGTCCTTATTTTTTATCATCAAGCCTTATTAAGGGACATTGCAAGATCATACAACCATCACTAGTGCAAATGCAAATATGAAGATATGAATATGATCTATATGAGATAGAATATAGGAAACACATGTAAGCATCGAGAGATAAGTGTCGATATGACCTGAATGTGGTTTCCAAGTTAATATTGCAAGATTATACCAGTATCAAAGCATGAGCGCCAAGATAACCATGAGTATGGTCTTGCATGAGAAAAAATAATGTAACAGTCAAGGATATAGATTTAAGTCTCCTGAGTGTCCAAGGGATCGAAGCAAAAGACACCTAGGATCATCAAAGCGCTACCCACATGCAAAAATCAAAGAAAATATGTCCCCTACCCCCAGTCCTCTAGTTGTGACATCATGGAGAGACTAAGGAGGGAATACTCAGTGAAAATCATTAATCAATCAACACTCAAATAAAAATAAGTCATAACATGTCTTAGTCATTTTAGTTTAAGTGTGGTATGAAAATAAAAAGATAATCACTAACTCGCTAGGACTCATACTTGTAAGTGAGAAATATCGCACAATCCTAGACTGCATACGACGTATCAACTCAAGATAACATATCTGATAAGTGTTAAGAAACACTCGATGTCAAAGGAAGGTAGTGTAAAGAAACAATGTTTAGAGTGGGTCACTAAAAGACACCACTGCACACCAAAGAAGTACAGTTCATGCCCCCTAGTCCTAGACAAATATCAATTCCATACCAAGGAGATGGAAGACAAAAGTCTAAAGGGTTCAGAGCGTGAAGTGATAAGCTGATAGATATAGGTGCATAGGTCTCAAGTAGCGCCTATTTCCAGGTTTTCACCAAGGCACAATTTTTCTTTTTTTCTAATTTTTTTAAATCTTTTTTCATTTTTTGCTTCTTTTTTTGTATTTTTTGATTTTTTTGAGTGATGCATCAAAGCGCTTGTTTTCCAGGTTTTCACTAAGATGATCATTTTTTTAGGACTTTTTACAATTTAAAAGATTTTTCAAGATATTTTATGCTTTTTAGACTTTTTTCAGGATCATAAGATATGTACAAATCTGTTGTAGCATCATGTGTAAAACTTCTTCAGATGAAGGATGTTGATAGGTTCAGGGAGCTGTTCTCCCTTAGGTGTAGAAAACTGATAAGCACCAGATCCAAAGGCAATAGTGGTTATGTAGGGGGACCCAACTATTTTGGTTCAAATTTTCCTTTCTTTGCTCTATTTTTTTTGATTCTTGGGATTCTCTCTTAAGACGAGATCTCCAACCTGAAACTCTCTAGAATGAACCTTTTTATTGTAACTTTGTGACATCCTTTTCTGATATATTCACATGTGATCAAATGCATCTTTTCTGTGTTCATCCAGAAGTTCTAACTGTTGTATACGCATGATTCTATAGTCATCATCAATGATAAGGCCTCTCAATGAAACCCTTAAGGAAGGTATCTCAACTTCAAGAGGAAAGATGATCTTAGATCCATAGACATGTTCAAAGGGCATAGCTCCAGTTGGTGTGTGAATACTAGTTCTCTAGGCCCATAATGCAGGATTAATATGTAAATACCAATCTCTTCCTGTCTTATTAGTTCTTCTGTGTAAGATCTTTAGTAGTGTCTTTTTAGAGGCTTCATCCCGACCTTTACCTTGAGGGTAGTAAATTGAGGACTAGTGTTCCTTGATCTTGAATTTCTTACGTAACTATTTGAGATCCTTATTTTTGAATTGTCCTCCATTATCAGTAACTATGGAGGAAGGTATGTCATAGCGACAGATGATGTGATTGAGTATGAATAAGGACACATTTTCCTATAGCAACTAAGAGAGGGACAACCTCAACCCATTTTGTGAAATATTCTGTTGCAGTGATAAATAATTTATGTCCACTGGATGAATTAGGGTGGATTTGGCCTACCAAATCAAAAGCCCACTGTTGAAAAGGCCAATGTGTAATAGAAGAGATAAGTTCCCTGCCTAGAACATGAATCGAGTTCCCATGTATCTGACATTTCTTATAAGATTTAGCATAGCGCACAACATCTATCTGCATAGTAGGCCAATAGTAACCATCCCTTAGTAGTTTTCAAGATAACGCAAGACCATTTGAGTGAGACCTGCATACACTATCATGGACTTCAACTAACACACATTCAGACTCATGTTTCTCTAAGCACCTAAGAAGTGTTCTGTCTAAGTCCTTCCTAAACAAGTCATCAGAGATGATGGCATAATGGGAAGCATTGTGAATGAGTTTTCATTTCTCATTGTGGGTTAAGTTATCAGGAATGATTTGGTCATAGAGAGAAGAGTCATGACCAATGATAGTGAAAATCACACAATTTTTAGCAGAGTCATAGGTAGGATAGGGTAGTTCTTCCACTAGGAATTGAAATGTTGATTCATGTTCTTCCAATTGTAAGATAGAAGTTAAGGTGGCCGTATCATCATCCACCTTGTTTTCAGCTCTAGGAATCTGTTGAAATGTGACAAAAGAGAATTAGTTTTTTAGATCATCAATCATCTTCTTATAGGGAATCAATTTATCATCCTTTGTTTGGTAGTCATTATTATTCTGATTGATAACAAGTTGGGAGTCTCCAAAGATATGTATCTCAACAATCCTGCATTCAATAGCCAGTTTGATTCCATTTGTTAAAGCCTTGTATTCTGCTATGTTGTTTGTGCAAGGAAATAAGAACTTGTAAGACTTAGAAATAGTGTATCCATAAGGTGAAATAAACAAAATTCTAGCTCTAGCACCATTATGTGTGTGAGATCCATCAAAGAACATTTTCCAGGTGTGTTCAGTCACATACATGATGGAAGCATCAGGAAAGTCAATCTGCATAGGAGTATTATCTGGTATAGGAAATTCAACTAGTTGATCAACAATTGCTTGTCCTTTTATAGCTTTACGATCGACATATTCAATGTCAAATTTAGAAAGAATCATCATCCATTTAGCCAATCAACAATAAGAGTGGTTTTTTTTAGAAAATATTTGAGAGGATCAATTTTGGCGATAAGCTATGTAGTATGTCCCAGCATGTAGTGTCTAAGTTTTTGAGATGAAAACACCACCACAAGACAATATTTCTTGATATTATTGTAGTTGATCTCATAGGCAACCAATTTTTTATTGATATAGTACATGGCTCTTTCTTTTCTATTTTCATCTTGTTGTTATAGTAATGCCCCCAAGGATGTAGTTGTTGCCGAGATATACAAAATGAGAGGTTTCCTTGGGATAGGGGGCAATCAAATTGGAGGTTTATCCAATTATTACTTGATTTGTAAGAGACTCTTTTCACATTCCTCATTCCAAGTACATGTAGCTCCCTTATGTAGATTTTTATTAAAAGGTTGAGCTCTATCACCAAGTTGAGATATGAATCTCCTGATAGACTGAAGGCATCCTTGCAGACTACTTAGTTGACTTATGTTTGTGGGTTGTGGCATTTCTATTATTGCTTGGACTTTTTTAGGGTCAACCTCAATTACTTTTGTTGAAATGATATACCTAAGTAGTTTTCCTGAGGTGACACCAAAAGCACATTTATTTGAATTTAGTTTGAGATGAAATTATTCCATCCTATCTAATATCAATCTCAACTATGCAATATGTGTATTCCTCTTTTAAGGATTAGCCAAGGTATCATCCACGTAATCTTCCATGTTTTTATGCATCATGTCGTGAAAGATTGTGGTCATAGCTCTTTGATAGGTAGCTCCTCCATTTTCTAATCCAAATGGCATGATGTTATAGTAGAAGGTTCCCCATGCACATGTGAAGGCAATCTTTTCTTATTATTCAGGTGCTATCTTGATTTGATTATATCTTGAGAAACCATGCATGAGAAAGTACATTTCATATCCCACTGTCATGTCTATGTTAGGGAGTGGAAAGTCATCCTTTGGGCATGATGTATTAAGATCTCAAAAGTCTATGCATACAGGAATGGACTTGTCATGTTTAGAAATAGGAACAATGTTAGATATCCATTCACCATAGTCAATAGCCCTTATGAATCCCACACTTAAGAGTTTTTCCAATTCTGCTTTAACCAAAAGAGCTATATGTGGATGCATCTTTCACAACTTTTATTTTACCAACTTGATACTAGGAGCTATAGATAGATGATGCATAATGAGATTAGTGTCAAGCCCTGACATGTCTAAATATGTCCAAGAAAATTTTATCTTCTTTTCTCTTAAAAATTCAGTGAACTGTTGTTTCTCATCTACTGATAAAGACTAAGCTAGATGTATAAGCTAGGGTGCTTCGATTGTCCCAATATTTAAAGCTTGTGTGGTCTCTATCAAGACTGGAGATCTTTCTTGAAAGTAACTAGGAAGACTAGCAAATACCTCATTTTTGGGTACCTCAAAGAGGTTTTCACTCTCAAATACATCTTTTGTTTTTACTTTTTTTTTGGTTCTGACATAGCCACAAAGTGGTTTTTGCCATCAGAACATCTATTCTTTTTAATTTTGTGACTAAGGTACTTGATATTTGTTTTAGTCATATTTTTTTTTGGTTCACTAGTGAAGAAACCATAGGTTTAATGAAATTAAAGTAACATACAATTTCATAGTCATTTTGAAAGGTAGGTAATGCAGGTTGTTGGTTTTGTTGCGACCAGTAAATTAAGTTAGGGTACATAAGTGGGAGGTAAGGGATGGGATACAAGGTATTTATATGAGGGGAATAATTTCCAAGGACAAGGTATTCAAAGCTTATAAGGCCTCCTTTGAAAGTACCTAGATCAATTTGATTCCTAGCATTGTCAACTTGATCAACAAGAGTGGTATGTAAGTTCGACTCATTAGGCCCTATGGGTGAATCATCTACCACCTCGATTTGGTTAGTATAGGTATGGATCACATATATCCCTATTTATCTTGACTCAACTGAGAGGACATCCCATTTAGGTTCTTGTGTTTCAATATCTTTATCTCTCTGTAGCAGTTGTGCTATGTTTCAATATCCTATCCCTATTAGGATCCTCAACTTCTGATTCTTCGTTGTGGTGGAATGTAGAAATTTCATCATCATGTTCAAGTGGAGATCCTTCTTCATTCCAAAGGATAACAATATAAGGAAAATTTTTATCTTCATCTTGATAAAAAATAGGAGTAGACAAAGTTTCTTCTTCAGATTCACTATTTTCAGGAGATGCGTCAAAAACTGGTTGTGTATTAGAAAATCTTGGTCTAGTTTTATCCTTAGATTTTCTCCCTTTAGTATGAATCATAGTCTCAACAAGAGCATGTTTCTTTTCACTTAGAGGGCCATGACCATGATAACCCATTTTAGTTAAGAATTCATATCCTTTTCCATATTTCTCAAGAGGTACTGTAGCATTAAGTATGACCTCTTCAGGTTCTTTTCCTCTATAGATCCATTCTCTGATGGATTTCTCTTCTCTCTCATGTTCTAAGGGTATTGAGGAATGAAAAAAGTATCGTAGCATGTCATGGAAGAAGATGAAGGTTTTTTTATTTTTTGAAGGTTTCCCATAAGAGTGAGGGGAAACTGGGAGTGTAGCAATAGAGTCAAGTCGATACTCTCCCATTCCAAGGTTCAACATTTTTAATTTTATCTCACAATCAGCAAGAGTGGTCTTATTTTCATCAGCAGCCCTATTTTTTGGTGCCAAGTAATCAACAGTAAGTGCATTAATAGACATGTAATTATCTCTCGGGATAGAGATCTCAGCCCCATTGAAATGGAATTTTATGCACTGGTGATAAGTAGAGGGGACCGCTTGCATGTCATGAATCCAACGTCTCCCTAGAAGTATGTTATAGGCAAGAGGAATATCAAGAACTTGGAACATCACCTCTTTCTTAATTGGACCAACCTGAATGGGTAACACAATTAGTCCTTTTGAGGACCTCTCAACTTTGTCATAAGCCTCAATAATGGTCTTTTTCCTTGAATCAATAGTAAACTCTAATAATCCCAACTGCTTAATTACATTGAAAGAACAAATATTCAACCCAGTACCATTATCTATCATCACACATTTGACTCGGGTTCGATATATTTGAATCTCAATGTGCAAGTCAAGGTTATATGGATGACTTAAGGATTTATCATCTTCTTTTGAAAAGGAAAGGTAATGTGAAGCAATGATATGGTTGACCATAGTCTGGAATTGATTTGCATCAATTTTCTTAGGGATACTAGTTGTCTGTAAAGCTTTCTTTAAGATTTCCTTGTGCATAGGTAAGAGTTCTAGTTAGTCAAATATTGAAATTTGAGTAGGCGTTCATTGAAGTTGATTCACTAAACTGTAGCTACATTTTCTAGAAGTAGAGATTTTCTTGGAAGAAGTTTTCACTTTGGAATTTGCTTTCTTTGATGAGTTTGGACCTTTGAGCATAACTTTAGGTTGACTTATGGTAACAGAATTGAGACTTTCTCTAGATGAAGGAGGTTCAAAACCTCTAAGAATTATCATGTGACTAGACTCATTGGGAGGTCGGGGTTGCATGGAAGAATTAGCACTTCTCAAGATGACCTTAGGTACCTCATCGAGATCTGAATCATAGTTGGGTCCATTATCTCTCACCATGCTGATACTTTGATCCATTGGTTTGAGCATGTCGATGATATTGTCACTATTTATGTTTGTATAGTTGATCTTAGCCCCTTCATCTTTCTTAGATGTTGATGTCTCCCCTTTATCATATTTAAGGAGTGGTTCCTTAAAAAGCTTTGTGATCAGAATTCTTGACAAAACCATCCACTCCAACTTTTCCATTCTCAATAAGTTCCTGAATGACATGTTTTAGACTTATGCAATTATCAGTCTTATGTCCTTTGTTCTTATGATATTCACAATAATGATTATCATTCCACCATTTAGGTTTCACCTCAGGTTCATAAGGCTTAGCAAATTCTGGTAATGTGATAATTTTGTTGGAAAGAAATGTCTTAAGTATCACATCATATGAGTCTCCCAAAGGTGTAAAATCACGCTTAGGCTTAGGTGTCCATGAAGGTCTAGTGTTGTTAGAGTCATTGGTATTTGTAGCCTCTTTTTGTCGAGTTGTTAAGATAGCATTGACCAAGTTGAATTTTGGATCCTTAGACTTAGGCTCATCAACAACACCATTGTTAACCATATTCTTGTTTTTGTTCCAAGGTTTGCTACTATCTTTGTTGTATCCATTATTAGAGTTGGATTTATCTTTACTTAAAGTGATTTGACCTTTCTTGACCAAGACATATTCTATGTGAAAGGAACTCTCAATCATGTCGTTAAAAGTGAAGAAGACTTACTTTCTAAGATCATAATACAATTCAGGAATAATATTATAGACAAAGATGTCAATCTTTTCATTTTCAGGGAGTTGTCATGGATATCTTGAGTGCAACTTTCTCTATCTTTGCAAGAATGTGACAAAGGGTTCTCCTTGCTTTTTCTTGATATTGCATAAGTGAAGCATATTTACTGGATGTTGAATATTATAAGAATATTGTTGTATGAATCTTTGGACAAGCTCATCAAAAGACTTAAGTGGAGGAGTAATCTTTGCAAACCATTCCATGGCTTGTCCACTTAGACTCCTAGGGAAGAGTCACATAAGCTAGGTGTTATCATCCATGAAATCCATACTTAGAGCATAAAAATGTCTGACATGATCATGTGGATCTCCATTACCATCATATTTGTCAAATTTAGGAATCTCAATATCCCCTGGGAAAGGCATCATGTACAAACTCTTGTCAAAAGGTAATGCACATATAGATTCCACTGAAAATGATGATTTAGGTTTCTTTGTTTCTTTTCTTAAGCTTGATATTTCATCTCTCAAACTTTGTATTTCATTCTTGGTAACCTCTAATTCTGAGGGTTCTCTTTTCTGAATAAACCCATCAACATCAAAGTCATGTGGAAGTTTTAATCCTCTAGAAGCTAGATGTAAAAACTATTAGTCACTATTTTGTTGTAATATTTTTAACATAATCTTTTGGTAACGATTGTCTTGTTGAAAGTTCAAGAGATCTTCTTTAGTAATTTCCTGCTACATATTCCCTATTTGAGAATGTGAAGATCTCGGAGGTGAATCATATCCATTGTGTCGAGATATTGGAGATCTTGGTGGTGAATTATTTCCATTGTAGAAATTGTTGTTAAATTGTTGAGCCAATTTGGCTATTTTTTCTTCCATGTAAGATTTTCTTTCTAATTCCATTCATCTTAATCTTTTATTTTTCTCAAAAAGCTCATTGAATCGCTTGCTATGCTCTTCTCTAGACATGGTGAAAGATAGACTATTTTCAGATTTTGATGAGGCAATAGGTGTCTCACACATGCTATCAAAGGTGCTTCCAAAAGGATCAAACTAGATTTTGGTATTGTCCTCTTCCTTGTCAAAGATAACTTGTGGTCTTTGTCATGATGACGCTGACACCTAGTGGGAAAGGGTAATTTGTCAAAGTTGACTAGAGGTTGCTTTCCTTGATCAATTTGGTATATAGTTGTTACTAGCATGAATAAGAGTGTAAAGAGTCAATTAAGATGACACAAGATGACATGATGTTTATCCTAGAAGAGCAAAGTGTTCACTTGTCCAAAAGAAAGAAAAAGAGAATAAAAGAGATGGATAAGATGACTTGTCACAAAGTGTGCAAGCTGCGGGTAAGATCCCTAGGTACGACACTTGCGACTCGAGTCAAAAGATAAAGTCAAGATAAGACAAGATAACCAAGAGAAATTAGACAAGTGAACAACTCTACTAGTCAAGAACATAAGTAATGAATCTAAGAAATCCTCTTCAACTAGAAACAACTCATATTATGTCAATTTTAGACTAAGAGATAAAAAAGAGTCAAATGTAAGCTCCCTAAACCAGTTAAGAGAAAATTTGGACTAAGCCCACTAGTATCAAAATCTAGGTGATAGACCTCAAATAACCAGGCAAAACTTAAGCAGGAGACAAAATCCCTATGACATACCCCAGTGAAGTGAGATGATGTTTTAAGATCTTGTGATACTTTGTATACAGGAGGGATGATATACCCCAATATAGTGGGGCGATATTTTACTAGACTGCAAATGACACTTGAAAGTGTTGTGCGATATTTCTCACTAAAGGCAGACACCATTTAATCATAAAAGAAGTGAAGGAACAAATTTGGCTTAAAATATTTATTTTGTTCAGTTGTTTTGACTAATTCGATAAAATAAAAATGTTTAGCAGCAAGTTTAACAACAAGTTTAACAACAAGTTTAACAACAAGTTTAACAACAAGTTTAATGTTTTCAAAGTAATTGTGGCACATAGATTAGTCTTAAAACAATCAAGCAAGGGACAAAGAAACCTTGCATGATACAAACATTTGTGAGGTCTCAAAGGAAAACTCCATGAATAGAATTGTAATGTGTATGTTCAAATAATTTCCACTGGTCTTGCACGAATCAAAGACACATCAAGAAAGTTCTACCTAAGGTCAAGAGGGTAGTGCTTCAACCTTTTCCCTTAACTTGATACTCTTATCCCAACGGTTAGGTGGTTGAATGGCTTTTCCTAGGACTATGCAAGTTATGGATCAATTAGAGAAGAACGATGCTCAAACCACGTCTTTCCATATTGCCATATTCAAGCTTTAGCATCCAAGGGGACACATATGGTGAGTGTCTTGGGGTGATCATAGTAGTCCACTTAGATCAATCCTTACACAAAAATAGTCACACGACCAAAATGGTTAGCCTCTAAATCCTAGGATCTCAATAAGGGTCTCCATTTATGACTACCCCCGTAGTTCCACAAGCGGAGTAAAGACCTTTCAGCCCTATGACACCCAAAATGCATAGTCTTGCAAGCAATATTTAGACCTCTCAACTCTACACAAGTTGAATGTACTTCTCTTGTAAACAAGTGCCTAGTCAAATGTAGTCTCGCTTAGAAAGATTTAGGCAACTAGGCCCTACACTTGAAGAAGCATTAGAAGTAGAAATAGCCACATCTCCCCTCTCTTTAGATTGAAGGAAGCATTTTTTTTATAGCGAGGTGGAGCAGTCAGGTTCACTTGTTCCCCACTTGGATCGTCCCCAAAAGATTGCTCTTTTGGTAGGCCCTCTAAAGGTAAATGCAAGAAAGTAAATGGATAACTAATAGAGGTCTAGATTTCTAATTTTTCATAAGGAAAAGAGCATACTCTCCTATTCCATAGTGTCTCCAAAACACATCAAACACTTATTTATTTACCAAAAGAACACTAATTAAGCTAGGTGCCTATAAAATTAAGTATATGCAAGCACAATATTTATTTGTATCTCCCAAGGCAACCTACAAAACCACAACTTAGTAGTTTTTAAAATGCAACTTCTTTGACAAGTGATTCCTACAAAATCACAAGTTAGGGCATAAAATAACATGCAAATAAGATCAATAGCCCTACAAAATAGCTTGTTATATTCTGTTAGAAAACCAAAAAACCCAAAAATGCAAGAAAACTCTGCTAAAAACTAGACTGTGACAAAGAATAAATATGGACAAAACTTCACATTCTGCCAGGAAAATCGTACGACAGTTCTCTGCAAACCAAACAATATTTTAAAATGATGTGACTATCTTTAAACAAGTTGTACATCACTTTGCTAGAAGGAATACGACATTTCTCTATATGACAGAGAGATATTCCAGAAAGTATGAAATACCACCTAGCAGTATTAAGCAATGTTGCACAGGTATATACTGAAATGTCATACAACTTTATGCGCTGCAAAATAGAAATGACGAACTTGTGACAAAAGAAATCCAAAAATACAAGAAATGGAACTAGAAAAACATATCTAGCCCCACGGTGGGCGCCAAAAATGTGTGATCAAAAGGTGACACACTTCTATAAAGCATTATTCTTGAGAGAATCCATGAAGAGGTGGCTTATAGCTTCCTATCTATGACATGCATGAATGTAAGCATTATGGATAGTGAATCTCAAATGAACCTCAATAAGAAACCCTTGCAAGGTGCACCATATAACAGAAGATTCAAAATAGAGATGCAAGCATGAAAGATCTAAATGAGATGCAAGATATAAGCTAGAATGCAAATGCAAGAACAAAAAAGAAAATCTAATCTAACAAGATTACAATGCCTCCTAGTTAAGCTATGTGATTTAAGATAAGAATGCAATAAGGAAATGCTTAAGCTAAGAATGAAAGTAAACTAGAATGCTCTTAAGAATGCAAGATTAAGATACTAGATTGATTGACTAATTGACTAATTCAATAACTCACTAAATAGCCAAGAATGAGGAGAGAGTCTCCTTTTATAAAATTTAGAAATGAATGGACGATCAAGATTAAGAGGCAAAATTCAAGGGTGGAGAAATAAACCCTATTTTGACTTTAGGGTACAAGATTCTCAAGAGGAAAAACCAATGGACACGAATGGTTAGGTAGAAATGAGTGTAATACCCCAAAAATGGGTTTCAATACCATTGACCTTCTACATCAACAAATCAATCAAAATCAACCCTCAAAGTCCTAACCTAAGGCATATCTGCACATCGAATCAACGAAACCCTGATCAATCTTTTTTCAAATCTGCATCGGGGAATATTCCTAAATATTCCTAATTTATCCTAATTATCTCTCATTAAATATTATTTGGTGATAAATGATATTAATTATTTATCCAAAGTCGATTAATTGAATATGTTAAATATTTAATTAATTAAACTTCATTTAGCCCCTTAATTATTTTAATTAGATTTAATTAAATCCATTCTTAATTAATATTGTTTATTTGACAATAAATCACAATTTCTAAAAATAATCGATTGAATGTTTATTTAATTGATTAAAATCAAATTGTCAAATTTAATGATTTAATTTTGGATAAAGTTTGATTAAAATAATTGATTGCCCCATTTATTAGTTATTTAATTGAATAAATCAGTTAAGTTGAGGATAAAAACACATGGAAATTAAATAAATCAATAATTATCTATGCAAAAATTAGAAAAATAGTTAAACTCAAAATCAACTATTGAATTCATTTTGTTAACTTTCTAAACTCAACATGTGATTGTGAGTTGAAAAGCAAATTGGAGTAATCTCAACTTCCAATTTTGAGTTAAAAAACTAATTTGCATGATTTTACTAAGATAATTTTTTCTAATTTCTTGATAACTAACCAATCAATTCAACTATGTATGTGTTTCTAGATTTGATTGTGTGTGATTTTTGGTATCCAGAAACACATACATAATTAAAATGGATTGTAAAAATTTGATATTATCAATCAATTCAAGTTGATCAAGGAGTGGTTTTTGGCTTTTCCATGAGTTCTCAAACCTTGGATTTCTATATAAACAGGCCTCATTCCTACAATTTGAGACCACATGCAATTTTGAGAGCAACAATGCTATATTGTCAAATTCTTGAGATTGTGCAACTTTTGGAGATTCATTGCTAACATTGTTTTCTTGTTTTTGGCATTCATAGCTAGTTTTCAATTCATCTTCATCAAGTTTTTAGATCAATTTAATTTAGCTTACATTGTTATTTGCATAGAAAATCCCAAAAGCATAGATTAATCTTGCATCCATTTCATAGTTTTTGCATTCAAATCCTTCGTTTAGGCGTTGCATTGTCACTGATCTCAGTCAAATTCTAAGAATACCATACTCACATTTACTAGAAGGCAGTAAATCACCTGATTAATGATATATATGTTTATTGCATATTTTCCTATCATTGATCAATAATATTTTACTGATGTGTTGTGTCTTCTAAATAGGTACAATTTTCATACGCACATTTTTGGCACCCACCATGGTAATAAAAAAATGCTCTAGCACACTGGTAGAGTAGCCAATCAAAATCCTGCTTTGACAAAAATACCCAAACCACGCTTTGGCATTCGACCATGCCTTAACCTGTAGATAAGGGAACCAGATGACTACAATCATATCATCCAGGACTCTCCTCTAGTACTCTGTCTTACCCATGCGCACCTGTGTTACATAACTGACATATCTATAAATCAATGGCTCCTGCACCTGCCTCTCATCGCCACATATGGGCCTAAAAATGGGGATATGCTCCCACGTCCAAATTTTAAGAACTATGACATTGGAAGCAAAAGTATTACCCTCATGGTAGACTACCTCATGCATCTCTGAGAAAATGTGGGCCAGTAGGCATTGACCCCAACCAAACTTTGTAGGATGCGCCATGAGACGCTGCACCATAGGAGCCCATCCCATTAGAAGACCATTCTGCTGATGGTCTGACATGATGATCCCCCTATCATACTAGCTATGATGCACTCTAGGAGATGTGTTTTCTCATATCTCTATACCAATGTCTCCCAGGTAATTTGTTGGGATATCTTCTCATCTGCTCCAAAAAGTGTCCTAAAAGCCTATAGGCATGTGTTCCCAAAACTCAAGTAGTCTGGACGTGGTCCATGGAATGGGATGTGAAGAATGCAGTAAACATATTCTAGAGTAATCGTGATCTCCCCTGTCCAGAGATGGAAGGTCTGGGTCTCTAAGTGAAACCACTTGACTAGTGCCGTGATCAGTCCATGATTTACCTGAATCTCAGGTAAACCGATCAAATACTCGAAGCTGCATGTAACTAGATGAACCCTCAATGGATCCGGCAGCGAAAAACACAACCTTTGGGTGGATGGATGAGATACACGTACATGAATGTCAGGGTACCTCACCTGCAAAGCAAAGAAAATAAATACAACATCAGTCACTCGCTCAAAATCAGTAATAAATGTACGCAAAATGAGAAAGTGAACATGTTAGAAGGTGCATTAAAAGCTATAGTATCCAGCTGAGTAGCTAAAATTTTTAGAAAAATTTACTAAAGGCCTTAAATTTGCTCACTATTTTTCATACGAAACTTTAGAATTTAAAAAAATGGTGTCAAGTATCGTACGACACTATACAACAACCCATACAACATTTGGGTTCTATACGACAATCTATCAGTTGTCATACAACAACTAAGGGACATGATGAAATGTCATACAAGAGATGGGTGTCTCCGATACGACACTATACATAAATAGAGATGACACTTGGTTTGGACTTGAAATGTCATACAACATGTTACCAGTTGTTGTACGACATCCCGTGAAGCAAAAAATTAAAACGCGTGCTAAATTGATGCAAGAAGAGCTCAAAGGTCCACTTACCAGATGCCCATACTGCCGAGGTCACTGGTATCATCGAGATCACTCAAATCGGTGAGAAGACACGGGGACCACCATGTTAACTCTCAGGGGGCTCCATGGAATCTCAAAAGTAAACTTGCACAAATGAATTGAAAATCACCCCTTTTCGTCTTATATAGGTTTTGACCTAATTTTCCAAAGTTCTCTAATTTGTATAAAAATTGCACCCCTAGCTCATTTTGACATCCTGAATCCATTTTCAGGATCAAAATCAAAATCTGAGATCAATTTTGGACCCAGGATAGCTGACTGCTTGCATAATCAACCTTCATGACATCACAAACATTCAGAATTCAACTTATCTGATCATCTAACATCAAACATTCTAAATTTCAACTTGGTCAGCCATGGTCAACCATGGTCAAATCATGGTCAAACCTAGTCAAAATTGGTCAATAGGACCCTTGAACGATGCATAACGCATCCCTAGATGTGTACCACTTCTACAATCGATTACATTTCTTCTAATCATTTCACGCTGGCTTTCTTACCAGATTTCAATTTTAATCCTGAAGGGGGCATGGCATTCTATATCATTAACCATTATCAAATCTGTCTTTTTCAAAATTTCTTCAACAATCAAGACAACAACCACGTCTAATTTTTGGCTCATCAAAAGTCCTCGTTGCTTGGGGCATATCAGATTCATTGAAATCTATATCAATCTGGTGTTCTCCTAATGTTGTAAACTGTATCAACTCTTCATAACCATTGGTTTAGATGTGTTATTTCCTTCATTCTTCGTAACTGAAGGGTTCATATTTGGCATCCTTTCGATTCCTTTGGACAATCAAGTCTGGATTTAGGATATTCAATTCATCGTAATCATAGGTTTAGAATCAGACATTTTATCACTTCTTCGTAATCACAGGTTCATTGTTGTTATTGTTAACATCATCTCGATTCTTTGGTCAATCAGAACTTGAATCAACATCTTCAAATCTTTCAATCAATTTCTATCTCAAAATTGGTTAATCAAATAGATCTGTTTCTCCATCACATAACTGAGTTTGGATCTCATCAAATAGATTTATCTTTGAACCACTTTTCTTAGCACAGTAATTCAAAGTGGGGTAAAATGTAATACCCCTGAAATGGGCTTCAATACCATTGACCTTCTACATCAACAAATCAATCAAAATCGACCCTCAAAGTCCTAACCTAAGGCACATCTGCACATCGAATCAATGAAACCTTGATCAATCTTATTTCAAATCTGCATCGGGAAATATTCCTAATTTATCCTAATTATCTCTGATTAAATATTATTCGATGATAAATGATATTAATTATTTATCCAAAGTCGATTAATTAAATATGTTAAATATTTAATTAATTAAACTTCATTTAGCCACTTAATTATTTTAATTAGATTTAATTAAATCTATTCTTAATTAATATTGTTTATTTGACAATAAATCACAATTTCTAAAAATAATCGATTGAATGTTTATTTAATTGATTAAAATCAAATTGTCAAATTTAATGATTTAATTTTGGATAAAGTTTGATTAAAATAATTGATTGATGCATAAATCAGTTATTTAATTGAATAAATCAGTTAAGTTGAGGATAAACACACATGGAAATTAAATAAATCAATACTTATCTATGCAAAAATCAGAAAAATAGTTAAACTCAAAATCAACTATTGAATTCATTTTGTTAATTTCTAAACTCAACATGTGATTGTGAGTTGAAAAGGCAGATTGGAGTAATCTCAACTTCCAATTTTGAGTTAAAAAGTTGATTTGCATGATTTTACTAAGATAACTGTTTCTAATTTCTTGATAACTCACCAATCAATTCAAGTTGATCAAGGAGTGATTTTTGGCTTTTCCATGAGTTCTCAAACCCTGGATTTCTATATTAACAGACCTCGATCCTACAATTTGAGACCACGTGCAATTTTTAGAGCAACAACGTTATACTGTCGAAGTCTTAAGATTGTGCAACTTTTGGAGATTCATTGCTAACATTGTTTTCTTATTTTTGGCATTCATAGCTAGTTTTCAATTCATTTTCATCAAGTTTTTAGATCAATTTCATTTAACTTACATTGTTATTTCCATAGAAAATCCCAAAAATGTAGATTAATCTTGCATCCATTTCATATTTTTTGCATTCAAATCCTTCGTTTAGGCGTTGCATTGTCACTGATCTCAGTCAAATTTTGAGAATACCATACTCACGTCTACTAGAAGACAGTAAATCTCCTGATTAATGATATATTTATTTACTACATATTTTCCTATCATTTATCAATAATGTTTGACTGATATGTTATGTCTTCTAAATAGGTACAATTTTCACACACACAATGAGTAGTGAAGATTAAGAGGTAAAAGAGATTCCACTTTTCTCTTAATCTCTTTTTCAAATTAGGAAATTCCTTTTTTAATATGCATACATAGGATAAAGTGGATTTTATTTAATTAAAAGGGGATGTTCTTTTAATCAAATAAAACTTGGGATAAAGTGGTCAAACTTTAAGATATCATCAAATAAATGATTAAGTGATGATTTGATCAAGAGATAAGATTGATTAAGCATAAGATAAGGTCTAGTATTTTTAATGTTTTAATGTTAGAGTGGAGCTCAAGGTTTACTAGACCATTTTAGGGTGATTACATTTAGTAGGTCTTTTTTTTGTATTGCTCCTAACAGGGTAAATCACCAGAAGTGATACTTTTGTATGCTCTAACTGAGCAACCTTTATGTTGTAGTAGTGAAGGATTGTGGGTGTCATCCCCACCGCAGCTTTCCCCTCTAACCAAGGGTTTCTGCATGACCAAAATCATGTGTCAAATGTATTCATGCATGTTATGTGTTTATAGTTGAAGGAGTTTACTTTTTTTAACTTTCATTTATCTAATAAGTTATTAAGTTTATACATGCAAAGAAAGATCTAAAGGTTCAAAGGGTAAAATAGTCATTGAGGGTTAAAGTTTTATAAGGAAGTGATTCACCCTCCCTCTCAACACCTTAATTTTCCAACATGAACTCTACCAAGATTAGAAATATATCTAGAAAGAACTCTCACTTCTTAGGTAAGGTCTGACCTAGTACAAACTTTAGCATACATCAAATTTCCAACTGCACTCTGGTAAGGTACTCTACTCATGTCTTCCATCTCCAATGGGGATGTAGGACAATCTAAAATAGACAACTCCATTCCAACTGTAAAAGGAACACACATTGATTTATAATTTTTCTTTCTAAACCGCTATAAAACTAAGTTCATATACTTAATTTTTTCTAGCCATATCTTTTCTTTCACTCTATCTCTTCTAATTTCAATTCCAAGAATGTGTTTAGTTCCACCAAGATCTTTCATTTCAAATTTAGTAGCAAGACGAGACTTAAGTTCTAGAACCATAACTTTCTATTTACCAATGAACAACATATCATCAGCATATAATTTAATGTACAGGAAATAACCACCATTAGATTTATAATGAACACAATAATTTGATTTAGAAAGCTCAAATCTCAAACTCAACATATATGTATCAAATTCTTGGTACTACATCTTAGGAATATGCTTGAATCCATACAAAGATTTCTTCAATTTTCAAACCAAATTACTTTTACCTTTTAGCACATAGTGCTCTACCTATGTCATGTAAATCCTCCTCCAAAACACTATGAAGGAAAAAAAAATGCAGACCCATTTTCTCAACCTCTAAATCATAAGCAACAACAATAGAAAGAAAAAATCTAATGTATGCCATTTTTGCAAGAGGAGAGAGTATCTCACCATATTCTGTTAGAAACAAGGAAACACACACAACTGAGATGAGGGGAGGGGGTGGGATAAATTAGTTGTATCCAATAATCTCAAAATTTACCCAAAAATTAACCATAAAACTTATATTAGAATGATAAACATTAAAACACTGAACCAAAAAGCACAAGAATACATAACACCAAAATTTTTCCATGGAAATCTAGTCAAGGGAAAAACCATGGTGGGGATCAAACCCACAAGATGATGTACTAGCACAAAAAACTTGTTAAAGGTACAAAGGGGAATGCACTTGCATTTAGACTTACAACCTAGAGCTTATTGCACAAATACAACAGAGGGAAACAATCTTGAGAATACAGGGCTACAACTCCAAAATGGAGTACAATCCATTGATTTATGAACTGAATAATAGCATCTTTGATATGCCAATACAACTCCAATAAAATACAACAAATATTTGTCTGAATTATAGATTCCACACACACCTCTTCACACAATCTTTGATACATACACGTACATTCACACACACTTCACAATTACAATTGATTAAACCTTTATATATATTTTCATCACCCTAAAAAATATGAACAAGGTTGACATCAACCTTAACACCTTAATTAAAAATATTTAATTAATTATAATACAAACACTAATGCAATCCAAGACATGTCGACAAAGATATAGCTAGGACCCAAATATCCATCCATGAACACAGTTTAGATCTACAAATCACACCATGATCCTTCACGACATGCTATCTCACCAAGTCGGTCAAGAACAATAAAATATCAACATGCCATAGGAAAATAACTGAATTTGATCACATAACCCAATGCGATCTAGCAACATAAATAGGACACAATCTAGAAAAATCAGCAAAAAAATTGGAAAACCACTTCAACAACATAAAAAACTCTGTCTCAAAATTCATAATTGTCTCAGCAATTTTCATCAAGAACACCAAACATCAACCTTTGTCACTCAAGAAAAATAGATTTTTAGCATCAAAATCATGAACCATTCAAGATGAGGACACACATCCATGTCTTAAAATTATCACCAGATTAGCAACCAAAAATATTGTATAACCGATCCAAAAAGCTACAACAATGTCACTTCCTGAACAATTAGAAAAATTAGAAAAACTAGTCACTAATAAATCACTTGAATCTCACTCAAATAATAATGGGAACCTTTGTAAGCTGACATAGGACAACTAAAGACATCCTTTAAACCATCTATAACTTCACAACATCTGATCCTTAATACAGTAGCCATGACAATCCAAACTCTTCATTGAACAATCTAGGAACATTGTCTACAATAAGGAAATATGTTGACATCAATGACAAAACATCAATGTAAGCACAAATGCATGATAGCTCAGAAGTATCCAAAAATATTCCCCTTTGGTATTGATGGAAACATACAATGTGGAAAACCAAACCAATGCACAAAGAAACCATACTACCCACAATATCCACAATATACCTCTCTCCCAAAAATTTCTGTAACAAAGAACAATCTTAAGATCCACACTATTTTTCACATAGTTATCTCTCCCCCTTTGAGATCAATGACAAATGAACATATATGAACTAAGTCACAGAGGCCAAAAGAAATTGAACATCTCAAAAATTGAACAACATACCTCTCAAGACTAACTACTCCCCCTAAGTAGTAGCCACCAAAACATCAGTCCAAATTGATGATTATCTCTATGAAAGCGTTGGAACAATGCAAATCCATGCATCTCTAGCTCTGATCAAGAGAGGCCATCACCCCAAGCTTATCTTGGAGATACACAAAAGTATCCTTTGGAAAGGTCTTCATGAAGATATCTTCAATATTATCTTTAGTAGACACATATTCCTATTTTACTTCCTTTTCACTCACCTTGTCTTTCAAGAAATGATACTTGACATATATATGCTTTATTTTGTAATGCAATATATGATTCTTTGAAATATTGATAACACTTTAGTTGTCACAATAAATAATAATAGGCTCATCACTACTTTGATATGCTTTAACATTTTCTTCATCAAAACCACTTGTGTACAATTAACAATAGCAACAACATACTAAGCCTCAATAGCAGATTGTGATATACAACTTTGCTTTTTATTGGACCAAGAGACTAACCTTTTTCCTAATAAGAATGCTCCACCACTTGTACTTTTTCTATCATCCACATTACTTGACCAATCTGCATCAGCAAAATCACTTAGTGTAAAATCATCATCCTTTCCATACCATACACCATAGTCAATTGTTGCTTTCAAATATTTGAATATCCTCTTAACAAAAATTTCTAATTCCTTCAGTTCCAACACTTTTTGAAATGTCTTCCTCCCGCACGTATTCTCTACCTCATGTGCGCCCTTTCTCTGGTGCTATAGAGGGATTGTAGAAGGCTAGGGTATCACAGCATCATGATGGACTAACGCTCGGGCAACTTCATTCCTCCACAGAGTTGCCTTCCTCCTACCCTGTGTCTATTTTTCTTGTGGCATCTACCTCTGCTATTGCAACTAGGGTGAGTGTTGCGACTAACACCTCTTCTTTGGGGGTTGATAGTCCTACTTCTAAGGCTTTTGTGGGGTTGGTAGGGTCTTTTGCTAATGTTGTTTCCAAGACAGCTGTGGCTGAGAAGGGACACATGGTTTCCATTGACAATGGGGCTCCCATTGCCTTGATTCCTATTTGTGGGTCTTTATCTATCAAGTTGTCCTCTGCTTCTGATAGAGATTTAATGAACAATATTGAAAATTTTAAATCCCATGGACCGATTTTCCAGTTTCAGGGTGTTTGGCCTAGCCTTCCCTAACTACATGATTGGGTTTCTCAAAGATGGGAACAAAAATTATTAGGTACTATTAACATCTATCCAATGGAAAAAGGCTTTTTCATTGCAAAATTTGATAATGTTGTGGATAGAGCTATGACCCTATTTGATTATTTATTTTTTTGGGAGGATGAAATTTTTTTGCTCATGGTAAATCATGGCACCCTAATTTCAATCCTTCCACTAAAGTCTTTAGTACTATCCCTATATGGTTTAGGCTCCCCAATCTGCCCTTCATCTATGGCATGATTTCATCCTTGAGGAAATGGGTGAGGCTTTGGAGGAATTCTTGTTGATTCATAATGAGTTTGATAATATGTATCATTCTACTTTTTCTCATATCTTGGTAGAAATTGATACCTCGAAGGGCCTCCCAACTGAAATTAAAATTGAATCATCCTTGGGACCTTGACTTCGAAGGCATTCCTTTTAGATGTCGTAAATATTTTAAGAATGGTTATATATCATCCCAATGTGGCTTCATTACCAAGAAGAAGAAATATTCTCCTTCTTGGTGGAAGGGTGCTTCTACCCAACATTACACTATCTTGAAAAGCTCCTCTCACCCTGAGATGGGGTTGCTCTCGAAATTGGAAATCCTCTGCCTACTGGTGAGAAGGTTATTTTATGTCCTGATATTAATGTTCTTGAAGGGTCTATTGGGGCTTCTGGCTCTATCCTTATCCCGATTGCTGGACCTAAACCTTCTCTTTCTATGCTGGGTGATACCATATTTTCTGCTGATTCAGTGGGTGTTGGCTTTGTTGGAAAAGATGGTATTTTATTAGGTGTTGAATTTGACCTTACAATTCTATTTCTTGATCTCCCTTTGGTTGGATCTAATGGCATCCCTACATTGGCTGTTTCTTTGGGAGACTCAACCCCACTTTTGGAGGCTGGATCTCTAGCTTTGGATTCATTGTGCTAGCAGGATAAGGCCACTAGTGTTGAAGAAGGCTAGATTACAGTTAAAGGAAAGAATTCTAAGAAATCCTCCTCATCATTTGAATTGTTGAACTACAACTAATTTGGAATCTGATTGAAGAATCTATGATTACAAGATCATTGAGGAGTTGCTGATTAGATATGTAATATGATTAAATCAGTATTATGTTGTCATTAATGTCAACTAGTTTGACAACACTTATCTTGTAAGTTACTATACTGACACATCTGAAGAAAGGTGAAAAAGATGAAGAACAAAGAAATCTACATGAGGAAAGATGTACATGACAGATGAGGATAAGGAACACATTGAGTAACTTGTTCATGAGTCTATGACTTGATGATATTGACTTTATTATGTTGCATTCATCTATAATGAAGTATAGAGCTAAAAGACACAAAGAAGTGTTGTCGGTAAATGAAGCATTTCTAGTATACACTGACGGAGTGAAGTGTATACCAATCACAGTATTAACCGAGCAGTGTTCACCAACGCATTTCTTTGTTAACCGAGTGGAACAGAATGAATTAAATGATTAGTTTAGCCGATAAGATTGATGAGCTGGCAAGAGTATAACATCGAGGTAACTGATAATGTTTGTTACATAGATCAATGACTGACAAAATTTAGGGAAGATCTAACGAAGAAGATTGAAACGTGTTATTGACACAAGTACTGAGAAATTTTGAAGCAGAAAAATCTATGAATGAGGTTAAGTGGCAAAATCTGATGGTGGAGAAAAAAATGATTTACTCATCTATATAAGAGAACATAATTTCTTTATGAAAGAATGCCGGAAGAAGTAGAAACTGCAGGAATATCACGTGAACAAGGTTTTCATGCATTCTAATCATACTGGTTAAGTAAGAACCGAGCTGCAGAACAATTATCGAGCTACATAGAGAAATTATCGACAGACATTAAGTTGATACAGTATTGAATCTGAAGTGAAATATTGAGTAGAAGGATTTGTTTGGACTAAATATTGATCTGTAATCTACAATTGAAGTTGTATTAAGGCAGGTCATTTACTGTTACATATTTAACTATTGTATACAGTCAAAATCTCTTAATTGAGTGGACTCTGAAAGTCTTATGATGTATCATTCATAGAATGAACATTGTTATCCTATCAACCCCATAGTGAATGCTGGTTGGATGATAACTTCTAGTCTAAAATCCTCTAACAAGGTCACATCTGATAGTGTGTTTGTAAACCTTTAACAAGGTTGGGTCTTAACCAACCTCACTTCAGAAGAGTGAACAATTTTGGGTTGCAAGTCCCAGGTGGTTTTTTCCTTTACAGGGTTTCCACGTTAAATCACTTGTGTTATATGTTGATTGTGATATTTTTTTGTTATCATTTTTTACATGTTACATGTTAGATTTGATCGGTTATTGTTATAGTATTAGACTGGTAATCGGTAAAAGCACAGACAGTGAAAGTATTTATTGTTTATCGATGAGCAAAAATTAGAGAAGTTGTTTTGAATTATACATTTTGTTTTGGGACACTGGATAACTGATTTACCCCCCCTCTTAGTTATTCTAACAATTGGTATTAGAGCGTTGGTTGCTTGGAATAGAGTTTTAAGGACTTAAGCATAAAGATCTCAAGATGTATAAGAGGGAAGTACCGAAATTGAACAAAGAGAAATTTGTAGTATGGCAAAGTAGAATGAAGCTGCACATATCTAGAATTGGGAGCTCTGCACTAGATCTGATGGAGAATGGCTACATGCAACCGTCCACTGGTCCCTTAACTCTTGATCAACTGAAGGACAAACATGAAAAAAATGTTACTATGATGGAACTTGCTACTACCTGTACCGACACTAAATTTGAAGATATCAAGACATGCACGACTGCCAAAAGAATGTCAGATAAATTAACACAAATATACAGTGGAGATCTGAATGTCAAAAGAGCCCGAGCTGAAAGTCTGAGAGGTAGATTTGATGATATGAGAATGAAAGAAGGTGAGAACATTATCCAATATTCAAATAGACTCAAAAAGGTGGTACATGCTATTAGAGCATCTGATGGAATAATTGATGATGAACAGTGATAAGAAAGATTCTCAGAACTTTGCTACTAGTTTATGCAATCAAAAATTCTGTAATTCATGAAACAAGAGCTACATCCAACCTTACTCTTGACACTCTAATTGGTAAACTTACAACCTTTGAATTAAACAACTTTGATAACAGTGTTGTTCCTTCTGTTGAATCTACTTTTATGCCTTCTTTGAAGATTGGAAAGTCTAGCAGGAATAGTAAGAATTGTGATAGTGATGACAATACCGATGATGAACTTGATGAGCTTGAAACACTTATGGCTAGAAGATTTCCCAAAGGAAAAGGAAGGTATAGAGGTAAGCTACCTTTAGCATGCTTTAATTGTAAAGAAGTTGGTCACATCACTGTTGTACACACTCAAATGGTGCACTTCTCTAAGTCATTATATCCAAGGGAATCCATGAATAGGAAGCCTTAGAAAGCGACCTAGAGCTCTCTATGTATGGAGTTGCAAGATTATTTAGAATTTTCTCTCAGCTAGAGCTATTAAGCTAATGACATTTCTAGTCAACCACACAATGAGAGATTCGAATGAAGACAAGGGCAAGAATGCCAATATCTCCAAGAATCACTATGAAATGAAAATGCAAACTAGATTAAGATGAATATGCAAGCTAGAAATGAGAGGTGCAAGCTAAGCTATGGAAATGAAAGTACAAACTAAACTATGAAAGGAAAGATGCAAGTGTTACAAATCCTTCCTAATTAGACTAGATGAAGTAATCTAAAGCATAAAAGAAATCTATACTATGAATTCCATGATAATGGAACTAGAACGCAAGAGATAAACTATGAAAGCATGTAAAATGTAAGCCAAGAATGCTCCAAATCTTCAAAAGCTCCAAAGTGACCTAGAAAACCTGTAGCATAACATTAGTATTAAAAAATGCATATGAAAATGAGGAAGAGAGCTCTTCTTTTATAGGAAATGAGAAAGAATGGACCGTGGAGATTAAGAGGCAAAAGTCTTAATCAAGGGTGGAGCTTGAAAGAGGAGCAATCCATGTGCACAAATATCCTCCAATGAAAAAATAAGAGTTGACTTTTGTGTCCATATGAGACAAAAAATACTTTTTCTCTTTTTATAAAATAAGAATAATGCTTTATTTGTGCAACTTAGGATAAGAAGAAAAGGTGGAGGATTTTTATTTATTAAATGGGGAGGAAATTCCTTTTAAATAAATAAAGACTTTAGGATAAAATGGTTAGCCCAAGGCAAATAATAAAAAATGATAAAACATGATTTGATCAAGGAAATTGATATAATTGAAAAATGCTGATTTTTGAAAATATTGATTTTTGAAAATATTGATTCAGGGATTTGATAAATTGCTGAATGGGGGCTCAAAGTCTAGGTGACCATTTTAGGGTGCATACATTTGCCCCTCTTTGACTAATGTTTGATCATTCTGGAAACACATGTGGTCAAAGAAGAATTGAAATGTGAGATCAATTTGGGATCACAAGATAACTCATATGCGTGTTCGACGGATGGGAACACATCAGGACAAAGATAAGCCGGCTGAAAGACCAAACCAACACTGTTGCTATTAAGTGATAGTCGAGTCTCAAAATAAGAGATAAGAATCAAAAGACAAGACCAAAACCGTTGTTGTTGAGTGATAATCAGTCTCAAAATAAGAATCTCAAGCTGAGCTAAATGATAAGCTGAATCAAAGATTGAAGCTGATAGGTACTGCCCCGTCAGAATTAAAATCAAAATTAGGTAGAGGAGAAGCAATAAATTGATAAACTTGATCAAGTCACTAGAAATCATAATCAAAGATGAAAGATGATAGGATAACCATCAAGCAGTGAAGATATGCCCCAGTTTGACTGAGAAAGATATAGGATAAAGATAAAGTCAAACCTCAGAGAGATGAAGATGAATGAAAATGAATGAAAGAATAGAAGGTTGAAAGACATGGGGATGAAGAAAATAAGGATGCCCCAACAAAGATCGAAGGATTAGGCCTCAAATGGTCAGCCAACTGCGTAGAAGAAGGGGAAAATTTGAAATGCAATTTTGACTATCAAGATTAACTTAGATTTTGATTTCGAGTCCGAAAATAGATCCAAGACATCGAAATTAGCTAGAGGTGCAATTTTTGCACAATTTTGAGGTGTTTGGAAAATTAGGTCAAAAAGTCAAAATGCTATAGATAAGAAGCAAAAGACATGATCGAGAAGAAGTGAAAGATGAGCGCAGTTGACCAACAGGTCCATGAAAGATAAAAGAAGAGCTCTCTCCATATGCAAGGTGCAAAAATAAACTATCATGAACCTAAAAATGCAAGCTACTATGAAAGTGGTTGACTTGCAAGGTCACAACGCCAATAGACATCTAATAATCATCATCGAGCTTTATTGGTAGCGTCGCAAGATCATACAATACACACTAGTATGACTATGGGTATATGAATATGATCTATATCAGATAGAAATGTGGAAATCCCACTTAGGCACCAAAGACATATAGGTCAAGATGACTAGTGCAGTGAGATTACCTAAATTTGATATGGCAAGATTATACTCGCATCGAGACACAAGGAAAGTCAAGATGGCTAGAAGTATGCACTTGCGCAAACAGTCAAGGATAATACCTTGTAGATCCTATTGTCAAGTGGAACAAGCATAAATGCTAATGACAATTAGGACCAACAAAATATACCCACAAGTAAAAAAAGCAATAAAACATGTCCTCATGCCCTCAATCTTCTAGCTATGCATCATCAAAAACTTCTTAGGGAAAGAACACTCATCAAAGAAATCATCATAGACAACACACAAAGAAATAAAGTCAAACAAGTCTTAGCGAGTCAAGTGTTTAAGTGTGTGTGTGTAGGTCATAGAGTCAAACTTTGAGTATCACATCTGCAAATGAGAAATACCATATCATGCTAGAATGTAAGTAGGATATCTGATAAGTGTTGAGAAACACTGGATGCTAGGGGAGTGTTGAAAAACACAGTTGGGTTAGTGTGACTATTTTTTGGGATTTTGAATTTTTTGAATTTTTTGGTATTTTTGAAATATATACATTTTTTGGAGATATATCAAAGTGCCTATTGCTAGGTTTCCACTAAGATGATCATTTTTTCAGGACATTTTTCAATTTTTAGAATTTTTAATAATATATTATTTTTTTGGGTTTTTTCAGGATCAATAAGTATGTACAAAGGATGCCCCCAGATAGAATGGGCATAAAAATCCCAAGCAAGATCACATCATGTAGTCTCAATGCTTAGCAAGGTGGAGGACAAGAGGGAATAGCAAGCTGGTGGAAGAGATGGAAGATAAGAGAATGAAGGAGAATGAAGGAAAGAAATCCTCAATGGCAAACTCCTCAAGAGTACCCAAGCTAGGGAAAAAAAATGTCATGCAAAGCACATTTGGACAAGCAATGAAAGACCAGCATAGGATAAGTCACAAAAGTATAATGCAAAAGAAGGAAAGGATGTAGTCCAAAGGAGTAGACATGTCAAGAGGCTTCATAGCATCATTTTTTACTCTTTTTTAATAGATCAAGACCAAAGGGGAAAAGGATAGCGAAAGGCTAGAAGGAATGGAGGAAAATAAATATGAAGGCTAAACATGAATGGAATGAAAGCAAGATCATCGTAAGATAGCTCACAAGATAGCCAAATGTTTGTGTATAGGTCAACATTGTCAAGTTCAAAGAGAGAAGATGAAATAGATGAAATATGTAGAAGAACTACGCATGATGCCTGATTGCCAGGTTTTCATCATGGTACTTATCCAAGGTGCCACAAGGGAGTGGTTTTCACCATAGGATGAATTTATTTCTCTTTACTTTTGCTACCAAGGTGCCTATTTCCAGGTTTCCACCAAGACACATTTTCAATTTTTTTGATTTTTTTAAATTTTTTTTTTTTCTATTTTGGAAGAAGGCAAGCTTTTTAGATAATGCTCCTCGAAAGGATAAACCATGATATGCCAAGGATTCAAAATTATATGCTCAAAGATGCTGATAGGGAAAGGAAGATGGAAGAGAAAAATGGAGGATAAGGTTTTATGTAAAGCGAGTGAGGCTGGAAGATATGAGGAATAGGCAAATGAGGAAAAAGGATAGAAGGTAGAAGGATAATGAATGGAAGGATTGTGAAAGGGTAGATGGAAAGGAAGGCAAGATCAACATCAACACACACCTTGAAGGGTGGTGAGAGGATGGAGGAAATGTGAATGAAGGAATACGAGAAGGAATATGGTGAATGTTTAGCAGAGGTTGTGGTTTAGGCACATGGAATGAAAGAATGTTTTTGGAAAAAGATGAAGCAGAAGCCTTTGGAAGCTTGAATGTCAACTTCACTTTTTGTTCAATATTAGACTCTTTCAAGAGAGACTTTGGAATCCATATAGCCTTAGCATTTTCATTTCTTTTTGATGATTTAGAGAGAATATCTTCAATGATGGATTTTGGAACCCATACTTGTCTTGTAGTTTTCTTCTTAGATATCTCTTTTGACTTTATGCCTCCATGTCGATTAGAGGAGACATGGTGATCTTCTTTTTTTGATAGATTCTTGTATTTCTTCTTTTTCTTGTATTGAACATTCAAGTTACTTCCAAAAGACTTGGGACTTGTGGAAGAAGAAAGATATGACTGGTTTAAACGGGTGAGTGGATGAAAAGGACTCAAGGGTATGCATCTATGTTGATCTTGAGGAAAGATAGGAGATGGAGGAACGTAAGGACCCAAGATGGATGATGAATTAGGAGATTGAGGAGGGGAAAGTGAAGGGACATAAGGGACCAAGATAGAAGGAAGATGTGAAGCCCTTAGTGGTGGTGGAAGAGGTCCAAGGATGGAAGTGGAAGATGCAAAAGGATAATCAATAAGTTCATCAACATCTATATGACAACCAAGGAAATCAGCATCTTTCAGATGAGCATTAGAATTTGCAATAGGATTATGAACATCTTGAATAGGAGCAACTTCTTTGATAGAATCGTTCGGAGCTTGAAAAGATTTAGGAAGAGTAGAAAGCGAAAGTGAACATGGAATGGTAGAACAAGAAGATGGAATGCTTTTATCTTGACAAGGAGCTTTGGATAGCATAAACATATCATTTTTCTCTTGATTTTCAATAGGCTCAACATTGGAAGTAGCAACACTATTTTTAATAACCTCAATGGAAGTAAGGTCATCTTGATTGTCAATAAGCTCAATGGTGTAAGTAGTAGCTTGATCTTGCTTAGGACATGGTGGAATGAATGTGGAAGAGTGCGGAGGATCAAAAGAACCATGAAATAGAGGAGAGACGTCATGAAAAGGATTGTATGACATGGAGGGTTCTTGATCTTGATCTTTCTTTATGTTTTTTTCTTTTTCATTTTTAGAGTCCTCTTGACATGGAGCCACTTCTAAGGACAAGGAAGCATGTTGGAATTGTGTGGAAGACTTTGGAAGAGATAGTGAAGAACTAGCTGAAGTAGGCATTATAGCGCATAAAGGCTTAGGCTCTTTAGGTGTAGCATTATTGGAAGTATTTGCAGCCAAGTGAAGGTTAGCTTGAGTTTCTTTAAGAGGTAGCCCTTGAGGATAACTATAGGGAACTACATGAAAAGTATTAGGATCTTTGTTGAATGAGAGATTTGTGAAAGATTTGGAAGCTTTAGTAAATTTATGGGTATTGGAGGAAGTAGGGGATGGAAGGGAACCATCACAAGACAAAGGTCCAGCATTAACATGATCTTTCTTGAGAGTGTAATCTTTATTTTCAACATGAATGTTCTTAGAGGAATGATTCTTATAATATTTACATTT
This sequence comes from Chamaecyparis obtusa, assembly GCA_027943335.1. Lineage (NCBI taxonomy): Eukaryota > Viridiplantae > Streptophyta > Pinopsida > Cupressales > Cupressaceae > Chamaecyparis > Chamaecyparis obtusa. Next base: position 153,817 of record BSBK01002336.1, read on the forward strand.
CAAATCAGCATGGTACATTTTATATTCCTCAATAGAAGTAGATGGATCATCATCAAGGTATTGTTCACAGAACTCATCAAAGTCTCTTTCAAAATCAGAATCATACGGATCACCATCACGATCTATCCAATAGGACAACCCTTTAGTAAGCATGAGCACATGATGAGGAGGACTCTTAGGAATAGAGGTTTCATAAGTATGACTATATGGTTCATCATAGCCATCATAATAGTCATCATAGTCATCAAAGGTGGGTGTGGCACTCTTCGTGGGAGAGGTATCACAAGGATTACTATATTGCTCATATTGAGGAGTAAGACTCTTGGGAGAAGTAGAAGATGAACAAGATCATGAAGAAGAGGAAACTGAAGACCTAGTGGAGGAAGAAGACTTGGATAATGAAGAATGCAAATAATATCTAGAAGAGTCATGATAAGACTTGGAAGATGAAGAATTCAAATAATGTCTAGAAGAGTCATGATATGACTTGGAATGTGAAGAAGAATGAGAAGACTTAGAAGATGAAGAATGTTTGGAAGAACGAGGTCATGATATGATCATGTTTATGATCCTAGCAAAGGCGTCTGATTCAATCATCTTTTATTTTATTTTTTCTTTAAGTTTGTCACCCATGAGATATCCAGAAGGACTATTGGAGGAATAAAATTCTTCAAATTGAGCAATGAGTTCGAGATCATCCATTCTCAAGAGAGGTTCCATAACAAGGTAGTTAAAATTCATGGTTGTAGAAGAGAAGGAATCAAGCATGGAAGAAATGAATAGAAGAAGGTAGACTAGATAATAAGAGGAAAAGAATCAAGAAGACATGAAAAATTTAGGAATAATCATGAAGAAAGAAGAGAAAGGATGAAAATGGAAGACTAGGAAGACATGGAAGAAGCGGAAGAAAGAAGACTAAGAGTCATTTTTTGCAATTTGATACCACTGAAATTCATTTGGATATTGAGTAACATGTCACAACACCTAATATCTAAGATCTGGACTAACCAAGGAAGACTGGAAGTGACACAAATCAACTTCAGATTGCAAATAGTAGTGAGATAGCAAAAGGGCTCTGTGCGATAGTTCTCAGGAAAGCAGTACGATACAATCTGACCAAGCAATATTTCACATAAGGTAGTGTGACAGTTTCCAGGTAGCTGGTGTGATAGAATGTATAATAGGCAAGCGATACAATAAAAATGATGAAGTATCACGTGATATTTCTCACAAGGGTGTGCGATGGTTCTAGTGTTGTACGACTCTTGACCAATGAGTGCTAAAAATCTCAGTTTTAAGGATAGTTTGGTCAAAATTTTAGTTTGAAGGTTGGATTTTTCAATTTCAATCATAGTGACAACAGTAAATAGATAGGTTTGCAAATATTAAGGGATCAAACATGTCTTCAAACACTTGAAACAAGAGCAAAAACAATTTTGCCAAGACAAGCAATTGTGATATCAAAATTGAAAAATCCTATGAATACTACCATGATGTTGAATATGCAAGAACGTTTACATGGGTATATCACAACGAGACCACTTCAAGAACTTTCTATCCTAAAAAGACAATGGCTCAATACTTAACAACTTGGCCCACACTTTATGTCCCATTGCCTCACACAAAGTGGTTACCCACAATAGATATTGGATTTGTCGTGGAAGTGCCAATGACACAACCAAAGGAACACAGATGGTGAGTAATCTTGGGGTGATCCAGGTTATTCCACTTGGATCAATCCTTGCACCAAGAAGCTAAGTGACAAAATAGGGTGGCTTCTATCTATGGTTCTTAATAAGGGCTTCCATTCATAACACCCCTCTTGCTCCTCAAAAAGGACTGGGACCTCGTGGCCACCTCGCGGCCACAAGAGTACCTTAAGCATTCTTGCTTGACATTTTCCTCATGGTCGCAATCCCATAAGCTACTCACATCAAGCAAAGATAAGTGCTACGTCTACCAAGGTTTTGTGTCCTTGATAGCCTTGAGTTTATAGTGGGTTGGAATAGCTTGGTATTAGCTTGTCCCCACTTGGATCATTCCTCTTGATTGCTCAAGAGCAGGCCTGCTAAAGGATCCTAGAACTAAACAAAGAATGGATTAACTTTTGAGTGTCAGGATTTATGGTTCACCTCAAGGGTGAAGAGCATACTCTTCTATCTCAAAAATATTTCCCAAACACACCAAGCAAAGGTTCAATTACCCTATTGCTTTCAAAATCTAGAAGTGGGTCAAGATTTCTAGTTCACCACAAGGGTGAAGAGCATACTCTCCTACCACCAAAAGACTCCTACAACAAGATATTAAGTGCCTAATAAATGAAACAACTAGTATATGCCACACTTAAAATGGAAAGCAATTAAACAAGCACTTGATTGGTTTTTATGCTTTGGGCAGCCCTACAAAAACCATTAGTATCCCTTGTGCATTTGAAGCTTTGACATGCGTTCTTTTGGTAAAACATTTCAAGCAATGAGAGCACTTACAAGCACAACTTGTTAGCCTCACAATGGTTAGGACATCAAAAATTAGATAATCTGCAAGTAAAATAGCTAATCAAATGACAAAATTTGAAAATGAAACCAACATGGTTGGATTAGGCTCGAAAAGAGCTTTCCAGCGATATATCACACTTAAATTTTTGATACCGTATGTGAAAATTTCTCAAAAATGAGTGCCAATTTTTTGAATTTTGAAAACGCTGAAATTTTCAAAAAGATAACAGAAAACTTGAAACTTGCAAGCTAAAAAAAAGAGCTAAAAACAATCACTTCTAGGTCTGTGTGATATTTCTGTTGCTAGAAGAATTGCACGATACTTTGTAGTATACTGGGGCGATAATATATTTTTGGTGATACTTTACTGTACCAGCAGGTGACATAATGTTCCAAATAGTGCGAAAAAATGTCTCAAATGGAGTGATACTTTAACTAGTAAAGTATCACCCCACCATACTAGAAAACTATCGCGCGATAATTTGAGACTGAAAAACCAGAGAGCCAAAAATGAAGCTAAAAATTGACAAAAAAGTAACAGAAATGTAGCAAATTAAGGACAAAACAATAATGCTCTGCCCAACGGTGGGCACCAAAAATGTACACACTCAAATGGTGCACTTCTCTAAGTCATTATATCCAAGGGAATCCATGAATAGGAAGCCTTAGAAAGCGACCTAGAGCTCTCTATGTATGGAGTTGCAAGATTATTTAGAATTTGCTCTCAGCTAGAGCTATTAAGCTAATGACCTTGCTAGTCAACAACACAATGAGAAATTCAAATTAAGACAAGGGCAAGAATGTCAATATCTCCAAGAATCACTATGAAATGAAAATGAAAACTAGATTAAGATGAATATGCAAGCTAGAAATGAGAGGTGCAAGCTAAGCTATGGAAATGAAAGTACAAACTAAACTATGAAAGGAAAGATGCAAGTGTTACAAATCCTTCCTAATTAGACTAGATGAAGTAATCTAAAGCATAAAAGAAATCTATACTATGAATGCCATGATAATGAAACTAGAATGCACGAGATAAAATATGAAATCATGTAAAATGTAAGCCAAGAATGCTCCAAATCTTCAAAATCTCCAAAGTGACCTAGAAAACCTACAACATAACATTAGTATTAAAAAATGCATATGAAAATGAGGAAGAGAGCTCTTCTTTTATAGGAAATGAGAAAGAATGGACCATGGAGATTAAGAGGCAAAAGTCTTAATCAAGGGTGGAGCTTGAAAGAGGAGCAATCTATGTGCACAAATATCCTCCAATGAGAAAATAAGAGTTGACTTTTGTGTCCATATGAGACAAAAAATGTTTTTTCTCTTTTTATAAAATAGGAATAATGCTTTATTTGTGCAACTTAGGATAAGAAGAAAAAGTGGGGGATTTTTATTTATTAAAAGGGGAGGAAATTCTTTTTAAATAAATAAAGACTTTAGGATAAAATGGTTAGCCCAAGGCAAATAATAAAAAATGATAAAACAATATTTGATCAAGGAAATTGATATAATTGAAAAATGCTGATTTTTGAAAATATTGATTCAGGGATTTGATAAATTACTGAATGGGGGCTCAAAGTCCAGCGACCATTTTAGGGTGCATACAACTGCTAGATGTCCTCAGAAGAAAGATCATGATAGATCCAAAGACTGATCTGAAGGAACCTATGGGAGAAGAGTCAATAGAGGCTACCAACACAACAACAGAGACAACTAAGACGAAAAAGGCAAAAAGGTATGTTACATAGCCGAAGATATTGAAACTGAATCTAATTCTGATGATGACATAGAAGTTTTATTTGTTTCTATGAAAGATGACTTAGAAGAGGAGGAGAAACATGAAGAGACAATACTGATCTCTAAAGTAAGCAGAAATGATACATGGATTATAGACAATGGCTGTACACATCATATGACCGGTGATGTAGAGAAGTTTGATCATCTTGTTGAATATAATGGAGTATTTGTGAGAATGGGAAATGATGCACCTTGTATGGTAAGAGGTAAAGGTTCACTGATGATCAATGATAGATTACAATGTGAAAATGCATACTGGGTAGATGGACTGAACTATAACTTGTTAAGTGTGGCTCAGCTAAACAATTCAGGCCACTGACTAGCTTTTGAGAGCAAAAAGGTGAAGATCTATGATGATGGAGGAAGACTTGTCAGAATTGGTACACAATCCAGAGGTAATCTATTCTATCTTGATATGGACCAGTCTTCCTGTTTGTTAATAAAGGATGAAGATGCTTGGTTGTGGCATAGAAGGTTATGCCATGTGAATTTTGACAACATGATCAAGATTAGTAGAAAGAAAAGAGTTAGAGGATTGTCTAACTTGACAAAACTTGATCATGCCATGTGCCATGAATGTCAGAAAGGAAAGATGACTAAGTCTAGTTTTAAAAGCAAAGACTATTCAACAAAGAAGATACTTGAGTTGGTTCATACCGATCTATGTGGTCCTATGAGAACTCAGAGCTGTTCTGGTGATAGATATTTTATTCTTTTTGTTGATGATTATACTAGACTGATGACTGTTATATTCCTAAAAGAGAAATTTGAAGCTTTCAAAATGTTTAAGTGGTATAAAGCTAATGTAGAGAAAGAAACTAAAAAGGAAATAAAATGCTTAAGATCTGATAGAGGAGGTGAATTTATCTCTGATGAATTTACTAATTTTTGTAATGAGCATGGAATCAAAAGATAGGTATCTGCACCGAGGACACCTCAGCAAAATGGCATTGCTAAAAGGAGGAACAGGTCTATAATTGACTGTGCTAGAACATTGATGATATAGAAGAATGTTACTCAGACATATTGGAGGGAAGCTATCAGTACTGCTATGTATGTTCTTAACCGAGTACAACTGAAGAAGGACCCAACCGAACACCTTATGAACTATGGTTTGGATACAAACCTACTATAAGTTATTTCAAAATTTTTGGAAGTAAATGCTTTATTTTGAAAGATGAGAGAAATGGAAAATTTGATTCTAAAGGAGATGAAGGAATATTTATAGGATATTCCACTACAAGTAAAGCATATAAATGTTTGAATAAGGTTATAAATAAGATAGTTGAAAGTACTAATGTTTGTGTTGATGAGTTTGATAACAAGTACATAGAGGAAAGTACAAAGGAACCAGAAGACTATGGTAGATTCACTTACATTGAACATCCAGAGTATCTACCGACACTGCAAACTGTGACAATTGGTCAACAAGGAAATAATACAGGACAACAGGAAACACCAACCGAGGAACAAGATGGAGCTATTGAGCAAGAAAATGACCATGAACAGGATGAGCAAGAAAAGAGAAATCAAGTTTTGGCTAGTTTTGTCAGAAGACATCATCCTAAAACACAAATCATTGGAGACAGACATGCTGGAATGCAAACTAGAAGCAAACAAGATAAGGTACATGTTTAATTTGTGAATTTGAACCTAAAACTATGAAAATTGCATTAGAGAATGAAGAATGGGTTAATGCAATGAAGGAAGAAATAGAGAAAATAAAGAAGAACAAAACCTGGTCCTTAGTACCCCGACCAAAAGATAAAAATGTTATCAGTACTAAGTGGATATACAGGAGTAAATTGAATGAAAATGGTGAAGTCACAAGAAATAAAACTAGATTGGTATGCAAGGGATATGCACAAGAAGAAGGCATTGACTATGGTGAAACATTTGCACCTGTTGCTAGATTAGAAGGAGTTAGAATGCTACTTGCATATGCTAGACACAAGAAATTCAAAGTCTATCAAATGGATGTGAAGTCAGCATTTTTGAATGGTATACTTGAAGAAGATGTCTACATTGAACAACCTGAAGGATTTGTTGATCCCAATAATAAAGACATGGTATGTAGATTACATAAATCTTTATATGGATTGAAGCAAGCACCAAGAGCATGGTATGAAAGACTGCATACTTACTTGTTAAGTATTGGATTTGTTAGAACAAGTGAAAACAACAATCTATATGTGAAAGGTGATATTGATAATACTATTATCATTGCTGAAATATTTGTTGATGATATTATTTTTAGAGGATCAGATCTTGTCTGCAAGACATTTGCTGATGAAATGCAAAAGGAATTTGAAATGTCTATGTTCAGAGAGATAAAGTTCTTTCTTGGACTACAAGTGATTCAACAGAGTGATGGGATATTCATCACACAATCTAAATACATAAAGGAAGTATTGAAGACATTTGGCATGGAAGATGTTAAACTTGTGGGAACACTGATGGCTATTGGATGCAAATTGACAAAGGAGGATGAAATTATAGAGGTAAACCAGACACTTTACCGATCCATGATTGGTAAGTTAATGTATGTAGTTCACAGTAGACCAGATATAGCACATGATGTGAGAATTGTTGCAAGATTTTCTACTAATCCTAAAGAATCACACATGATAGCTACAAAAAGGATCTTAAGATACTTGAAGAAAATAGAGAATTATGGATTATGGTATCCTAAGGAAAGAAAGTTTGAACTGAAAGTTTACACCGATGCTGATTGGGCTGGAAATGTGAATGATAGAAAAAGCACCACCAGAGGAGAATTTTTCTTTGGTGAAAGACTTGTAACCTGGACAAGTAAAAAGTAGGCTTGTATTTCTCAGTCTACAGCTGAAGTAGAATATGTTGCTGCTGCTACTAACGGTTCAAAAATTGCATATATCAAACAAGTGTTGGAAGGAATGAATGAGGTAATCACTGACCCGGTGATTATATACTGTGACAACACTAGTGCTATTAATATCTCAAAGAATCCTATGATGCACTCTAAGACAAAGCATATATCTATTAAGTATCATTACTTAAGAAAACAAGTGCAAGAGAAGCAAGTAAAGTTATAATTTTTTACATCTAAAGAACAACTTGCATATATTTTTACAACATCCCTACCGAAGGACACATTTGAATACTTAAGGACTAGACTTGAGGTCCATCCCCTGTTTATCGGTCACTAATGTGATCTGGTTGTTGCATCAGCCTACTTATATCAGAAGATCATTCATGTTGATGCAGCATAGTTCACACTTTGAATCATGCTCAAGGTTGTGATTAAGTTTGAGAACTTGAACCGATTGGAATATTAGTATTCAAAGATACAAAGGAAGACATAATTGTTTGTTTATTTGTTTCTTTGGCATTGCTGTCAAAGGGAGAGATAAACAATATGAAAAAGAATAAGATATGAAAAGGATCAAGCACCGATGAGAATCATCTAAGGGAGAGACAATCTGAATGAGACAGAGTATTGAAGATCAGTTACAGAGAACAGAAGCAGGAACAGGAGAACTGAAAAGATCACAACTACAGAATGGTAAAGCTGTATTATCTAATGCTATTTAGTAACATAGTGATTAAACATATTAAGTCTATTCAACTTACAAAATTTTGTTCACAAGTTGTAGAATATATGTTTGGTATGTGTATGGTACATTTCATATTACTTGAGTTGCCATCAATGCCAAAGGGAGAGATTGTTAACTACAACTAATTTGGAATCTAATTGAAGAATCTATGATTACAAGATCATTGAGGAGTTGCTGATTAGATATGTAATATGATTAAATCAGTATTATTTTGTCATTGATGTCAACTAGTTTGACAACACTTATCTTGTAAGTTACTATATCGACACATCTAAAGAAAGGTGAAAAAGATGAAGAACAGAGAAATCTACATGAGGAAAGATGTACATGATAGATGAGGATAAGGAACACATTGAGTAACTTGTTCATGAGTCTATGACTTGATGATATTGACTTTATTATGTTGCATTCATCTATAATGAAGTATACAGCTGAAAGACACAAAGCAGTGTTGTTGGTAAATGAAGCATTTCTAGTATACACCGACGGAGTGAAGTGTATACCGATCACAGTATTAATCGAGCAGTGTTCACCAACACATTTATTTGTTAACCAAGCGGAACAGAATGAATTAAATGATTAGTTTAGCCGATAAGATTGATGAGCTGGCAAGAGTATAACATCGAGGTAACAGATAATGTTTGTTACATAGATCGACAATTGACAAAATTTAGGGAAGATCTAACGGAGAAGATTGAAACATGTTATTGACACAAGTACCGAGAAAGTTTGAAGTGGCAAAATCTATGAATGAGGTTAAGTGGCAAAATCTGATGGTGGAGAAGAAAATGATTTACTCGTCTATATAAGAGAACATAATTTCTTTATGAAAGAATGCCAGAAGAAGTAGAAACTACAGGAATATCACGTGAACAAGGTTTTCATGCATTTTGATCATACTGGTTAAGTAAGAACCAAGTTGCAGAACAATTACCGAGCTACAAAGAGAAATTACCGACGGATAGTAAGTTGATACAGTATTGAATCTGAAGTGAAATATTGATCAGAAGGATTTGTTTGGACTAAATATTGATTTGTAATCTGCAATTGAAGTTGTATTAAAGCAGGTCATTTACTGTTACATATTTAACCATTGTATACAGTCAAAATCTCTTAACCGAGTGGACTCTGAAAGTCTTATGATGTATCATTCATAGAATGAACATTGTTATCCTATCAACCCCATAGTGAATGCTGGTTGGACGATAACTTCTAATCTAAAATCCTCTAACAAGGTCACACCTGATAGTTTGTTTGTAAACCTTTAACAGGGTTGGGTCTTAACCGGCCTCACTTCAGAAGAGTGAACAATTTTGGGTTGCCGGTCCCAGGTGGTTTTTCCCTTTACAGGGTTTCCATGTTAAATATCTTGTGTTATATGTTGATTATGATATTTGTTTGTTATCATTCTTTACATGTTACATGTTAGATTTGATCGGTTACTGTTATAGTATTAGACTAGTAATCGGTAAAAGCAAAGACAGTGAAAGTATTTATTGTTTACCGACAAGCAGAAATTAGAGAAGTTCTTTTGAATTATACATTTTTTTTTGGGACATTGGATAACTGATTCACCCCCCTCTTAGTTATTCTAACAGACATGACCCTGTTATCTCATTTGAAGGGGACAAAAAGATAGCTCGTTTATCTTTTGTTGTGGATTTCCAATGTTTTATCTTATGTAGTGGTTTGGGTGTTTCTTTGGCTGAGTTATTTTGGGTGGTTTCTTGGGGATGGTGGCCTTTTATTCTAGCTGATTTGTTGTGTATGGTGTACTCCTAATGTTGTATCTTAAGCTTTTTCTTTGTACGAGGTTTTGGGTCCCTTTAAAACCTATTTTTATAATTAATCAAATCATCTAATTCCTTCAGTTCTACTTGAAATCTTGCAACAATGCAAACTGCATTTGTTATGTCAAGTCTAGTCTATGTCAAGTATAGTAATCCACCAATCATTGATATGTACCTTGTTTGATTTTCATTAGGAGAATCATCATTCTTTGTCAACTTGCAACCAATAACCATAGGATTACCACACGGTTATGAATCATCGATGCCAATTTTTTTCAACAACTCTCTGACATACTTAGACTATGATATGAAAATCCCTTTTTCAGGCTGATTAATTTGTAGGCCAAGAAAGGATTTCATCTCACTTATCATGGAAACTCAAATTCTTTTTGCATCTCATCAACAAATTCCTTTCTCAAATTGTCATTACCACCAAAAAAGATATCATCCACAAATACTTCATCAATCAAGATATTATCATGATCAATTTTAAAATATATGTTACTCCCAACAATACCTTTACTAAAACCAAGTCTCAACAAATATTTGTCTAATCTTGCCTACCGGGCTCTCTGTACTTGTTTCAATCCATACAATGCTTTCTTCAATAAAAAAACCATATCACCTTGATTAGTCAAAGCAAAACCATTAGGATTCTCAACATAGACTTCCTCTTCCAAATCTCCATTCAAGAATGTGAACTTAACATCCATCTAATATACCATGAAATATTTGTAAGTAACATATGCAAGAAATACCTGTAAAACTTCAATTCTAGCAATAGGAGAAAAGGTCTCTTCAAATTCAACACCGTCCATTTGTGAATATCATTTGTAAACAATTCTAGCTTTATTCCTTACTACTTCACCATCTTCATTTAGTTTTTTTCCTAAACACCCATTTAGTTATGATCATATTCTTGTCCTTAGGTCTAGGAACTAAAATCCATGTTTTTTTTCTTTTCAATCTATTCTAACTCTTCTTCCATTGCCTTAACCCAACTTTCATCTTTGCATGCTTCATTAATATCCTTAGGTTCAACTTTAGAAATCAAACAATTTTCATCTCTATTTATAGCATGTTATCCTCTAGTCAAAACACCTTGATTCCTATCACCAATAATCTTATTTTTTGAATGATCATCGTTACATACCTTGGAGTCTTCAAATTTACTTTTGTAATAGACTTGTGTTTCCACTTCTTCCTCATTTTCAACTTCCTCATCCTTCTCTTTTGATCCACTCTGATTTTAATTCTAATTCTAATTTTGTGATTGCACAATCTGATTCCCTTCATCATCTAAATCATAACTATAAGATTTGGCTTGTTTCTGATAACCTTCATCCACTTTCACATTAACACTTTTAACTAGCTTCATCAACCTATTGTTATAACAATTGTATGCTTTTCTCTTTGTAGAATAAGCAATAAATATCCCCTCATCACATCTAGGATCAAATTTACCTAAGTTTTCATCTCTCTTGATATAACATTTTCTTTCAAAAATTCTAAAATAATTCACTGTAGGGACATGACCATACCAAAGTTCATAGGGTGTCTTACTAGTACCTTGTTTTATCTGAACTCAGTTTAATGTATAGATTGCAGTACCTATCACTTCTCTCTAGTAGATATGTGGTACATTTCTTTCCATCATCATGGTCTTTACAGTGTCAATAATAGATCTGCTCACTCGCTATACAATTCCATTCCACTATAGGGTTCGCAAAGCAAACATTTATCTCTTTATTCCATTCTCCTCATAGTATGCATTAAACTCTTGTGAAGCAAAGATCTTGAGCTTATCAAATGCTTTAGATTTCTCCTTAAAAAATGTAACCCACATCATTATTGAGTAAACATAAATAAACAATATAAAATATTTATCTCCATAATAACTCTTAGTCCTAGTAAGACCATATAAATTTTTATGCACCAAATCTAACAATCCACTTGAAGAATGACACTTTCTTTTAAAAGTAAATTTAGTTAGCTTACCCAACTGATATTCCTTACACATCACATTAGTAGGCTTCAACAATATAGGAAAATCTCTTCCAATAATTTTAGTGCTTATGTTCACAATATTATCAAAGTTTACATGACAAAACCTTTTGTGCCACAACCCCCTGTCATCAATTTTAGCAATCAAGCATTTATTTTTTGTGCTATTCAAATGAAATATATTACCTTTGGTCATGGTACCTATTGCAATCTCATTTTTGAAACTTCCCAAGATTATGCTTTTTCCATCCTTGAATTATAAGTTGTAACCTTTATCAACAACCTGTCCAACACTCAAAATATTATGTTTCAATCCTTCAACATATAGGACATCATCAATATTTTTCTTACCATCAAGTGTAATCAAACCTCTTACTTTGATCATATAGGGAGTATTTTAAAAAAATATGACAACACCACCATCATACTTCTAATTTCATAATTTTTATTTTTATCTCCTACCATGTGATGTGAACAATTTCTATCTATTATCCATTCATATTTTATTTCAACATGTGCAGCTAGGGACTTTTCTTCATTTAATAAAGTATGATTCTCATATCTAATATAAATAAACACAATCCAATCTTCACTCTTTTTAGAGTCATCATCAGTTACACCTTTGACAACAACTAAATAACACTTATAATATTTAGGCTGAAACTTTCTAGGCTTATGCTTTGGTACTCAGGACATCTAGAAGAAAAATGACCAATCTTATTACATGAAAACAATTTCAAAGGAATATTCCCTTCATAATTATTTACTCCCTTAGGTACTCTCTTTACAATCAGGGCTTCTAGATCTTCCACCTTTCTCTCCTCTTCTTCAATGTCTTCCCATTCCTCAGTGTAAGAATTTACTTAAGGAAAATAATGAAATGCCAAGATCTAGAAGCTCAATTGATAGCACAAGAGAGATAGGCAAATGTTATGATTAATTTATTGATTCAATAATGATTAAATAAGAATTGTTACAATTGATAAATACAAAGTAGATGTGCCTAAATATATAGGCAATGCATGATAACTAGGAAATATGTATAAGATAACTTATCGATCATACTAGGTGTAATCACATGTCTAATCCTCCATTGTACAAAAAAGTATGTGCAAAAATGAGATGATGATAATGTGATAAGAGCACTAAAGGTGGATCTCACATATAAAGTGGAAATTCTCCTACACCATGTGCTAAAATGAAATGAAAACCTATAGGTGTCTCAATGAAAAACTAATATGAAATACATTATATTAAGTAAACTTAAGTAAAGTGTAATTAGGAATATTTAATTACAAAAATACTTAGAATATCTAGATCCATACTTAGAAAAAATTTCACCAGATTCATACTTTTTCTTATCCTTAGAAATAATAGCTTTAAATGCAGATTCAACTTTAGGAATACTATCACCAAATCTAGTCATTTCAAAAGAAGGTAACTTACCAAACAATGTATCCCTTGTCACGGTCTTGATTTCTTAAATAGTAGCAATTTTTTTTTCATAAGGAGTCAAGGATCTCATGATCTTAGAAATAATTTCATCTTCATTCATCTTTCAACTAGCACTTCTGATTCCACAAACAAGCTTAGTCACCTTCTGAACATAGGATATAATATTTTCATCTTCACTCATCCTGAAAGATTATAACTTTCCTTTCAAGCTTTGCATCTTCGCTTGATTCAAAAAGGTGTTTCCTTCATGTAAGGCTTCCAATTTTATCCATATCTCATGTGCGGTCTCTAACTCCATAACATTTGTATATTCAACATCTGATAAGGCACTCAACAAAGCTTCTTTTGATCTCATGTTATACTCAAATTCCTTCTTCTCATCAGTGGTAGTAGTAGATAGATCTTCAAGAAGATTTTAAATATTTCTTTTTGACTATCCAATAATCTTCTCCAATGTATCTTAAATATGTGATCATCCGACCCTTCCATATAACATAGTTTGTTCCTTTAAATCTCAGACTCTCCTTAAAGGTTTCCATATCAAATCACCTGAAGCAGTAAAGCTTCAAAAAGAGGACTTAGCTCTGATACTAATTGTTAGAAACAAGGAAACACAAAAAAATGAGAAGGGGGGGCGGGGGGGGGTGAATCATTTGTGTCTAATAATATCAAAACTTCACCCAAAACTTAACCATAAAACTTAGATCAGAATGATAAAAATTAAAGCACTGAACCAAAAGAATAAGAACACATAACACCAAAATTTTGCATGGAAACTTAGTTAAGGGAAAAACCACGGTGGGGATCAAAACCAATAGATGATATACTAGCATAATAACCTTGTTAAAGGTACACAGGGGAATGCACATGCATTCAAGCTTATAGCCTAGAAATCACTACTCAAATACAATAGAGGGAAACAACCCTGAGAATACAAGGGATACAACCCCAAAATGGACAACAATCCATTATGGATAACAATCCAATAATTTATGAATTGACTAATAGAATCTCTAATAAGCCAATATAGCTATGATGAAGTACAAAAAATGTCTATTTCAATTATAGATTCCAGTCATAGCTCTTCACACAATCTCTAATACACACACATACATCCACACACACACTTCACAATTACAATTGATTACATCTTTATATACATTTTCATCACCCTAAAAAACATGAACAAGGTTGGCATCAACCTTAACACATCAATTACAAATATTTAATCAATTACAATACAAACATTAATGTGATCCAAATAATGTCAAAAAAGACAGATAGGACCCAAATCTTCATCCACAAACATGTTTTAGATCCAAAAATGACACCACGTTCCTTTGCAACACACTTGTTAGAATAACTAAGAGGGGGGTGAATCAATTATCCACAGTCCCAAATACAAAATGTACATCCAAAAATAATTTAAACAAATTTCTGTAGCTCAGTAACATAGAATAGTAAACTATCTATGCTTTTACCGTTTACCTATTAATAACTTATAGTAACTACCGATCAAATAAAATATGCAACATGTAAAGTATGATATCCAACAATCATCACAATCAGCACATAACACAAGAGATTTAACGTGGAAACCCTGTAAAGGGAAAAACCACCTGGGACCGATAACCCAAAATTGTTCACTCTTCTAAAGTGAGCTCGGTGAAGAGCCAACCCTATTAAAGGTTACAAAACACACTGTAAGGTGTGACCTTGTTAGAGGATTTAACACTAACCGTTATTGTCCAACCAGCATTCACTATGGGGTTGACAGGATAACAAATGTACATTCTATGAATGCCATTACAAGACTTTCTAGTCTACTTGGTTAAGAGATTTATTTGATTACAATGGTTCAACTGTAACAACAGGTGATCTGATTACAATAAAACTTATTTTGTAGATGTACAAATCTATATTATGCTCATTCAAATCCTCTGATCAATATATCAATTCTATTCAACAATATTCATTAACTTACTGTCTCTCGGTTATAGCTTTTTGATGCTCGGTAATCTCTGCAGTTCGGTTCTCCTTAACCAGTTTGATCAGGCATGCATGAAGCTTGTCCACGTGATATCTCTACAGTATTCTTTCCTCTGGCATAAGTTTCATAATGAAACCCTACTCTCTTAAATAGACAAGTAAACTATTTTTTTCTCATCCATCAAATTTTGCCGCTTAAACCTTCCTCAGATGATGTGTTAGTAACACGTTTCAATTCTTTCCTTTAGATCTTCCTTGAATTCTTCTAGCCATTGATCTTATAACAAACTTTATCTTTCCACTCTAATCACGAGGTGCTTTCCAGCTCATCAATTTTTTTGGCTAAACTAATCATTTAGTTCTTTTGTCCATTCTTGGTTAACAAAGAAATGCATTGGTGAACACAAGCTCAGTTTATACTATGCTCGATATACACTACACTGCTCAGTGTATACTGGAATGCTTCATTAACCGACCACACTGCTTTGTAACATTTTTCTCCCAACTTCATAACAAATTAAAGCAACATAATAAAGTCAACAATATGAAGTCATAGACTCATCAATAAGTTACCAAGAGTATTCCTTATCCTCATCTGTCATATCCATCTTCCTCAATGTAGATATCTTAGTTCTTCATCTTTCTCTTCTCTTCTACAAATGTGTAGATGTTTGCAACTCCATGATAAGTACTGTCAAAACTAGTTGACATCAATGACAACATACAGACTGATTTAATTATCTTACATAACAGTTCACTGCTCAGTGATCTCTAATCATTTGTAGTTCTTCAATCATGTTCTCAATCAGTTGTAGTTCATCAACACTATCTCACTAAGTTGGCTAAGAAAAATAAAATATCAACACGTCATAGGAAAATAATTGAATTTGGTCACATAATCCAATGCAATCTAGCAACACAAATAGGACACAAACTAGAAACATCAACAAGCAATGTGAAAAGCCACATCAATAACTCTATCTCAGAATTCATAATTGTCTCTGTAATGTTCATTAAGAACCACCAAAAATCAACCTCAACTCAATAAAAATATCTTTCCAACATCCAAATCACAAACCATTTAAGATGAGGACACACATCCATGTCCTAAACTCACTACCAGGTTTGCAATAAAAAATATTGCATAACTGATCCAAAAACTACAACGTTGTCATTTCTTGAACAACCAAAATATTAGTCATGTATAAATCACCTGAAGCTCACTCAAATAGCAATGCAAAACTTTTTAAGTTGACATAGGATAACTACATACATCCTTTCAACCATCTGTAACTTTGTAACATATGATTCTTAATACAGTAGCCATAATGATCCAAATTCTTCACTGAAAAAACCAGAAACACTTTCCACAATAAGGAAATATGTTGACATCAATGAAAAAACATCAATGTCAACACATATATGCATGATATCTTAGAAATCTCCAACATAATCAACACCTTCAATTTGAGAGTAGTCTTTTTCATCCAACCTTGTTTTATACTTCTCAATGCTTCCATCTGAACCAATCTTTTCTTGAACACTCATTTGCAACCAACATATTTTTGTCCTCCAAGAAATGGTATAAAATCCCATGTATCATTCTTTTTTGAAGCTTCCATTTCTTTATCCATAGAAATCATCCAGGATTTTGCATCATTCATACATAATTCCTCTTCTAGAGATATAGGGTTTATCCACACTGGTATTCGAAGAAAAAATGCATCTCCAATCATTAGGTGAATGTATTTACATTGTAGACCTATGAACAAATTGAGTTGGAGGTTATTCCTCTTCTTCTAAAGATTCATAGTGAGATGAGCTCTCCTCAACTTCTTTTCTAGTTAGAGGATTCAATTCAACTTTATCATGTGTAGAAGGTAGTTGAATCACATCTTCCCTTTTATGTTGTTTAGGATAAAACGTAATAGAAGAAGGCTTAGTTTCTCTAAAAAATAATACTTCTACTATGTATTACCTTTTGTGCAACAAGGTCCCAAATTTTGTATCCTTTACTCCAATATGTCTCGATGAAGGCTTATGACTCGATCATTGCTTCCATAGATTTTTTATCAACAATATTTATGTGAGCATTTCATTTATGAAATACAAGATACCCAAAATCCATGACCATCTATTGAAGGTGAAACCATCACCTTTTCCAACAATGTATCCACAAGTTTGGTCTTCACAAAATTACTACTACAGTCAATAGTATATGCATCCATCTTATACAAAGTGCCAATTCTGACACCTCTTGAAACCACCATAACACCTCTCACCATTTTGCACCTTGCATCAGAAAAGGCTACTTGCATACTCAAATCTATTAGTTTGCTCATGAATAACAAATTTTGTCTTATACCAAGGAGATGAAACACACTGTTAATCATTCTTATTCTAATATCAAGAAAATTGATTTTAACTTTACCACAACTAACAATATTTAAATGAGAATTATCACTGAAGTACTTCTTACCTCCACCCTTCATATTCAGAAAACTAATCATTATTAGCTTGGTCATATGAAAAGATGGACCTAAGTCAATTAACCATTCATCATCACATGCATGAGTGGCCAAAGCTGCAATGAGCACGTCACCATCTTTATTCTTGAACTTAGAATCGAAATCAAAATTCTTATTTTTCTTATTTTCTTATTTGCGGTCCTTATAGATGTGTCTAGTTTTACAAGAAATCCAACAAATAGCTTTGTAATTTTCAAGATATTTGGATCTCCCTTTGGATTTAGAATTGTTACACTTCTCATTCTTCTTTCCTTTCTCCTTAGGTCTTCTAAGAAAAACTAAGGCTTCCCATGCACTAATGGATACCTTCCTCCTCATCTCTTTAGAAAGAAAAGAACCTACCACATTTTTCATTCTCAAAACAAAAAAAATACTGCCAATAGCCATAACAAGAGAAACCCACAGATCAGACAAAGAACAGAGAAAGATATCACATTTCTCTTCCTCATCCATTTTGATACCAACAAATGCCATGTGATCCACCAACATATTGAATTCTTTTAGGTAATCTGGATAGATACTAATGAATACCTTCCTCCTCATCTCTTCATAAAGAAAAGAACCTACCACATTTTTTATCCTCAAAAAAACAAAAGTATTTCTAATAGCCATAACAAGAGAATCATATGAATCAGGAAAAGAAAAAAACAATATCTAACATTTATATTCCTCATCCATCTTGATACCAATATATTCCAATAGAGCCACCGACATATTGAATACTTTTAGGTGGTCTATAATCTATCCACCCTCCTCCATTCTCAAGAAATATAGTTTCTTCCTTAATAAAATCTTGTTTACCAAATATTTCACTTGATACATCTCACCAAGATTCTTCCAAAGACTCTTTGCAAAGGACTCTTTATGGGAATTTCTTAAAACAGAGTCTATAAATCATGATCTGATTAGACCCTTAACTTTACAATCCATAATAGCATATCTAGCAGTTGCATCCAAATATTTAGGTTTCATAACAACCTTATCAATAGCCTCTCACACATCCCGATCTATTAGAAAATCCTTCATCTTTAGCTTCCACATTTCAAAGTTATTTCTAGAAAAATTATCGACTTCTATTCCCCTTGACAAACTAGCCATCTAAAAACTTTTGCAACAAGATTGCAAAGTATCTTCTACACAAACTCCCACTCAACTCATGATTAGTTCAAAAAACCCAATAGCCCACAACTGAAATGAAATGTGACTAGACTCTGATACCACTTGTAAGGAACTTAAGTAGTGGAACTTTGTAACCTTGAGGAGATGGTAATGTAAAAAATTTCTTAGATCTTTAAACAATTATAGAAACTTAACATAAATAACATAAAATAATGTGCATATCACAACACAATGATTTATGTGGGGGAAAATCTTTTCAAGATAAAAACTCCGCACTCTAAAATTCATCCAATATATTATTTAAAAATCAATAAAAAATTATAATATACTTGAAAAGATAACTTCTTATAGAAGTATCACCAACCAAATATCTAGAGGTAACTAAAAATCTATAAGACTCTTACACACACCCCCCATCTCACACACCTAATATATATATATATATATATATATATATATATATATATATATATATATATATATATATATATATATATATATAGGAGATACAATACAAGAAACCATCAAATGGTATTACAAAATCATGAATTGAAAACCACTTATAAATTAGTTCTCACCTTATCTCCAATAAAAGATGATCTAGGACATGTCATCACACACAATGACATGTGTAACTCCCTTTTACAACTCATTTTATGTGTTCAACACATCTTTACATTTTGTATGTTAGGAGACCAAACTTTCAGAGGCCATAAAATTTGTATTAGGTGTCCAATTGAAAAAATGTTTGAAGCGTTGGAAAGCTTGTGACATTCTCTATCACCTTCTAAACCACTACATATTCTACCCTAATTTTGAGCCCATTTTGGAGCCTCTAAAGACTGCATAATTGCATTTGTGATATTTTTTTGATAATTTCCAAGAACTACAACTTTAATATCTTCAAAATTGGACATGATCTTTCAACAAAAATTTAGTAGAATGCTTCTAACCAAGTTGAATGAATAGGAAAAATTCATTCTCAAATAAAAATGTACTAAAAATAATAACTCTATATAACTACAAGGTTAAGATGCTTTTCCCAACAATATTGACATTTCTATACCTCTACTTGAGGATACCCTTTTCCACTTTGTGTGAGGACTTGTGGCATTGTGGAACTTGGACAATTTAGCAAAAGCTTATAAAAATGAGTTGTGCCTTTTCAAAAGACATCTTTATTTGGTTTAAAATAAAATATATGCATTTGCAACAATATGAATAGTCACCACATTCTCTAGAATCCAAAATGAATAGATGGATGTGAGAGAGTAACTAAGAAAAACATTTTTAAAAAAAACATGTAATTTTCTACCCCAACTTGGCGGGGTCATAAATTTTTTTGCAATTAACAAAATACATTTTTTTACACCATTTGAGAGATCTCTAAGAGCTCTAATTCCATTGTGATGACCTTAAAAAATGTGATTGACTAGAATATATAAATACCAAAAAACTAATTTTGTTTATAGTTTTTGTCATTGCTTGTGCCAATGCCTCATGACTGTTTTAGATCGATTGTGGAGATAATTGAGGCTAGGTATGTGGTTTTAAAAATGAACCTTAATTATTCTAGCCTCTTTGTTGTGTAACATCAAAAGATCAAAACACTTAATTTTTTAATATATTTCTACCCTGCCTAAAAATTGCTTGATTTTTTTTTTGCTTCTTTTGTTTCTTCTATTTGTTATGATTTATTCTTGAGAAAGATATGGACTTGGGGTGTTCATTTTGTCTTTGTCAAACCATGTATAGCCTCCTCTAACCCTCTTACTAAACAAATCAGTTTTTGTACAGTGTGGGTTGATCTTTTAAATCTTCCCGTTTGTTTTTTGGGAGAATTCTTGTTTTAATGTCAATGATAATTCTATGGGCCTCTTCTTGAAGGTTGATGATACCACTTCCTCCATGGGTCTTTCTACATTTGCACACATTCAGATCGATATTGACATCTCTGTATCTCTTCCTAGGAATGCAATTTTCCACTTTGTCTAAGGACTTGTGGTATTGTGGAAGTTGGACAATAGAAAGAAAGCTTGTAAAAATGAGGCGTGCCTCTTCAAAAGTCATCTTTATTTGATTCAAAATAAAATATATACATTAAAACAATATGAATAGTCACCACATCCTCTAGAATCCAAAATGAATAGTTGGATGCGAGAGAGTAACTAACAAAATAAACAATTTCAAAAAAATGTGTAATTTATAGTTGAGATTAGTGTTAGCATAATTGATACAGTGATGCTAAGTGTTGCATTGATGAAGAATGGTACAAATTTGATGATAGGTGAATCAGTTATTAGGTTTTCATTGATGTCAACTGATTGAATTAGTGTTTTCAATATGTTACAAGATATTGTGTGAGAAAATCATGAGTTGCAGTATGTTTCTGAAGTTGCTATTATAAAGGAAGAATATGTTATGTGTTGTGATGCTAAGTTTGTAACTGTGACTCTTTATATGAATTATTGAGTTGGTTATGTTTGAATGAATCAAACCAGGTAACTGCTAAAATAGTCAGTGACAAACAGTAAGTGATTCAGATGTTGTTTCAAATTGATAAAGTATTTTGATGGAGCGGTCATAGGATATGGTTAATAACAATGTTAAGATACTATGTTGATGATCACGACTCATATTGTTGACCGGTGAAGATGGTGTAATTGAATGGAAGTGGTATTGATAGAATGAATAGGAAAACAAGACAGAGTTCTTGAACATGTAATGAAGATTTGTGAATTGGTGAAGAAATTCAAAGTGGCAATGGAATCAGTGATGTTTTTAGTGAAGTAGTAAGGCAATTTCATGATTTGTGGAAATTATTTGACATCACATTGCTCGAGGTATGCATTTGAGGTGGATTCTTCAAGAAGTTTCTTTTGGTCAAACAAGTTTTTGAAGATGGTTCAATTTCCAAGGTGAAATCTATATGGAAACTAACACGGTCAGAGAAAAACATTTTATGAGTTGTTAGATACATTGTATCTTATCAAATATGACCTAGATCATTCATATCTTAGATCTAGGGTTTATTTTAAGGCGGTGGAAGAAAATCTATATATCAGAAAGTTGAAGAAGAATTTATTTGTTGATTGTGAATTGTAGAAGGATTCGGTGACAAATCAAGTGAAGGAATCAAGTTTGATCAAGGAAGGAAAGAGTATAGTGTGTGGAGAAGAGTTTTAGAGCTTAAAAGGATCTGATTATGTAGAGGTGGTGCAATTTCACAAATCATTTTATCTGTTTCTTTCTAACCATTGTAATAGTGAAATCCCTTAATAGGGTGGATCCTAACAAATATTTGTTGTAAATCCTCTAATAAGGTGGCATTCATATTGAATGTTTAAAGTCCTCTAACAAGGTTGTTCCTAATAGGAAAAAGATCCTAACAGATCTATAGGAAAATTCCTTAACTGGGTAGCACCTAACAATGCTTTTGTAAAGCTTTAACAGGGTAATCTCTTCACAAGGTGTATTCTAAAAGAGTACAGATTTAGTGGGTACCAATTCCCACATGTGGTTTTTCCCATTTGGGTTTCCAAGATAAAAATGTGGTGTCTTCATTATGTGATTGATTATTTATGGATGCATGTTTTGAAAGCTTCTAATTATATTAGTTGATGTTGAATGGTATGGTGCATAAAGATTAAAGACTTTGAAATCAGAGAATTTATTGATTACTAATTCACCCCTCCCCTTTTAGTAATCAGATCTATATTAACAATTGGTATCTGAGCTTTGGTCCTCTTGGTGATAAGCTTAACATCTTGAGGGAAAAGATCTGAAGATGTATAGGAAGGAAGTACCTAAGTCCACTAAGGATAATTTATCTACAAGGGTAAGTAGGATGAAGCTGCATCTAACATGCATTGGAGATCAAGCATTGGTTCATCTCACAAACAAGTATGTTCAACCTACTAGAACCCTAACTGATGAACAAACAAAGAGAAAGATGGAGCATAACTCTGTAATGATAGAAATATAAAGTGATCTATCTAATGTTGAATTTGTAGATATAAAGGATATGGATGATGCTAAATCCATGTGGGACAAGTTGATAATAGTTTATGGTAGTGAGGTTCATGTTCAGAAAGAAAAGGTGGGTAGTCTTAGAGGAAAGTATAATGAAATGAGAATGCATGAAGGTGAGAAAATTGATCAATACATTTATAGGATAAAGGAGGTTGTTGTTGCAATGAAAGGAGTTGGTGGACAACTTGAAGAAGAAGATTATGTGGTGAGTAAAATCTTGAGAACCCTACTAACACAGTATGCTATTAGAGTCTCTGATATGTAGGAATTGAGATCTATTAATCCTACAAATGTGACTCTAGATTCCTTGGTGGACAATATTATTTCCTTTGAGATAAGTAATTTTGATAACAATATGCCTAGAATAGAATCTACATTCCAAGATTCCCTTACTATTGGTTCATCAAAGAAAGGAAAAGAAGTCTCTAATAGTTCTGAAGGAAATCATGATTATGATTCTATCTTATTTGAGGAAAGAGAAAAAGAAGAGTTGGAGGCACTTCTAGGTAGGAGATTACCTAGAGGAAAAGGAAAGTGCAAAGGTAAAATTCCCTTAAAATGTGTTTCATGTAACAAAATTGGTCATATTGCATCTAGATGTCGCGACAATGATAGGAAGGATAAGCACAAGAGATTTAGGAAATTCAAAGACAAAAACAAGAAAGCATGTTACCTAGCAGAAGGAGTGACTGATGAAGAATTAGATGGAAGAGATGATGAGGAAGAGATATTTTTTTTTGTAGTCAAAGAAGAACCCTCAATCGGTGTTGATGGAGATTAGGAAAAATCATTGATTTCAAGCATGAATTACAATAGTGACTGGATGTACACATAACATGACCACTAGAAAAAAAAATTATTTTAATGGAGGAATGTGATGGAGGAGTAGTCAAATTTGATAATGGTTCTCCATGTGTGGTTAGAGGTAAAGGTTCAATAACACTTAATGATAAAACTGATTGTGATGATGTTTATTGGGTTGATGGATTAAACTATAACCTGTTAAGTATTTCTCAGCTGAATAAAAAAGGTTTCAGATTGGAATTTAGTAATGGTATTTTCAAGATCTTAGGAATCTCTGGAGATTTGATCACTATTCATGAACATACTAGAGGTAACCTATTCCGATAGAACTCTACTAATAAACATTGCTTGTTTGCTAAAGTTGAAAATTGTTGGTTGTGGCAAAAAATATTTTATCATCTTAATTTTGATAATCTAGTAAAGGTCAGTAAGAAAAGATGTGTCAGATGTTTTCCTACTTTAGCTAAGCTTGATAATGTCATGCGTAAGGAGTGTCAAGTGGGAAAGTTGACTAGTTCTAGCTTTACTAGTAAATTCTATTCATCACAGAGAATTATTAACCTTGTACATACTAATTTGTGTGGACCAATGAGAACACATAGCTACTATGGACATACATAAGTACTTTATATTGTTTGTTGATGATTACTGAAGAATCATGTCTGTTATGTTTTTGAAAGATAAGTCTGATGCATTCTACATGTTTAAGGTATATAAAGCAAGAGTTGAAAAATAAATTGGTAAAGCACTTAAGTTTCTTAGATCTAATAGAGGAGGTGAGTTTACTTCTCAAGATTTCACAACATTTTGTAAAGAAAGTGGAATCAAGAGACAAATGTTAGCACCAAAGATACCCCAACAAAATGGAATTTTAGGGAGAATGAATAGATCCATAATTGAATATGCAAGAACACTTTTGATACAAAAGGGAGTGGCTCAAATCTTTTGGAGAGAAGCGGTAAGTACTATTGTCTATGCTTTGAACCAGGTACAACTTAAGAAAGGTACAAACAAATCACCTTATGAGATGTGGTATGGTCATACCCCTAGTGTCATTTATTTCAAAAATTTTGGAAGTAAATGTTACATAAAGAAGAATGAACAAAATTGTAAATTTTATTCTAAGAGTGATGAAGGAATATTTCTAGGATATTCTATTAGAATTAAAGCTTATAAGTGTTTGAAAAAGTGTACCAACAAGATGGTTGAAAGTGAAAATGTTAGAATTGATGAATTTTATGAGAAAAATAAGGAAGATAGCAAGAAGGAACTGAAAGACTATGGTAGGTTTATTTATGTTGAATCGGTGGAGCCAGATACAATACCATAGATAAATGAAGTGGTGAACAATCCACAACTGGTAAATGATCCACAATTGGTGAGTGATGATGTAGGTAACCAAAGAACAAAACTATTACTCCCAAGGTATGTGAGACTTAATCACTCTCATGATAGATAAAAATGTTGGAGTGGTGACAAGGAGAAAGGTAAGAGAAAGTACTTGTTTACTGTCTAAATTAGAACCTAAAATTGTTAAAGATGCTTTGGAAGATAATGATTGGATTAAGGATATGGAAGAGGAATGAGATCAAATAGAGAAAAATAAAACATGGACTTTAGTACCTAGGCCTACTAACAAGAATGTTATAAGTACTAAGTGGATCTTCATGAATAAGCTAAATGAGAAAGGAGAAGTGATCAGAAATAAGGCAAGGATAGTTTGCAAAGGGTATGCACAAGAAGAAGGACTAAAATATGGTGAAACCTTTTCAATTTCTTCTAGACTTGAATGTGTAAGGATACTTTTGGCATATGCTACTTTTAAAGGTTTCAAGGTCTATCAAAAGGATGTGAAATCTTCTTTTCTGAATGGTGTATTAGAAGAAGTATACATTGAACAACTTGAAGGTTTTTCTACTGAAAATGGTAAAGACATGGTATATAAATTTCATAAAGCATTGTATGGATTGAAACAAGATCCAAGAGCATGGTATGAAAGGTTAAATGCTTATCTTACTTAGATTGGTTTCACAAGAACTAGTGACAATAACAATGTATATCTAAAATATGAAAGTGAAGACAAGATACTGATTGCTGAAATTTTTGTTGATGACATAATATTTGGTGGAAATGAAGCATTGAGAAGGTCATTTGCAAAATAAATGAGGAAGGAATTTAAAATGTCAATGATAGGAGAAATAAAATTCTTTAATGGTCTTCAAGTACAATAGATGAAGAAAGGGACATTCATCAGTCAATCCAAGTATGTGAGGGAGCTTCTAATTTGTTTTGGCATGGATGACTCAAAACTAGTGGGAACACCTATGGTCACCAGATGCAAATTTTATAAGGAGGGTGAATCCAAAGAGGTAAATGAAACTCTATATAGATCCATGATCAACAAGTTGTAGTATGTTGTTCACAACAGACCAGATATTGCACATGTCGGTATTGTTGCAAGGTTTTCCTTAAACCCAAAGGACTCACATATGGTTGCAATAAGAGGATATTTAGATATCTCAAGGGAACTGAAGGTTATGGTATATGGTATGGTAAGAAAGGAGGTTTTTCTCTAAATGTATTTATCGATATAGATTGGGTAGGAAATGTTGATGATAGGAAGAGCACAAGTGGTGGAGCATTCTTTCTTGATGAAAGATTAGTCTCTTGGACTAGTAAAAAGAAGAATTGTATTTCTTAATGTATTGCAGAGGAAAACTATGTTGTTGTTTCTTTTAATTGTCAGCAATTGATATGGATAAAATATATTCTTGAGGGAATTCATGAGAAGGTCACAGAATCAGTTGTTATCTATTGTGATAACACTAGTGCAATAAATATTTCCAATAATCTAGTCATGCACTCAAAGAAAAAACACATTGCAATAAAATATAATTTTATAAGAGAATGAGTACATGAAAAGGAGGTAAGGCTTGACTATGTGCCTATGAAAGAAAAAGTTGTTGATATATTCATGATGCAGGGGCATCCAATGTTAAGGCAGGGACATTCTGTGTCCTTGGTGAAACTGCATGGAGTGTTTGTGTTTTGGCCGGTTTTACTCGGTTGCAACCTTGACCGATGGACTCGATTATTGAAGGAATCTCGGTCACTTAAGGAACTCAATAGTCTCTGGTGGTCAGTGAAATTGTTTTCGGTCATGCTTGTGGTTCTCGACGATGCCTGGCGTGCTTGGTGATTTTACTGTCACTCGGTAGTTCTGACTCACTGACTGGTGTTCTCTGTGATTTGTTGAGCCGACTTGGTGAATTAATTTTTGGTAGCCATTGTCTTGGGCCGACATGCAAAATTAAATGTTTGTATACATTTGTAAGCCGACTTGTATGGAATTTAATTATTTTTTTGGGGAGTTAAGGGTTTCATCCAGCTGACTTGTGGTTGATGATTAGTATTTAAGGAGGGCTTGGGTAGATGTTTAAGGAGAGATTTCTTGGAAGGATAAGGAACTAGACATCAGAGAAGATCTAGAAGTCAGATGCATAGCTTGAGAGAGAAGTTGTGGAAAATTTCTTGATGTTCTTACATATCAGATTGTAATCTGATAATTGTTTGTAGCAGAGCTAGGGGTTTGCATACTTGGGAACAAGGAAATTGCTTGGAGGCTTGTGAGCTCAAGTTCAGATCTACCTTAGGGTTTCCATCAGCTTCTAATTGTCTTCAGAGCTAAACTACCTAAGATTGTATTGGATCTAGTTGTGGATCTTGAAGATTTGTTTCATTTTGTAATTGGCCCTAACCCGGAAGGCCTTACAATCGGGCATGTTAATGCAAATTACTTGAAACATTTATGGTGTTTTTTGTTGTATTGAGTATTCCAATGTGTAATTTTTTTGGCTACAAGGTTTGGACTATCCTTCAGTGGATCCACCATCCTTGACTGCATAAGGTGGTATCAGAGCGACATTTTGTTCCTGTTGGAGTGAAGGTTGATCTTGTTGAAGCATAAGCTTGACCTAGCAAGGCTGATCTTGCGAAGTTGATCTTATTGGAGAAAAGATTGTGCATAATCTAGATTACAGATCTGAAGCACTGAACTTGTGAAATTGTGCCCTAGTTGTTTGCAAGATTGCAGGTTGAGATCTGACTTGTTGCAACTTGGAAATTGTCACAAGGTGGTCGGTGAGGGTTTGTTGTAGAGGGTTTCTCTTATCTTTAAGGATGCCTCTGAGAAGATTAGACCCTAGAGTTATTTCTGATCTTTGTGATACTGTTGAATCCCAGATCACAGAGAAGGTGAAATCAGATTTTAGATCTGAGATGGAATTAATGAAGAATGATATGGTCACCGAGATCGTGAGAACTGTTCCTGGTATACCTCAGAATGTTGGTATTAAGGATGGCTATGAAGAAGCTACTGAAGAGTTTGAAACTATTGGATCTAGTGGTGATGACCAGAGGAACATATCTGGTGAAGACAGAACTGCTCGGTTGCCTAGACCTACTGCTCGATTTAGTAATTACCGAATGGAAGTTTCTACTTTCTCTGGTACTTTGAAGCCTGACAATTTGATTGATTGGATTGGTGAGCTTGAAGATTTCTTTGAGCTAGAATAAATTGAAGATCCTCTTCAGGTAAGATTAGCATAGACAAAGTTGAAAGGACATGCTACTCTTTGGTGGAAAGAACTACAAAGAGACCGAGAGGATGAAGGTGAAACAAAGATCAATTGGTGGAGATTGATGGCGACTAAGTTGAAAGCTAAGTTCATACTGGCTGACTATGAGCTTGACTTGTTTAAGAAGTTGCATAATTTGAAACATAAGGATTTGTCTATTGAAGATTATACCAAGGATTTATACAAATGTACTATTCAGTCTAGACACTGAGAGCTTGGTAAGGAAAAAGGTAGCTCGGTATGTGAATGGTCTGAGATTCAATATTCAAGATGAGCTTGGTATGCTGAAGATTGATTATGTTGAAGATGCTTATCAGTATGCTTTGAAGGTAGAAGATAAGTTGAAGAGGAAACAACCTAACAACTCCCAAGGGAAAGAAAAGATTGATCACTCAGTGAAGGATAAGTTGACTGATGCAGAAGATGAACAAAAACCTGTAGAACCAAAGAAGAAGACAGGTAGAGTTATCTTTAAGGGTACTTTCTATAACTATGGAGAGGAAGGACACCATTCTTTTAAGTGCACATAGAAGAAGGTTGACCGAAAAACTAATGTGATGAATGAGAACATTCAGAATGAACCTGAATTAGAGAACTTGCTACTTCGGCGAACATTGCTCGGTACAAAGGATGAACCTTGTCAGAGGAGTAACTTGTTTAGGACCCGATGCAAGACTGAAGGTAAACTCTATGATTTTATTATTGATAGTGGTAGTACTGATAACCTTGTTGCTGAGGACCTGGTTCAGAAACTTGGTTTGAGTAGAATGAAACATTCTTTTCCTTATAGGCTTGGTTGGTTACAAGATGTTCATGCTTTGGAAGTTAGAGAACAATGCCTCATTGATGTTCATATTGGCCAGTACAAGGATCTTGTGCTTTGTGACAGTGTGAAGATGAATAGTTGTGATATATTGCTCGGTAGACCTTGGAAATATGATTGTAGAGCTATTTATGACTATGTAAGAAATGTGTTTACTATTGAGAAGAATGACAGGAAGTTTTCACTAATGCCTTTGATGGATACAACACTCGGTACGAGAAGCCTAAGTATTGGTAGCCGAGTTGAGATTGTGGATCCAGAGAAAATGAATGATTAGTATGAGGAACCGACCTGTACATTGTCTAGAAAAGACTTGAAGAGACAGAGGAAACTGAAGTGGAAGACTTTACAAGTAGAAAAGGTGGAGGACTTGTATGTGAAGAACCAGTTTAGGATTTATGAGCTGAATCTTGAAAGATGTTCTTCTCACATATGAACATCTTTTGGAACCTAGGGTGTCTAATGCAGGGGCATCCAAGATTAAGGTAGGGACATTATGTGTCCTCAGTGAAACTGCATGGAGTCTTTGTGTTTTGGCTAGTTTTACTCGGTTGCAGCCTTAACAGACGGTCTCGGTCATTGAAGAAAGCTCAGTCACTGAAGGAACTCGGTAGTCTCTAGTGCTTGGTGAAATTGTTGTCGGTCATTCCTGTGGTGCTCGATCGATACTGGTGCTGGGTGATGCCTGGCGTGCTCAGTGATTTTACTGTCGCTCGATAGTTCTGACTTACTGACTGGAGTTCTGTGTGATTTGTTGAGCCGACTTGGTGAATTAATTGTTGGTAGCCACTGTCTTGGGCCGACATGTAGAATTAAATGTTTTTATACATTTATAAGCTGACTTGTATGGCATTTAATTATTGTTTTGGGGAGTTAAGGGTTTCATCCAACCGACTTGTGGCTGATGATTAGTATTTAAGGAGGGATTGGGTAGATGTTTAAGGAGAGATTTCTTGGAAGGATCAAGACTTAGACATCAGAGCAGATTTGGAAGTCAGATGCATAGCTTGAGAGCGAAGTTGTGGAAAAGTTCTTGATGTTCTTATAGATCAGATTGTAATTTGATAATTATTTGTAGCAGAGCTAGGGGTTTGCAAACTTGGGAACAAGGAGATTTCTTGGAGGCTTGTGAGCTCAAGTTCAGATCTGCCTTAGGGTTTCCATCAGCTTCTGATTGTCTTCAGATTTGAACTAGCTGAGATTGTATTGGATCTGGTTGTGGATCTTGAAGATTTTTTTCATTTTGTAATTGGCCATAACTTGAAAGGCCTTACAGCCAGGCATGTTAATGCAAATTACTTAAAACATTTATGGTGTTGTTTGTTGTATTGAGTATTCTACTATGTAATTCTTTTGGCTGCAAGGTTTGGACTATCCTTCATTGGACCCACCATCTTGTTTGAATAAATTCACCAAGCCATTACTAAAGGATACCTTTGTGTATCTCAAAGGTAGATTAGGGTTCATTCCCCTATTTGAAGTTAAATAGAGGATGATGTTGATTGCATCTATTCATATGTGTTTATCAAAATATCATGTGTATCAATTGATGTAGAGGTGAAATACCCCATAGGGGGAGAAGTCTTAGTATTATGTTGTGATGAGGAAAGAACAAGCAAAGAATAATCAAGTATAATCCAAGATGATTGAATGACTAGAAAAATTTTGCATTAATGTCAAAGGGGGAGAATATGTATGAACATGAGAGAAGAACATATAGGATGAAATGAAAGGGGGAGAATATGCATTATAAAGGGATAATATATGTATGAATCATTATGACAGAGTGAGAAAACATATCATCGAGGTATAGACAAAAGTGTAAACATTTTGAAAAAGTCAGTAAGAGGATTGTCATGAGAGAGACATATTGTTGCCTAGAGGAGCTTACAAGTTAAGAGGAGAAGTTAAGAGTGTTGTGAATGTTTCCATCAATGCCAAAAGGGGAATAATTTTAGCATAAATGATGCAGTGATACTAAGTGTTGCATTGATGAAGAATGGTACATATTTGATGACAAGTGAATCAATTATTAGGTTGGCATTGATGTTAACTGATTGACTTAGTGTTTTTAGTATGTTTCCAAATATTGTGTAAGTAAATCATGAGTTGCAGTATATTTATGAAGTTTCTATTCTAATTGACGCAGGATAGGTAAGGAGGATCTAATTAAGGACAGTACAAACATGCAGAAAAATATCAACAATGTGGAATAACACAACAAGACAATGTTTTCAACTAAATTTTCATTAACATGTCTGGCTGTAAGGCCTTCTGAGTTAGGGCCAAATATAATCAAAAGTATTTTTGCAATCTTCCAGCTAGTCCAGCTCTGAAACAATCAGCAACTGATGGAAACCCTAAGGCAGATCTAAAATTGAGCTCACAAGCCTCCAAGAAATCTCCTTGTCTCCAAGCATGCAAACCACTAGCTTTGCTATTACAACTATCAGATAAAAATCTGATCTTCAAGATCTCACAGGAGCCAAGTCTAATCACTGACTGACTCCTTAAAAATTTTCCCAAACACTCCTTAAATACATTTCCTCAACCACAAGTTGGCTGGAAGAAATAATTAACTCCTAAGCCAAGTCGGCTTCTATTACAAACAAATATTAAATGCAACAACAATCAGCTCTCAAATAGCCTTACAAATAATTAATTCTCCATGTCAGCCTCTAGATCTACATAGGAGAATACAACAAAAGCTACCAACAATAAATGCACCAAGTCAGCCAACCAAATCTCCAAGAACTCCAGTCCGTAAACCAGAACAATCGAGCACCTGAGAAACAACCGACCATGCCAAGCATCACCGAACAACACAGGCATCACCGAGCAAGCAAGTCGACCGAGCACCACAAGCATCGCCAAGTACAAGTTCCACCAAGTGCCAGATGTTTCACTGAGTTCCTTCAGCGACTGAACTCCCTTCAATAACCAAGACCCTCGGTTAAAGCTACAACTGAGTAACACAAAACCAAATCAACATACTACCATACAAATTCACCAAGTACCCTAGAATGCCCCTGCATCAGACACCCAAGGTTCAAAAAAATGTTCTCATAGGCTGGAAGAACATCTTCTGAGATTCAATACTGTAGTACCCCAAAATTGGCATCTTATGATCCACTATTAGAATTTGGGCAATAAATGATCATGTTCTACC
Source organism: Chamaecyparis obtusa (assembly GCA_027943335.1). NCBI lineage: Eukaryota > Viridiplantae > Streptophyta > Pinopsida > Cupressales > Cupressaceae > Chamaecyparis > Chamaecyparis obtusa. The sequence continues at coordinate 186,061 of BSBK01002336.1, forward strand.
CATTTTTTGCAATTAACAAATATAAATGACTAAATAAATGACCAATTTGGTCATTAGGTAAAATCACAACTAAAATGACTAAATAAATGACCAATTTGGTCATCGGGTAAAATGACCAAATAAATGACTAAATAAATGACCAAATAAATGACTAAATAATTAGTTACCATAATAATAAAAATGACTAAATGAATGATTAATACTCCTTTACACATTAACATTTGATAATATCATATACTTATATTCCTAGAAGTTGCATTTCAGCAATAATGTGTGTTCACCAATAGACTTATTATGCGAACATTATTCTGTGTGCTCTAATATTTTGTTCACCAATAGACTTATTGTTGCATTTCACATTAACTATTCTATGTGCTCTATAATTTTTAGATGTTTCATTATTTTGTTTGTCCCAAGGTGAACTTTTTTTTTTTTTTTTTGATCGGTAAAAGGCCTAAGCCCTCTAAGTTATTTTATTAATATATATAAAATTTTTACATTGAGACCCCGCTCGCTGCAGGCGCTGGTAGGAAAGAGCGGGGTTGAGAAAACCTCCAGCCTTGCCCGGGACCATTGGTCCTGTACTACTACAAAATTACGTGGGCATACCCACGACTCGACACAAGCTGAGATTTGTTGAATTACAATTAACGTGGGCATGCCCACGATCCAACATTTGTAATTTTTTTTTATCCTACTTAGTAATTTTTCTGTGGGTCATCCCACTATTCAGAGAATTTTACCAATTACATTTTTGTGGGCATACCCACATTTCTATTGGAACATAAATGCTGCTATTATTGATTTCACTTTTTTCTTTATTTTCATACTTTGATGCAAACATACTGTGGGCCCTTCTTTGCCTAAATGCGTCAGCTACTATACGGATATTATGCCTTCTTATTTTCTTTAATTTGTTTTTGGAAACTTTAGGTTGCTAAAAAGCCTTTCTTCATGTGATTCCTGATACCTGTGAGAAACAAAAAAGAAAACTACCTTCTACACTGGTTAACCTACATTCACTCAATATTGTGATTACCACCAATAGTAATTGAGATTCTAATTAAGAACATTATATATTTCTAAACAATAATATGAATCAATCAGAGAGCAAAGTTGATTTGGAATGAAAAATTCCCTTTAAAAGCTAAGCAAAAACTTATCCTAGTATCCTGATTTACCTTAGTCTCTTAATATCATATTAGAATATATGAATGCCTATTACCATGATCATGAACCAAACTTATCCCATATTAAGAAGATGCCAAAAATAAAATAAGTGTGTTTGAGTGGTTTCATATTGCACATACTAGAGCATGTCTATATATATATATATATATATATATATATATATATATGTAATTTCTCATATATATATATATATATATATGTAATTTCTCATATATATATATATATATATATCTGTATATATAAATATATATGAGAAATTACAATAAAAGTAATCAGATAGAACAAACTAGAAGCATTAAAATAAAAGAATTGCCTTTGGCCCAAGCCTGTTCTCCCTAATTCTAGTAATGTTCTGTTTCATATCATGTTTGTCTTTGCTAATGCATAAAATAGACTTTTAGTTGCACTTCTCCTAGTGTTTTGATCGTAGATGCTTGCTGCTGACCAAATGCTTGATTTTTACTCTATGTCACTCATTGATCTTACTTGGATGTCTACATTCACATAGTGATCAGGTTTTATAAATACAAATCCTATTCCAAAACCCTCTCTAGTTTTGTACTGTATATTTTAAATTGGAAAGAGAGGTTAAGATACCTTAACTGAGATTCTAATCACCAATTACCTATTCACCATGTACCTCAGAATAAAAGAACTTTGCATGGTGGGAATTAATTGATGCTACATCGACAACTCAATTTGAGTTTACTCAAGACTCTGTAGTACCCTGTAAAGTATATCATCATGCACTTGGGATTCCTTCCCAGAAGATTAAACACTTGTATCTATTTTAATTTCTCCTTAACAGCATGTGGAGATAACATCTATTCTCATAAAAATTTAAAAGCTGCATTTGCACATAAGTTTAAATTCTTAACTCGGTGAATAAAGCTGTTGTAAACCCTATTCTGAATTTCTTAATGTTTACCTTTTTGTAATTTACCTTACCTAACATATTGAGTATGATGGAAGATTTGAGTAAGGATTCGACGTGGGCCGATGGAGCCTGTGAAATTTTGTCTTTAAAGCTTTTTGATTTTCTTAATGGAATTGAAAGAGGTGCATATATTTTACCAAGTAAGTGAATGATATGAACATATATATATGATTTCCATGTCCAGAAGCCACTTGTGCCAAGACAGTAATACATTCAAACGGTAACCATATCACATTATGAAAAGCTGAGAATAGGATAACACCATTGGGCTATATAGCTATATATATTCATATATATATATACCTTCTATATTCATGTATATATATACCTTGATTGATATGTATGCATCCATGTAAGGAGATCATAGGTATATGTATGCATGAATATATTCTCATTATATATATATAAATATATATATCTATATATATATATCTATTTATAGGATGCCTTGCTATTTTTCTAAAAATCACAGTTTGTAATTTCCTGGTTAAAGATCTTTTTATCTTCTTTTATACCAACTTAGGATGAATGTCTGTACAGAGTGCTGATTAATATTACTATTCTCTGTTTCCTTTCTATATCAATATATAATTTGAACTACCCTTACCTTGTAATATAACAAGATGTTTTTATTCAACTTTCAAGATTTTATATGCACTTCCTACAATTAAGCATTTTAAATACTCTGTAAAGAATCTTCATAATTATCTATGCTTCCTTAGCTTCATATACCAAGGGTATTAGTACTGTTCTTTGAGCTTTAAAATCACTTGTTAAAAATTAGCTCCCCTATATTTATACTGAGCCTATACATGAATAGTCTTTTGCAGGGAATCTTCACATTTATATCTTACCACTTTTCTAGATCTGTATATGAGGGTTCAATCAGTGAAATTACAAAGATGATTTTGAACAAGAATTTACATAAATTTATTCTAATAGTCATTTTATAATGATTAATGTACATTTTATATTTTTACATATAGAGTCCCTGCTATATATGCAACATTTTTCAACAGCCCTGAATATTTAATCCTTTTACCTTATCTCTGGGAGTCATAATTGAGTGTGGATGACCTGTCTAGACTTTTATACATGTTCTGTCCTATAAGTAAACACACATACATATAAAACCTATCTAAATTTTAGAGTCCACTGTACATAGGCATGCTCACATGTGATTATCCTGGAAACCTACTTTACTCTGCTAGACTTTCTGAGACCATTCTTCATTAGTCTCCCTATCTACCACGGTGCAGATCCATTCATGGTTATCCCTTCTCATGACAATGATGTTTTCTTCTCCTTCTATCTCTATTTTGTTCCTTCTAGTGCTCTTTTTAATATCCGATGGGAGAATTTTGAGATTTCCTTCTCCGTAATTGTTTAGAAACTTAGGGATTGGGAAGCCTTCACCTCTCCAATATTCTAAAAGTTCTTTGTTACCCATTGCTTTCTACTGCATTGTATCATACAAGAATAATATGTTTCTCTCCATACTTGGCCAGGCTACATCAAAAAGAGATTCATCTTTGAAGACTATTAGAGGAATCCTTTGTTCTAAGGGGATCCTATGCAGCTCTGTTATGGCAGATAGCATAATGGTCTCTAGAAAAGGGACAGTTAGTTTTTCATCTATGGAATGTACCATCTTCTCTAAACCTAAAAGACACTCTTTCTTAAAGATCATTCTTGTTACCTCTATTATCTCTTCTTTCTCCTTCCCTGCAAGATATGAGACTGCTATGAAAGTTCCAATTATGTTCCCATTGGTTCAGTAAGTATACTCATAGTTGAAAATCTGCTCAGCCATAGTCTTTCCCAGGGCTCTTTTGATAACATCTGGCACTATCCTTAGCACTTCTTTTTACCTCTCTGGAGTGATACTCCCTTGGAAAGCCATTGCCCTTGTATTGCCTAGATGGAAGGTGACTAACTTAGTATCCATTCCTACTGATGCAAGGGCTTAGTGAGAGAGAGCAGACCTGAACTTGAAGGATAAAAACTAGATAAGAAAGACGTCTGTGAAGATACTTAGCAAGCAAGGACTATAAGGATACTATCTCCAAATCTTGATTGTGGGAGGATCCAAAAGTATCTAGCAGGTACCAAAATACATCTGGAAGCTGTCCATTTAACTAAAGGGAGAAAGTGTCTTACTACTTATATTTATGACAAAGAGGGGGAAGATGGTAAAGGGATAAGATAGGATAAGAGAACGAAGGTTCGTAAAGAAAGACAAGATACAGCTGAGGTAGTCCTGATAATGAGAGGGAACAATTGTAACTTAATTGATACTCCTAACCCATAATACAGGGCTACATTCTGTGACTCATCAACCCTCAATTATTATCCGGTAAGGCTGAATTTGCATGTGAAAATACTCTATTTTTCCTGAAAGTAAGCTAAGTGTGCGCTTAGACTCTATTGAAGAGTCTCCTAATATGTGATTTTGTTGTAATACTTTCTTATCTAAATAGAATGGCAGCTTGTTAGCTTAATAAATCTTAATCTCCTATAAATTCCCATTATAAGCTAAGGGGCGTTGCCTAAAAAATTTGGTATTGGGGTTATTTACTATTCTATCTTTGATTACCTTCCTAATATCCAATCTATATCTTCATTAAGGAGTTACGGATATGAGATCTATTAAATAAGGTTACTCTTATGTATAATTGAAACCTAATTATGCACTATTGATAGATTCTCTACTAAGTGTATATTCTCAGCTACTAAGCAATATCCCTATCCTGTTGAAATGTAATTACCGTACCATTAGCTCCTAGATTAGCTAACATATCTGCTTCTTTGTTTCCTTCTCTATATATGTGTTTAATTTTGTATTTATTTATACTCTCTAAAATTTGGTTGATTTCTTCTATTTTTGAGTTAAGAAGCCAGTTCGGGGTTTTCTTGGTTCTAATAGCATTAATAATTATTTGAGAATCACCTTCTATAATAATCTTGTTTAAGTTTAGCTTTTTACATAGTTTTAATCCTTCTAAAGCCGCATTGCATTCTGCCATGTTGTTGGTGGTAGGGTTGATGGGTTTGGATTATTTTGCAATTACTTCTGCTTTCCAATTGCGGATGATCCCTCCAATGTCAGCTGTCCCAGGGTTACCTCTAGAGGCACCATCGAAGTTTAATTTTGCCCATCCCATTTTTGGAGGGGTCCATACATAGGCAACTCTTTCCTCTTTAACTTTAGGGATACCTTTGCCATATAAGGGAGGTATTTCTAATTTAGGCCACTTAGATCTAATTTTACTGTCCCAGCTTGTGAAGGAATTCTCATAACTAGATTTGTCTCTTAGCTTACTATTGATTATCTCTACTATTGATGTTTCTATTTTATTTGCTATTGAGGGTCATTGAAGCTTCTGATCCAGGAAAATCCTCCTATTTCTTTCTTTCCATACTTCCCATATGATGATTGATGGGGCTATAATCCAAATATCCTTGTACAAGCTCTCTTTGAACGGAGAAGACCATGCTTTAAGTTCAGAAAGAATATCTTGAAGGAGGGCTGATTTCCTTCCTAAACAATGATGCAACCAATTCCAGCACTGTTGCGTAAAAGAACAATTAAGGAGTAAATGATTTACATCTTCCACTTCATTCTCACACAGGGGACATCTAGAAGGTCCTTCAAAGCCTAATATGGTTATTCTATCCGCAGTAAGAATCATGTCTTGTATTGCTGCCCATAAAAACATACCTGCTTTAGGTAGACATGATTTATTCCAGCATAGATTAAGTGGTATATCAATGTTATCCATTTTCTGTTCTCTAATAATTGTGTTGTATCCTCCTTTGACCGAGTATTTTCCATTCTTGGATCCTGCCCAAATTAAGCGATTTGATCTATGTTTAAGGGTAATAGGTCTGGAGTTCAGAATTATCATTAACTTCTATTTTTCTATCCATTTAGGGTCTATGTCCTCTAGCTTACTCCATTCAAATGGTTCTTCCTTACTTAAATAGTTGTTAAGGTAAAGACCTTTTATTCTTTTACACTCTTCAATGAAATATGAGGAAAAGCCTAATTTGCTCAGAGGGGGGAGGCCCGCCCAAGAATCATCCCAAAAGAGGGTCTTATCTCCTTCTCCAATATCCCGAGTTCAAAATTTCCTAATAATGCCTCTACATTCGCTCATAAAATTCTATATGCGAGAGCCTTTGACAAGGGGTGAGGATCTAAAAATATTAATAGGGTCACCTTCAGGGATGTATTTATTTAATAAAATTGATGCCCATTTGTTTCTAGATTCATTGTACATCCTCCAAATAAGTTTTGCCCCTAAGGCCTGATTCTGCCAATGTAAATTCTTAATTCCCAAACCTCCTTTAGAGATTGGTCGACATAACTTATCCCATTTTATGAGGGCTAATTTCTTATCTTCTGATGAACCTTGCCAGTAAAAATCTCTTAGCACTTTATCTAAGTTCTTTTTCACATTATTTGGAAGGGGAAGGATAGACATGTGGTAGGTTGGGATGGTAGAAAGAACCATTTTGATCATAGTAGTTCTTCCTACTTTTGTCAACCACCTTCCTTTCCAAGAGCTTCTTTTATTTTGTACTTTGGATGTTACTTGTTGCCACAGTTTGGATGTTAAAGTCCCTTTATCCAAGTCTATGCCTAGATATTTGCATGGGAAGTTACCTTTATTATATCCCAAAATATTGCAAATCTTAGATTCCTATTTTGGTATCATGTTTAAGAAGAAAATCTCTGACTTGTTAGGGTTAATGTGCTGACCTGAAGCTTTCATATAAATATTGAGAATTTTTTTAAAAGTACGTGCTTCTTTTGTACTTGCATATCCTGGTAGTATCGTATCGTTCGCAAATTGTTGATGAGTTATATTTGACACATTTTTTGTAACCTTTAGTCCTACAATGTCTCTTACCATATGATTTTGAGTTATGGTTCTACCTAATGCTTCTACCATAATAACATACAGAAAAGGTGATATTGGATCTCCCTGCCTGATTCCCCTAGAAATACCAAAGAAACCTTCAGGAGATCCATTAATCATAACTGATATTTTAGGGGTTGAAATACAATTAAATATTAGATTGATCCATTGTTTTGAGAAACCAAAGGCTTCCATGCTTTTACAAAGGAATCTCCAGTCTACTTTATCATATGCTTTTTGTATGTCAACTTTGATTAGCATACTTGGGGTCTTTGTGGATTGTGCTGTATGGATTAATTCTTGAGCAATGATTATACCGTCTAGTATCGATCTGTTTGTTACAAAACCCATTTTATCTTCTGAAATTATGTTGGGAAGTAGGGTTTTAAGTCTATTCACTAAACATTTTGACAATATCTTATAGATTGTGTTACAGAGGGCTATAGGTCTAAAATCTGCAGGTTCGACGCTTTCATCCTTTTTTGGGATTAAAGTAAAAAATGTATTGTTTATTTCATTTAATAGTGTTCCTAAATTTCTGGTAGCTTCTAATGCTTGCCATACCTCCTCTCAAATGAAGTGCCAGCACTTCTGGAAAAAACCCGCTTGAAAGCCATCAGGGCCCGGGGCTTTATCAGGGTGGAGTTGGAAGACCTCTGATTTTACCTCTTCTATTGAAAGTTTATTATTGAGCATTTTATTATCCACTTCCGTTAGAATCTTTGGTATAGCTTTAAGAATTTTGTTTTGGGCTATCATATCTGAGGCTATTGATTCATTAAGGAGGGTTTCATCGAATTGCGTGATAGTTTTCGAGATAATATTAGGATTGTCCGTAAACAGTTTCTTGTCAATCTTAATTTTATTTATTCTATTAATACTTCTTTTAAAGTTTGTGGATTTATGGAAGAATTTCGTATTGTTATCTCCTTCCTTTAACCAGGTCTCCCTTGATTTTTGTTTCCAAAAAATTTCTTCTTTGAGGAGGATATCATTATATTTATTCATTAATTCTTTTTCTTTGTAATATCTTTGCTCATCCATTCCTTGTGCTATTAATAAATTATTAAGATCTGTTATTTCTTTTTCTAACTTATCCTTTTCTATGAATATATTATTAAATTTGTTTTTGTCCCAATCTAGCGCTTTATTTTTAATGATTTTTAATTTTGCGATTAAACAAAACATTTTGGATCCTTTAACGGATATCTGTTTCCCCCACTCTTCAATGAGACTAATGAATTCAGGGTCTTGGAACCACATGAATTCAAATTTAAAAGGGTTTCTGGATGGCTTTTTATCTTCCAAAATGGAGAGTCATATTGGGAAGTGATCTGAGCCTGCCTCGGGTAGGATCTCTGCATTAAATATCTATTTGAAGTTATCTGGACTATCTCTAAAAAAGAACCTATCTAATTTTTCCGCAATGTTACTAGAACCTGCTCTTCTATTGTTCCAAGTGTATATGCCATTACTTGTGTTGATGCTTAATAAATGATTCTCTTTTGCCCAATAACTAAAGTCCTTAAGGGCTTGGGTTTCCTTTTTTAGGCCTCCTGAATTTTCCTCCAAGCTAAGGATTGCATTAAAATCTCCTCCTACAAAAATAGTAGTGTTTGGGTTGTTATTTAAAAAGATTTGAATCTCTTGCCAAACTTTCCTTTTATCTTCGTTTGGAATAGGTCCGTATACATTAATTAGTCCAAATTTTAGATTAGAATTGTAGCTTTGAACACAGCATGCCATCCAATTGCTATTCTTAGCTAATGTTACTACTAAAATTTTACGTGGGTCCCATAGTGTCGCCAATCCCCTAGATAGGCCTTTTGAAGGTTCGAATGCTGAATTCCAAATTCCTAATTTCTTGCTCATTTTGTCACATTCTAATGAGTTAAGATTAGTTTCCTGTATAATAATAATCTCAGATTCGAAGGTTTTTAGGTGTCTTTTCAAGAGTATTTGTTTGTTAGGGGCATTTAATCCCCTAACATTCCAAGTAGTGATTCTCATTGCACTTTGGGAAGGTCCTTCCCCTTCCCTGCATTCAGTAAATCCACTATCTTAATTTGATTCTCAGCCTTACCATCTAACGCTCTTAGTTCTATTATAGACTTCCTGCCTCTTTTCTTTTTTAATTTGTTAATGTTAGGGGTACTTAGACTACCTCTTGTTAAGGAAATACCCAGTTCTCTATTTTCATTTGTTATTCCAAAAAGTCCCTCTATTGCTTCGTTAACCAGATCTAGATTTCTAGCCTTTGCTATTGCTAAACAATCACAGTTGTCGAGGCTATTTAACTCTCTGTTCTCATCAGGTTCATATCTGTCTACTAAATATTTGCCATAAAATTCTGTAATGTCTTCTTCTTTCTTGGCTAGGTCTACATCAAGGGATTCTAATTCTAAAGGAATAGACACCTCTTGTGTCCTTTCTTTTTCACTATCAATTATGTTAATACTTTTTCCCCCATTTATGTCTATATTTAATGAATTATAACCACTAACTTTTTGTTTTGGGTCTTCCTTTGATGTTACTGGGGGAGATATGTTAGCTTCTGCCATCTTAGACTCTATCATAAATTCCTGGAGATGCTTAATTAATAGGCTTCTTTGATTTTTTAATTCCTCTACATCACAGATTTCTTCTAGGAAGTAGTCTATCAATTCATCTGTTAATGTTTCACCTAGGTAGTTGATGAGTTGATTAATTTCCTCTTCTATTTTGCTTTTCTGATCTTCCGTTTCTGTTACAAAATAATATTCTGATTCTTGATTTTGTTGCCTATTAAGTTTTGAGTCCATATCTTTGGTTTGAGCAAAGTTGCTATCTCTGTCTAGTTTTATCCCTTCTAATTTACTTTCTTCTGTCTGGTTCTCGTTTACACCTTGGTTGATTAATTCAGTTTGAATATTGCTTATATTCTCTTGGTTTGATGTTTTATCCTTTGTTGATGTGATATCCTTAGCTGATTCGGTGAGAAGGTATTCCTCCTTGGAAGCAGTTGTTAAAGGAGGATCTTGAGTGTTTACTAGTATTTCTTTATTAGTTCGAGGGTTGTTTATTTGTGCCCTTTTAAAACATATGTTTTCAATGGGCAAAGTGTTTTTTACTGGATGAGTTTTAGTATGGATAATAGTGAATCCCCCTATATCCTTGTAAAACTCTATCTTTATATCTTTAACAGATTGATGCAGGAGATTTTTTTGGTTGTGGTTTTGTTGACAATTCCTACCCTCTTCAATAAAGTTTTCTATGATTGTAGGGTTTATTATAATAGAATTAGAGTTGAAGATTAATTGAATGGGTAAAATGGTTTTTTGATGATAATCCATTTCAATTATAACTGTTTTATCCATTTGGTTAAAAGTAGACTCAATAGTTCTAATGTATTTCCCTATTTTATTTCCTATTAATTTAATGTTTTCTGTATTAGACACTTCTAAAGGTAAATTTTTTAAAGTTACAATCTTTTCTACTCTAAAGTTTTTTAATAATATCAGATTGAATAAAGGCATCCAATCAAAGAAAATAAAGGAACTGTTACTGAAAAATAAATCCTTACTATTCTTGATGCTGATCTTCGTTTCAATTTTCTTACATTCAACAAAAAAGAACATATCCATAAGATGAGTGATACTTACCTCCTGGGGCAGCAATGATGTTAGTGCTTTCATGATGTCTAGGATGGATACTCCAGTACCAGTCCATGTGCATATCATTCCTTTTTCTGCCATAGCTTTTTGATTTTGGATAATAACATCCTTATTTAGAGTAATATAAATATGATTGCTATTACCACTTCTTTTACCTGGCTTTTGAAAATTTTTGCGCTTGTGCGGCGGAGAGTAAGCTGCAATCTTAGAACATGTGTTAAATGCATCATGAGAAAGCACATGATTAATTTTTACATCATTGTTCAGACATTCTATATGTCTCTCCATCCTCCTTCGATGCGGAGGACTATATTTTAAACCACCGTGCTTAAAAGGTGCATCATTGTAACAATCATTATAGGCTACATTCCCTCCACAGAAGGATGAGGTCTTTGGGTGATGAGGATAGGGCCTTTCTCTCTATCGTACCCTATTTCCCTCATCCCCAAAGGTCCCATTCCTTTTATGGGGGGGAGAATATTTTCCATTATCTTCACTTTGCAATAAATCAAAGGAGTTACCAGTAGCTAGAGTGAAAGGCTTAAAAGATACCTGATTACAGTTTACCTTGTTTCTGTGTTTCACTGTTTGCCATGTGTCTTCTTTCTTAATATTGTAGACAAGAGGAGCTTGGGTGGATAAGAGCCTGTCTTCCCCCTTAGCAGACAGGGGTTTATTAGTGCTATATCTTAGCAAGCTTTCAGGTCTTACCACTTTTTCACTCCCGTTTCCCGTCTCCGCATTTGCATATTTTGTTTTAGCAAAAATATGCAGTTGTCTGTCTAGGTTTTTGACAGAAAATACCTTCGGCATATACAGCTTAGGACTATTATATGTTGATAAAACCTTGCTAACTTTTAATTTATGATTACTTCTTTGCATATCCTTCTTTTGTTCCACATTTTTTGAGCAATCAATGGTGAACTTAATCATAGAAAAATCCTTAGCGGGGCTTTTTTCCTTTGCCCTAAATATATTTTTGGGATTTTCCCCCCTAATGTCGTCCTCCCCATTTCTGCTTTGATGGCTTTTACCATCTTTTCCTGGTGGGGGGGGTGAATTAGGGTTTTCTATAGCAACCTTTTTCATGGCAATTTCCTCAGGAGATAATCTGGAAAACAATGCATATAGATCCCAGTCTATATTTTTGTCTGCTAACCTTTTTTGTTTGGCATCGAAATCTTTCTGATGATCATATGAAGGGTGCTCTTGCGGTGGCTTCCTGCACTCCTTTTTCTTGTGGCCATAAAGATAACAGTTGAAGCAATAATTGGAGAATGCTTCCTTTCTAACCTCCTACTTTGAATCATCAGTCTTCCGCGGTAGTATTTCCTTATGTTTTGATATCGATCTATGCCTATTGGTTCGAGTAGATTCAAAGGTATCATATTGGCGGCCTACGAGCTTCTCAGAACCTTCGTTTGCAGAGCCTTCTTTGCTATATGCATGGATTTTATTTTGCTCAGAGTAGGGTTTTTCATTATTCGCTATGTTTGCATTATGTTGTATTAACCCTACATTTATCTGCCTTCTAAGCCTACTGTGTTTTCACTGAGTGTGGAAAGTATGCATTTTCACTCGCAATTATAAAGTGTGTGTGTATATATATGTATATATATATATATATATATATATATATATATATATATATATATATATATATATATATATATATATATATATATATATATATATATATATATATATATATATATATATATATATATATATATATATATATATATATATATATATATATATATATATATATATATATATATATATATATAATCATATACAAATGTTCTACTAATCCCAAGGTGAAATTTAGTAGCTATGCCATTATTCAAATATTGTTGATACATATGTTTAATTTTCAGGCAAGGTCAAGCCAGCCAAAAGATTATTCATGGTCAGAATGTGCCAAGCGTGGCTATTCATGTGTTATCGCTAAAAGTTTGAATTTAATTATCTCTTATATTATTCATATACATTTATCAAATGCGCTCAATGTTCTCTTCTCTTCTCAAACCTCTTTTTTGTATGTAGTGAATCCTAACAAATGGGATGCCTTACTGTTCTTCAACCTACACCCAGATGCTACAATTGATGACACCAGTCTGTATGGTAGTTTTGACAAATGATATGAAAAGTATGTAAATATTCAAACATTTCTACAATTATAATTATTTTAACATAATTACATCGAATTGCATCTAATTAATGCAGTGATTGGTGACAAGGGTTTAACAGCTTCCTGTGGATTCTATAAGTCTAGTGGTTGTATCATGCATTAACAGTTTGAGCTTTTGGTGCAACGACAACCACCCAATTTAACAACATATACAGAATTCTCTGTACTAATTTGGTCATCAGGTGAAATCACAACTAAATAATTGGTTAGACAAATAAAAATGACTAAATAAATGACTAATTTGGTCACTGGATAAAAAAACACAACTAAGTAATTAGTCACACAAATAGAAATGACTAAATTTTACCACCAAAATTTGATGCCAAAATCACATCAAAACAAAGGCAAGAGTAGAAGGTAAATACCAAGAATTTAGGTAACAATTATATAGGCATCAAGCAATGAGTAATTACTTGGTCCATACTATTGGGGTAATATATAATTGCACCCTATATTTACTTAGGTAAATCAACATGAATAAGAGGACATATCAACTCCCTTGACTAATAGAATTATTTGTCATCTCTACATCATTCATCTCCTTGATTGATAGTATTATGTGTCATATTTCTCATTAGGATGAGTTTACTTAACACATTTTCTCTTACATGCAATTCAACTTCTTTTGGGATACTTTCACACCTTGACCTTTGCATCCTAGTGTGTAAATATTACAATTCATTTCCTTTGTTTTACATACTCTTGAATACATATATTGAAATTTATTTATTTTCAAAACTAATTTAATTGTCTTAAATTAAAAATATAAACTAATTCAATTGTCTTAAATTAAAAGGCCAGAAAAAAGAATCATGCATTTTCAATAGGCGGCAAAGGATAGAAGAAGCAGGAAGTGAAAGTCTAACATGACTTTGTTAATTTTAACATATTTTTGTTAATTGTTAATATCAGTTTGCAGAGCCTCTAATGTTTCTCACTTGTTTTGAGATGTGAGTTATCCTTCATGCACTAGTTCATTGGGAGGAAGATCTGATATCTATTGCAACCCATTAACTTATTCTTGGTCATTCATGTGCGTTAATATAGTTTCTTTCTTTCTTTCTTTGCATTGTAATGCAGGCCATTACAAAAGCAAAGTTAGGTTATGATCCATTGAAAGTAAATCCTGAGGATATGGTTCATTTTGCAATGGAACAACCACAGGTTAGTCATAATGATATGCTTGAATATTCATATCAATTTCTAGATTCACTCATGTTATTTTTAAATGGTTGGAGTAAAAGATACTATTGCATTTCTATTTACATTGCTTGTTTAAATTATTTGTTAGTGTGCTATTTTTATTGTTCTCCATTTTTGAGTGCCATGATATGTTCTTTTGATGCTTATTTTGTGTAGACAATGGCTTCCTATTCAGTATCTGATGCAGTTGCAACATATTACCTTTACATGACATATGTACACCCTTTTATCTTTTCTTTAGCAACAATAATCCCTATGCCCCCTGATGAGGTTTTACGCAAAGGTAGTGGAACTCTTTGTGAAATGTTGCTTATGGTTCAGGTGACTAATCTTTCAATGACTTGAAATATTTTAATAAATTTTTCCAATCTAATTTAGGGATCACTTAAATCTATTGAGGGTTTGAAATTTTCATGCATTTAGAAAACTAAAATTCAATAATGTATATTTTTAAAATTTTTTGTAAATGAAGCGGCTTTTGAAATAAGTACATTTCTGGTCGTTCCCTACTATTTTTGTATATCACTAGTTAAATCGAAGCTAGATTTTATTGACTTAAGTATTATAATGCTTAAATGCTTTCTTCAAGTCCCAGATTTTCGTTCCAAAAGAATCTGTTTATTTTCTTTAGTGATTTCATCCTTTTTGTTCATAGGTTTTTTGAAAGGTGCTTTGAGGCTTAGGAATATTCATTTCTGCTCTAGTGATTATAATATAGGGTTTTGTTGATATTATTATTGGATTTTTATTAATGAATGTACCTTTGCAGGCATTCAAGGCAAACATCATTTGTCCCAAAAAACATCAATCTGAACCAGAAAAGTTTTACAATGGGCATCTACTTGAGAGTGAAACATATATTGGAGGTCATGTTGAATGTCTAGAAAGTGGTGTCTTCCACTCTGATCTTCCTACAAAATTTTGTCTTGAAACTTCAGCTTATCAGGTGCCTTTATGGTCAAAATTTCTTTTGAAAGAATATCTTTTACATGAAATTTTTTGAATAAATGAAAATAATTCTAATAGAAGTTTCTAGACACTAGGATGCTATGATTTGTTTGTTAAAATATTTTCCTTTAATGTCTTGCTTTCTAAATCATGTGGTTTTTGCTAAATTGGTAGTGGGGATCACTATTTCAGTGAGCATGTTTGATGTTCAATTGATGCCAAGTTGTGTATGTTTGGGAACAAACAATGTTGGGCTTGGCTAGCTTATGTCATTTTCAGTGCCAGACAACCATATAATACTATGGACAGTGCATGTCCACAATCAGTTAACCACAAGCTCTCGTGGCATGCATAGTATGAATCATATATATCACTCAACAACTTGGTTAATTTGCTATAAATTAATTCATGATGTAGGTAACCTCCTTGAAAGTGGAGGGTGAATTCACAATGTAATTATACTCTTTGAAAGTGGAAGGTGAAATATAATTAGGAGCTCATGATAGGAGAGGGTGGTGGGCTTGATATTGAGATGCTAGTTCTTATTATGTAAATGGACTAAAGTCATCTTAACTTTAAAGAGTCCATTTGGTAGTTTGACCACCGTTTTTAGCATAATTGCTTGATGATTTTTCTTTTTAGAGCTAGTACTAGTAGATCTAGATTATCCATATTCTAGGAAATGTCTTCAGTGATGGCTGGGATATGAATGTGACAGAAGAACATTTTTATGATGAAATTTTTAAATAGGGAAGATATATGTCTTTTAAGGTTGGAGTTACCCTATGCAATAGTGAGGAGAATACGCAAATTGAAAACTACTTGAAATGCCTTCTTGAGAAGGCTAGAAAACCCACTTATGGCATCCATAGGTATTCAAATTACCACACTATTGTAGGTCTTGTACAAACCAATACACAAGAAGTCAATATAAGAAAACTATGAGCAAGAAGAAATGAAAAATATGGCCTCACAAAAATAGATAGATTAGATTCTAAATCTTAGAGAATGTTCCACAATGAGTGATCCCTCTACATAAATATGCAATCAAATGTTAGAGGAGAGAGTAATATTTGATCCAAATTGTAAGTTTGATAGCTCGATAATAGTTATCAACCTTTATTCCTGATTTTCAATTATAACTTAAGTAATTGATTTGTCAGATAGATAGCTCACATAACAAAATATGAAGCAAAATGCTAAGGGCCCAAACAAATACTAACTTTAACACTTCTTAAAAATTATTTCTAATTATGTTTCTTATGCATAAAAATATCATTTTATTTCATTTATGATTTTTCTTTAATTTAGATGCATATGAGTTGTATGTATTGGGTTTTTTAGCAACAAATTAGTGGCTGAACTATTTTCTGCATATAGAGAGACATTCAATGTATTTTGTCTTAGCATAAGTGCTATTTTGATATGATTTTTTCTTTTGTGTAGCAATTAATTGACAATCTAGATCGAGATCTTCAATATGCCATAAAAGTGGAGGGGAAGATGGATTTGGATTCTGTCATCAACTATGATGATGTTAAAAATGATATAATGTGGCAGGTATGTTCTCTCAAGGTCACTTGTTACTATTCAGATTTATTTTCTAGAGAGCTTGCATAATTTATTTTTTTGGTTGCTTATAATTGTGAACATTACAATATTTAAATCCCATATTTCTTTCTTTGATATTGTATGGAAGTTGTTTGCCTATTTTTTCATGATTCATGAAACAAAGAAAGTTTTAAGTTAAAATTTAATAATTTATACAAATATCGTATTAGTGTATTACATCTGATGGAATTTCACCCAAAGAGACCCTTTTCTAATGTTTTTCCATACTTGAACTTTGGCTAATTTAGCCACAATTTTGATGTTCTATGATGATGGCCAGTATTGACTTTGGTTTTCCTTTATTTATCTTCGAGGCCTTCGACTACATTCATGGGGTGACATGCTTATAATATGTAAAAATGAGCATTCTCTTTCTCTTTCTCATGGCTTTCCATTATTATAATTACTATCTATCTCATTTCTATTTATTCTATTTATTTATTTCTATTACAAACTAGAGTGCAAATGCTTGAGAAATCTAGGTAATGCAAAGCAATGGAAAGCTATTCAACTAGCATCTTTAGCATTCATGGCGTCTAGCTCTCTATCAAGATCAATGCGAGCCTTAACAAGAGCATCACATAACTCATCTGCATCATCATCCCATGGCTTTACACCGTGCATTATCAGATCTTCAAATTTTCTCACTGGCCTCTCCCTGGGCCGCTCTTTCTTCACTTCTAGTAGGGGAAGAGGGCATAGTGTCATGATCTTCATGCAAAGATAACCTGAGAAACAAATAAATAGATGAGATTTAGCAAATACATAAGTTTCTAGCTAAATATACACTGAGATTTAACCAACCATGGAGTTCAATAAGAAATCTGAGCATAGCAATTACGATAACTAAAGATCCTACAAGAATATGTTGTTGGTAATTGTGTGATAGAAAATGGTCACACTTCTGTGAATCCTTGCATCCAAGAAGACTCAATAATGAGCTCTTGAATATCAATTCAGAGCTCTCTATCTGTGGAGTGCATGGCTTTCTATGAGGCCCTCAAATTGAACCCATGCAAGTACACCACAGAATGAGAGATTCAAGGAGGAGAAGCAAGAATGCTAATCTCCATTGAATCGAGTTCTTGCATGCAAATGAAACTAATCTATATGATTGTAAATGCAAGAAAATAAACTAATTTATTGAAATGAAGATTAAACTATATGATTGCAATAAATAAACTATTTTATTGAAATTAATCTATATGCAATACAAGAAATAAACTACTTCACTAATTAATCTATATGAAAATTAAACTAAGTGTGCAATCTAAAATGATGATTTCTAAAGCTCTAATGTTGTCAAGAAAATCTTCTGCATAATGATAATATGAAAATTCTAGATTTTTAATTGAGAAGGAGAGGGCTTCTTATATAAGAAATTGTGGAAGATATTGCATCTCCAAGATCAATGTGGGATTAATGTAAAAAGAGGAAAGAAATCTGATTTTTAGAAAGTATGGAGAGAAGGAAATCTCTTTATTTTATTTATTTTTATTTCACTTATTTCCTTTTTCATCACAAAAGATCTTTTGAGAGGATTTTATTTATTTTAAACGAATAATATCTCTTGTAATAAAATAAAATAAGATTATATAATTTAAAGATGAATATTAATTAAATAAAGTAAAATTATTTAATTAAAAATGGATTTTAATTAAATAACATTATTTCATTTAAGGAATATTAATTTCAATTAAATAATATTATTTTATTTATTTAAAAAGGGATTTATTTCTTTTAATTAAATAAAATTTAATGAAATATTCAAACCTTAGGGAGAATTGAAATAATTGAAATAATTATGATTTGATCAAGGAAATTAATTTGAATATATTGTAAAGCATTGATTCAGAAAATTGATATTGGATAAATTGAATAAATGGGGCCCAAAGTCTAGGCGACCATTTTAGGGTGCATACAGTAATCACCAAATGCAAATGAACATTGATTTTCAAGTTTTAATAGAATATCTTCCAATTGTGTTGAAGACTGGTGGGTGGAACCTAGACTGACCTACAGTCAAACTCCGCACAATATTAAAACCAATTTTAATTCCCAGTTAGTGATTCTACCGCACAAATATCAACAGTTAACTTGTAAGATCCACATACCAGGACCTTCAACATACCACACAACCCCTCCCCATTCATTATGTAGCTTATGGGGAATAGAAGCAGCTGACTGCTAAGATAAGCCTTTAGTTTGCTGGGATTGACAAACCAAGGATCTACATGGTCTGGTGGAAGCCATCTTAGTGCAACTTCTTTTGGAAAGCATGGAGATGGATCTCTCTTCATATTGCCTATCACAATGCTTGCTAGACCTTTATGGGCATCTAATTGCACAGTTGATCATTAGAAAAGGCCCTGGTTGAATTAGAGGAGGTGTGCATTCCTAAGAGATGCTTCCTTATCAGTCATGTAGGACCTTTCTTTTTTGCCTAAAACTGGTTGATAGAATAAGCCTTATATTTGGCTGGAAGTGGTTATAACGTTAGGCAGTTTGTGCATGCATTTGTTTGCCAGTAGATTCGATGTAGCTTGAAATCAGCCAATTTTGCATATAGTTGTAAATTTTCATATACTTGGCATGATGAACTTTATGTATGATGTTGTTCCTTTTTTCTCATAATTTTGAGTAATAACAATCAGGAAATTGCAAGTATACATAAATAATTTTTCCAGCTAGAGTGGTTGGGTTAGCTTCTGTCACTTTAAAGAGATGATAAGAAAATTCCAAGAATAGGCTAATAGGACTAACATAAATGAGAAAAAATTTCACAAAAGTGCAAGTAGATTATTTATCTGGATGCGCATCCAAATAAAGAATGAAGAATGTTACAGGTTCAATTTTCAAACTCTGGAAAGTACTCCAAACATTTTAAGGGTAGATTAGAGCACCAAGAGGTGCACCTGATATATTATGGATTCAAGTCCACCTAAATAATGTAAATGGAGGAGCCTAGGGCATAGGTTCAATCATCCTTGGCTTTGGTCTTCAAAACTCTTTTCCCAACACAAACATTATTAATGGTAGATATCCCTGCTCTGTGGCACTCACCAAATACAGATGGAATCAATCCAAGTGACTTGATTCTTCTTTTATGTTAACAAAGATTAAATATCTCAATATTTGTGGATCTATTTTCTTCTTGTTTTAGTACATATTTAAACTTGAATTTTAGAAATCCCATTGAATATTGAATTTTGAAATGTCATCAATGACACTAGTACTTTTAAAGCTAATAACTCTTTGGTAAGATTTTGTGTTTATAGATGCTGAATATTCATTTAAACTTTTGTTTTTCACCAAAAAAAATGTATTTGGCGCATTTATTTTTGGTCACCCAATCTCTATAAGAATCATTTTTTACATTCTAGAGATTATCAAAACTTCATTTTTGTTAGGGCATTATATTCCTCAGCTAGTCTCTCTAATCTTTAGGTATGAAACTAATAGCCAACACCTCTAGATCATTTAAATTCACCGTCAAGGCCATAACCGTAAATAATTTCTCTGTAATCTTAGAAATATAATCTATTATAATTGAGTCATATATATGTTTTATATCTTTGAGATATGTATCTACTATAAACACTATTTTGGGTAATTGTTTGGGTACAAAGAGATGATTTGGCAGAGCTGAAATGGCTCTCAAATTTTGTACAGGATTTGTTCTCGATAGAAGAAGCACGTAAAGCTTTTCCATGTGTTGGGTTTGGTTCTAGGAATGCAAGGCCATAGTTGTGTATTGAGCCCTGGTGGTTTTTGTAAGGCTCATTTGTTCAAATTATTTCTAGGAATTCAGGACCTTTGTCACCTATAGGACCATTGGGTGTTTCCCAATCAATCATATGCACATAGCTCTTATGTCAATCATGGTGTTCTTCTTGCAGTGCACAATTTGAATGTTTATTTGATGCTCAAAGAGCTGGGCATTGAACCTTGGTCTATTTTCTGATGCTAGGATTTTAGGACCTTCTTGTGTAAGGTACCTTTTTATGCCTGCCAAGTCAGTTATGTGTTCTCCACCTTATTTGGGTAATGATGGTTGGTAATGACAGTGGATTGCATTTTCATTTCTTAATTTGTATATTCCGTTGGCAGTGAAGTGATTGGATATTAAGCCCCTAATAATTTTGTGCTAGGAATTCAGTACCCCTTTCAGTATACTATTATCCTTAAATATTTTCAAATCAGTTTTGTGTTTGAAACCTTAATTAGGCATTGATGGAATTAATCATCCATATCTAGTTTTCCATCTTCTTCCATGGCTTGGACCATTCTCAAAACAATGATTTTATATTGAAAAAGGTCTCTCCCTTGCATTGGAATCCACCTCTATGTTATAGGTTTATTTTTTCGCATTGCCTTATGCCTCTATGTTATAGGTATTTTTTATGGATTGGCTATATGGATTCATAGTAGTAGAAGGTGGATTGGGGATTAAGAGATAGAAGTTTCTTACTAGGTCAAGAGGAAATTCCCAAATGATATGAAACTTGGTAGAAATTCACTTGGCACTCATGATCATTTATAATGTGCTGCTTGAAGTGGTCGTTGCTGCCACTGCTTATACTCCTCTTGATCCAATCACCTGAGATGATGCGGGAAGAATCTAAATCTCAATAGAAGGTTGATGGTATGTTGTAGCTATTTGTTATAAAGTTATGTTCATTGTTGTGTTCTCAATTTTTTTCATCGGTGAACACATTGTGCTCATTGTTTTCATTGAACTTATGTCATTTTTGTGTCATTTCTTGACCAAAAACACTACTTTGAGTGAAGAGCACAAATTATATACCAATGGTTTTATTTTCAAATGGATCAATAAGCTTAAGCCCAACCAACTTAACTAGACCAATCAAAGGTCACAACACCAAATTTCCTCACCACCAGGCTCCACACCTTCAAGTGATAAAAACTAGTTACATACCTTAAGTACTAACCCCTATCACTCTAAGGATCTTAACATGCTTAAAATACCTTAACATCAAGTTCTGACACCATTTTTCCCAAGGTTTTAGTGCCCAAGTCTCAATTCCTCATTCTAGGCCTTGACTCTATGAACCCTGTCTAGCGGGTAACCCTAGAGTTACTCCAAACTTCTCCAAAGAACTCACAAAAAAAAATGCATATTTAAGTACCATTTTCCTAGTTACAAAATATATGTTAGAATCAACTACTATTGTTTTGGATAGATTTTCTGCACCAATACCCTGCAACTTAAGAGACGGCCTAAAAGCCCTCCATTTACAAAGAAACCCTCACTTCTACTTATGTCCAGCCCTCCTACTTAGGATTAAATTGGGAAAATACTAAATTCTAATTTTTCAAAATTTCATATGTTTTAGTAAACTGCAATTAAGAGGGTCTTCGGTGCATTCCTAGGAAAACATGCTGCCCGAAAATAGGGATGGAACATTACTATTTCCAAAATTTGGTTCAAGATTATTTGAATACCTTTCCAACACATTAAACGGTTCACAATTCAGAGCTAGGATGCGAAAGTTATGCCTTCTCCAAGTGGACCTAAATTTTATATGTATAGTTTTTTGATAAATTTTGATAGTTTTAATAGTTTATTTGTAATAAACATTATGATGACTCTTCATTTCGATTCCAAGGGATTATTGCAACCCTTGGGATCCATCAGATTTGTATAAACTCCAATATTCGAATGGAATGGAACACTTTTTGGTTTCCAATCTTGTTGTTGATCTTATCAATTTTCATGTTGAATTCTACAATACTGCAGGTATCACACCAGGTATTGTAATCTGGTTTCATAAATCAGATCAGTGGTATCAGAGAGAGAACGCTCCTTTATGCCAATTTACACAAGGTCTTCCTACCAAAGATTGGGTTTGGATACACAAGATTTGTCAGAATATCCACCTTTGAGATGCACATGATCGAAGATGTCAGACGATGCTATTAAGAAGTTAGTGGAGTAAGCTTTAAATAAGCAACAAGAGGAGATGATGAGTCAATTTTCACACATCCTATAGAATAAAAAACCCTCTGAATCAGGAACATCATTTCATCAGAATACCCCTTTCAAAGTGCAGGTGAATTTTGACATCCCGAATTTTGAAGGAAAAATTGATTTTGAAGCTGTTGATAACTGGTTAGCAAAGTTGGGTAGATATTTTTCTGTAAATAATTTCTCAGATGCAGAAAAAATTACATTTTCTCTCCTCAAAGTGAAAACCCATGTGAAATTAGCATGGGAAACCCAAGTAGCAAATAAAGAATGAGAATCAGTTGTTGAAGATGGTTTTATAATATCTCTTGATAAGAAGCCCACATGGGGAGAATTTGTGGAATACATAAAAGAAGCTTATTTTCCAGAGGATGTATATGAGTAAAAATACATAGAATGGTAGCTTCTTCGACAAAAGAGGGATCAGTCTGTGCAAGATTACACCAATACATTTCATTCACTTTCAGCAAAACTCGGTATTGAGGATTTAGAGAAGCATCAAATTTTGAAATATCGGAGTGGACTACACATGTTTATTCAAACAGAGATGGAATTTTTGAATATTGAGATATTGGCAACTGCCTATAAATATGCTACAAAAATTGAAGAGAAATTCAAGCAGAAAGGGAAGAGAGACTACTTTGCAAACAACAAGCCAAGGGTTGAAGGTGCCAATAAATTTGTAGGAAAATAGGTGACCAAGGAACCTCATTCAAATTCACCCAAGAAAACATGGTGCTCTACTAAAAAGACACAAATAGACACAGACATGTGGTGTGAGATGCATAAGTCCCCAACCCATAATACAAAGGATTGTCGACGTATTAAAAATTTGATGAAAGAAATACGAGGAGAGGAAGCTGGACCTGAATCATCACCAACAGATAATTCTGAGAAAGGGGAGAATGATTCCATCATAGATGCAAACCCATATGCCGTAGTAGGAACTGCTAAAGTATTGCCCTATGAAGATGAAGAGAGACTTTTTCATTCACAGATGTGGGTTGATGGAAAGCCTCTACCTTTTTTTGTTGATAGTGGGAGTCAAAAGAATTTGATCTCTAGGGAGACAGTCAAAAGATTAAATCTGAAAGCGACAAGACACCCACAACCATACTCTATGGGATGGGTAAATGAGGGACAAGATATTCAGATAAATCAACAGTGTCATCTGCCATATTCTATCAAGCCTTTTAAGGATGAAGTGATATGTGATGTAGCACCATTGGATGTATGCAATGTCTTCTTGGGGCAGCCATACATGTATCAGAGGCATGGGGTGTATGAGTCCAGGCCACGTAGTGTTACAATCAAGCTTGGTGGGAAGAGGTATCGAATACCAGAGGTATGTCCAACACAAACTACTTCTTTAATTAGTGCTAAACAATGTAAACGCTTGATTGCTCAAACTGGAGCTTTTGTTCTACTCATGATTCACCCTAAACAAACAAAGTCAGTTGTTATTAATACACATGCTAAGGTAACCATAACATAAAATCAATAAAATCAGATAGATAAAATTTTGAAAGAGTATCATAGTGTGTTTAAACCACCAGTGGGAGTACCAACACACTGTCAAGTCAAGCACTCTATTGATTTAATCCCAGGCACACCACTACCACATGAGCCAATATATAGGAGGTTAGTTTTGGAAAATGATGAGACTAAGAGACTAATTCAAGAGTTGATTTAGAAAGGACACATTCATCCAAGTGCTTGACCTTGTGGTAGTCCAATTGTCCTTGCCAAAAAGAAAGATGGGACATGGAGGCTTTGTATTGATTATAGGGCATTAAAAAAAAAAATCTGTTAAGAATAGATATCGTATCCCTCGAATTGATGATTTGTTGGACCAACTTAGGGGAGCTAATTTCTTTACAAAAATAGACTTGAAGTCTGGATACCACCAAGTACTAATTGATCCAACAGATGTGTGGAAGACTGCATTTAAATCTAAGGAAGGTTTGTTTGAATGGTTGGTCATGCATTTTGGCCTAACAAATGCCCCAGAAACATTTATGAGATTGATGAATGATGTGCTTAGACCATTCATTGATTCTTTTATGGTTGTTTATTTGGATGATATACTCATCTTTAGCAGAACTTGGTCTGAGCATTTGCAGCATGTTGAACAAGTGCTTTCAACTCTACAAAAACATAAACTTTATGCCAACATTGAGAAGTGTTCTTTTGGTATGCAGAGTATTCAATACTTAGGGTATATCATTGATACTGAGGGTGTTCATGTTGATTCAGCAAAGATTCAAATAATCTGAGATTGGCCATCCCCTAAAAATTTCACAGAGCTTCGCAGCTTCTTGGGCTTAGCCAACTTCTATCGCAGATTTGTGTTTGGTTTCTCACATATTTCATGGCCTCTTAATCAATCACTAAGGGGTGGAGCACAAGCAAAATTTCAGTGGACAAAGGCAAAGCAACAAGCATTTGAGGAGTTAAATAAAAGACTATGTTCAGCACCAGTATTGGTCCTGCCAGATTTACACCAAGCATTTGAGAAAGAAACAGATGCATCTGATTATGCTCTTGGTGCGGTACTCATGCAACATGGGCATCTTGTTGCCTATCACAGTGAAACTTTTTTTGATACAGTACGTAGGTACCCCACCTATGATAAGGAGTTGTATGCCATTGTTTAGGCCTGCAAACAATGGAAACACTATATACTAGGAAAGGAAACAGTTATACATACAGACCATAAACTACTTCAATTCTTGCAAACACAAGGGAAGTTGCAGAATGATAGACATCAATGGTGGTCAGCCTATCTACAACAATTTCACCTCAACATCTATCATAAAAAAGGAAGCAGTAAAAAGGTCGCAGATTGTTTGAGTAGGCCTCCAATTGTAGGTTTGACAATAGTGTTGGATTCATGTGGTCATCAAGCATCAACTTGGGAACAACTATATGGTACTGACCCTGACTTTACTAACATCTATAGTAATTTGGTAGAAGGAAATTTTGTCCCTGATTTTCACTTGCAGGATGGGTTGCTTTGCCATAACGGTCACATATGTGTACCCACAGAGGAACGAAAGAAAATGATATGGGAAGCCCACTACAGTCGTGTTGCAGGACATTTTGGTATTAGTAAGACTACTATTATCCTTCAAAAGTATTTCTATTGACCAAAAATGAAGCAGGATATCATTTCACATATACAAGCTTGTGTAGCCTGTGCAATTGCAAAGCCAACAAACCGTAAGTTGGGTCTACACTTACCATTACCTATTCCTGAAAGGCCATGGCAGTTAGTTTCAATGGATTTTATGTTTGGACTTCCAACTACCAGGCGGGGGCATGATTGTGTATATGTTGTGGTAGATAGGTTTTCTAAAATGGCTATCATGGTGGCATGTAAAAAGATGATTTCTGCAGAAGATACTGCCAAGCTATTTTTTGAACATGTTTGGGGTAGACAGAAGTGGTGAATCGAATGATTATTCATATTTTATGGATGTATCATTCCAAACATCCTCGCACATGGGATGAAAGCTTACCCTATGTGCAACACAACTACAACCGTGCACTCCATAGTACTACAGGGCACAACCCATTTGAGGTTTCCCTTGGATACCAACCATTGGCACCTATTGATGTAGCAATACCATCTCTACAATCTAACAGTCCATTGAATGGTGACAAGGAGGTAGATAAAGCAGAAAAATTCAGTGATAACATTAGACACCTACAACAGCAAGTTCATGAGATCTCAAAGCAGAGTAATCAGAAGTATAAGGAAAGACATGATAAACATAGAACTCCTCATCAGTTTCAGATTGGTGACAAGGTATGGTTACATCTTCAGAAAGAGCGCTTGCACGGACCAAATAGGAAGCTTCGTCCTCTTTGTTATGGCCCATATACTATTGTGAAACAAGTTGGTGAGAATGCTTTTGAACTTAATTTGCCATCATTTTTGGGACTGCATCCAGTTTTCAATGTGGAATTGTTGAGACCCTATTTTCCTCCTTTGTTGGATATTTCCCAAGCTACTAAACACATCCAAGCTGCAGAGTTAAATCCATCTACTACTGTTCTAGTCTAGTGTGACCATGTTACTCAAGTCATTTTAAAGACTTTGAGAAATCAGAATATTCCTTTGTATCGAGTGGTTCGAGCTGGCTAACATTCTCATCAAGGCAAGTGGTTTACTAAGGAACAAATTGAAGAACAATTTCCTCATCTGGTGCAATAGATTAGTGCAATGGGGTCCACTTCCTCTTAAGGGGGGAGGAATGCTCAGGATTAAATTGGGAAAATACTGAAATCTAATTTTTCAAAATTTCATATGTTTTAGTAAATTGCAATTTTGAGGGTCTTCGGTGCATTTTTGGGAAAACATGCTACCCGGGAATAGGGATGGAACATCACTATTTTTGAGATTTGGTTCAAGATTATTTAAATACCTTTCCAACGCATTAAACAGTTCGCAATTCGGAGCTAGGATGCAAAAGTTATGCCTTCTCCAAGTGGACCTAAATTTTATATATATAGTTTTTTGATAAATTTTGATAGTTTTAATAGTTTATTTGTAATAAACATTATGATGACTCTTCATTTCGATTCCAAGGGATTATTGTGACCCTTGGGATCCATCATATTTGTATAAACTCCAATATTCGAATGGAATGGAACACTTTTTGGTTTCCAATCTTGTTGTTGATCTTATCAATTTTCGTGTTGAATTCTATAATATTGTAGGTATCACACCAGGTATTGTAATATAGTTTCATAAATCAGATCACCTCCACACTATGAAACCATCTTGAATGATGATTAAAAACAAAATATTCTCAACTTTTTTGGAGGTGCCATGTTGGTTTAGTCCTTCATGCATCAAACCCTTACTTTTAGGTGCTCTAACCTAGGGCTTTCTTGAAACTACCCTTCCGGTTCCTAAGGAAGCCAAAAAAAAGACCCAAAACCTTCTACTTTCCTTGTAAAAGCATATTCTAACGTAAAATACGGCCCTCACTTTGGTAAAACTCACAGATCAATATTTGGTGTTGCACACCCATACCATTAATCTTCAAATCTGTCAATTAGTGGTAATCTTTTCCACCTTACTGACCATCCCTGCAATCAAACAAATAAAGAGAGCATAATACAAGTTCTTGGACTCATCCCAAAAGCCACAGTATGAACATGAAGTGGGAGGAGTCTAGGTTTTCATAATAATCCCCAAAATACTATCAAACTGTTCTAAGATACTATACAGGAAAAGTCAACAAGAACCTAATGAATCTTCCATAGCAATAAATGAAATAACATGCCATCAAGACTAAAATAGAATTTGTTCACTACATTAAGACATGCCACAGATGTAGCTTCAAAAAGAAAATCCAATATGCCAAGAAAACAATAATGTTATCAGATTTCTGAGACTGTCAGCACACCGAGAGTTGCAGAGACCTTCTCATTTATTAGATTCTTCTAACCATACCTCCACTCCTCTTTCTTTTAATTTTTTCCAATCTATTATGTTTGTCCCAACCATGGGAACCGACAAAAACTCAACTACCTTTCACAAACCATTAAGAACCAACTTCTTAACAGATTACAAAATTAATATAATCTTGAAATGTTGTAAATTAACAATTTAGTAGCTTGTTTTGGTGTTTTGAAGTCCTTTAAGCCTTAATTGAGTTGAAAATATGCAAAACCTTATCTCAGCCTTTGATCAAGATTTTATCAAACAATAGTATAAGCTTCTATGAGACCTTTTGTCCTTAAAACCTTTGTTTAGATTTAATTTTTTGAGATGCATTCAGAAATACCAATTAAGACTCTTCAATATCTTATAAGCTTTCTATTCCTTTTAAAGGCATTGTAAAGGTCTGCATTGGACATTAATCCAAGTACATTCTATTACCATTGCTAATGCAAATTTGATCAATGGTCCAAAAGAGTCCAAGACCTTTCATGTTGCAAGTGTTGTAATCTATCTTTAGTTTGGTAGCACTCATCTCTACAATATTCCAGCAGGAAAAATTGGTATCCTGTCTGAACCCACAGGCAAATCAATGCAGATTTGGTAACATAGTCTAACACACATTTTTCATGGTCAATCTGGCCTCTTTTATCAAGTCCAAACATCCAAAAGTTTCATTGCTGATCTTAAGTATCAATTACTTGTACATTTGTTTATGAATCTTAAGAGCTT
Source organism: Chamaecyparis obtusa (assembly GCA_027943335.1). Lineage (NCBI taxonomy): Eukaryota > Viridiplantae > Streptophyta > Pinopsida > Cupressales > Cupressaceae > Chamaecyparis > Chamaecyparis obtusa. The sequence continues at coordinate 214,899 of BSBK01002336.1, forward strand.
ATACTAATTGCACGAACCTTTATTAATGAATTTTTTTTTTAGTGCATATTAGCATGGGCTGTATGAATTTTTTAGAGATATTCAGATAGATCTCTGGCAGCTGAGTTGTAAGTTGTGCGCAATATACATGCTAAGGTTACTAGTTGTGTAAATTTGGCTTTCTTTTTAGAGTTGGTTGACTATTTTTGTTTCTATTGATTTTTCTTTTGCATACATAAGTTGAATTATATCTGCATGAAAATGATGTGCATCACACTATTGAGCAATATAATTACAAAACTTTTAACATTATCATTATTCGCTGCAAAACCCTGAACAATGGGTAATTAGACAAGCCGGTATGACTTTTAAGAGATCGAAGCTTCAATGAGAAAATCTCCGCCTTGAACTATGTGAGTATGTTTACACATCTTATTTATAGAGAAGCATCAATTACTGGTTGAAAATTCTTGAACATCAGGTGGTCTGACAGCATCCACTATGACTTTGGAAAGGCCAAAGCATCTTTGAGAAAAATATCAGTCTTGAACTATGTTAATATAGTTACAAAGAATTTTTTATTAGAGAAACATTGGATAATTATAAATGAGGGTGACAGAATTTATACTTTGTGGGAATTCAATTATAATACAAGATTGTCACATATAAGGTTTGAAAGGTTAAGAGAAAAGCTTGTTGTACGAAGTCTCCCCAGATACTAGAAACTACAGTCAATAACCCATTAACTGAAGATAACCAACATGGTTCTGAAGGAGATCTCTCGTAGCTACCTTAAGCATTAACAGATTTAAATATAAATCAGACTGTCTCTTAGAAAATCATGATCATTTTTTTTTCAATCATCAACATGTTGTTGGTTGTACTTAATTCTTATTTAGTTGATTGAATCATACTAAATATGCCATTCTAATTGCATTGCAATCTATGCTTCAAATTTTCATTGAGATCCATGTATTCGGATCAGTCATTGGCATCCATGTATTCAGATCAATCATTGGGATCAATATCACATAAGGAAGAGAACCCTAAACCAGTAAAGAGAATATTTTTTTGCCTTGAAACTAGGGCATTCATCTACTCAATCTGTCTCTAGAAGAAAATGTGATGATCAAGAAGTTTAAGGAAGATAAGAAAGAGAGAATGACTAGGAGTGATTAATTTTTATTATCATTTACTTAGAATGTAAGGATTTCATAATTAAGATTGATAATCTTAATGCAATTAGTTAAAAATTCTCTCTAAAATTTATTCTCCCTACATAATGGACAGGTCATAACAGAGACTTTAAGGTTGGGAAATATCATAACTGGTGTATTGATAAAAGCATTAAAGTATGTACGAGAATTAAATTTTAACATCTACTGAAAGAATGGGTTGTGCTAATTTTAATGTCTTCTTTCAGAGTACTTGATTCCCAAGCGATGGAGTGTGTTTGTATACTTCAAATCCATTCACGTGGATGAATACCTCTATGAAAGTCCATACAAATACAACCCTTAGAGATGTCAAGTAAGCTAAATTCTTGAGACATGTTTTTGTAATATTATTGATACATTTCCATGATACAATTATACTTTCATCATTGATGATAATGAGGTAATTTGTCATTTCACTGTAGAGATTGAAAGGGCCTCATGGATACAGTGAAAATTAAAATGTCTAGAGGATAGAATGCTAGGCAAGGGGCAAATTCTGTCTCTACTTAAGGATTCTAACATTCTCACTTAGTCATTTTTTTTTTGAGCTTCTCCCCCTTCTCTTATTTCATCACACATCTCAGGACTTGATCCCTTCTATTCAATTGGAAACATGTGGTTATCAAATGATTGAATACTCAAGTTTTGAAGGTAGAATTAAAGGTATGGTGAGGATAAACGATCCTCTTGCAACTTGCTCTCTCAAGACTTAGCCATTTTCTCACCAAACTACCTCAGTCTCAGACTTTGAACTTCAAGGACTTGACCAAATTTAACTTCCTCATCGACATCTCGACTCTCAAGCACTCCCAACTTGACCAAAAGAACAACTAAACTTTCCCTACAAACCCATTGCCTGAGCAGCGAGGAAAAAGAGGAGGTCCCCATTCATAATAGGGTGATGGTGTGAAAACCATTCAAAAACCAAAACGAATTTAATTCACACCACTATCATGCCCAATCAACACTTTAATAAAAATACATGCTTTACTAGTAAGGCTATGTGAGCCTGTTTATATAGTTTGAAAATATTTCATCTCATTTATTTAATTTTATTTTTTGCATTGCAGGAAATGAGTGTTGTGAGTGATTGTCATATTATGGTATCAATACAAATTTAGTGACTTACTTGACTAAAATTTTACATCAGGATAACGCCTGCTGCAAAGAGTGTCAACACTTGGGCAGACACCTGCTATGTTACACAACTTCTGGGGGCAGTTTTGGCTGATGCATACTGGCAACAATATTGGACCATTGCAGGTTTTTCTACAATATACTTCATTGTATGTTTAAATCTTGCAAAACAATTTTATTGAAAAGTTGAATTGATGTAGCATGCTAAGTCTAATTTTACATTGGGATTCTGATTAATAAGACCTTTCTAACCATGCACTTATTGTATATTTTCATCATAGTAATTTTTAGTGGCTAATATTCGCTAATTGGCTAATTTTGGAAATTTGAGAATCCAAATTTGGCTAATAATTTAAGATTTAAGGCAACCTAAATCGCCACATTTTTATAAAATTTTGATTTAGAAATGTTTAAATTGTAAAATAATTTATTTTGTAAAAGACTTCAACTCAAAAATTTGCCACAATATTCAATACATGATTAGATTTAATTCACCAGAATTTTATAAGTTATTGTAGAAATTTAAATTAATTCTCCAATAATATATCATAATTATTATTTATTGTAGGGATCTATCACCAACTTTAAGTTTCCATTATTGACTTAAAGTATAATTTAGTGACCCTCATTATATTCTATGAGGTAAAAATGTTACTATTTGGTTTGTAATGCTTATGGGAGCTAAAATTTCTTTCGGATTGTTGATCTCAATATAAATCAATGGTCTTGAAGAAATTTTGGGCCCCATTAGTATTTAAAAATATCAATACATTTGTCTCACAAAATACAATGAGGTTATTAGATTATATTTTAAATAAATGGTAGCAAGTAATTATTACATAGTCTATTCTTTAAACCCATCAAAGATATTCACATTAAGCCTAATAATTTTCTATAAGAATTCTATTTTTTTAAATAGAAGTATTCACCATGGTGATTAATTAATTAATTTTTATTGTTTGAGATTCAATAATATTTTCTACAAAAAAATTGTTATTCAAAAATAATCGCCAATAAGAATACTTTTTTTTTTCAAAAAAATTGAGAGATTCGCCAATAGAAATTATTATTTTTTTCAAGAAAATGAAAGATTTGCCAAGATTTTATATCTTTTTTAAGAGGGGGGTTTCTTAAGATTACTCTGATTTTCATTATTATATCATTTAGGGTATGCCTAATAAGGTTCTCTGACTTTTACAGGGGATGGCAACATTGACTTTTTCAGCATCTTTCTGTCTTTAAGCCTCCTTCATGCATAGGAACCGAATGCCCAACAACAACTATTGCACAATCTGGTGTGTTTTTCCTTGGACTGTACCTGATTGCGCTAGGAACTGGAGGCATCAAACCTTGTGTCTCTTCTTTTGGAGCAGACCAATTTGATGACACCAATCCTGCAGAAAGAAAGAAAAAAGGCTCAATTTTCAACTGGTTTTACTTTTCAATCAATGTTGGGGCTCTATGTCTAGGACAATATTGGTTGAGGATGAGGTTTTGGTATTCCTACAGTATTTATGGGAGAAGCCATATTCAATTTCTTTTCTGGTACTCCACTTTATAGGTTACAAAAACTTGGAGGTAGCCCTCTCACTAGGGTATGTTAGGTTGTAGTTGCATCATTGCACAAATTACGAGTAGAGGTCCCTAACAATCAATCACTTCTTTATGAATTACAAGACAAGAGATCCACAATTCAAGGAAGCAAGAAACTAGAACACACTGATTTATTCAAGTGCCTTGACAGAGCAACCACAATTACAGATGATGATGTTAGGAAGGGTGCTTTTTCTAATCCTTGTGAATTTTCTTTGCTACCTCGCCTCTCCTCTAATGATTCTACTATCATTTTCTATGTTAGTCCTCTTAGTATATTTCAGAGTGTAACATTAAAAATGTAAGGTTTGTTAAAAATTGCTGACAACTAAAACATTGTGGTTTATAAATTATCTTGCCAATCACTTTACTTTTTGACTGTCTACTAGCATTATTAATGATGAAGACCTTCTATAAATTCTTCATCTACCTATCTTTGTTGTGTTGGATGAGGCATACGTTGAATTTTCAGGGAAAGAATCTAGGATGGCTTAGGTAAAGAAGCATGAAAACTTGATTGTTTTACGGACATTCAACAAAAGAGCAGGTAACTATATCTTAGCTATTATGTCCACTTAGATTCAACTTAGTTTGAAATGTACAAATTTTGGTTATGTATCTCCCAACACATAAAATTCATAGTATGTGGACAAAATAGCTAATGCCATTCACAACACATCTATTGTTAGTGCTTGTACTCTATAAATATTTACACTTCAACCCGAATGTGCAAGATTCTTTTTGATGTCCAACAGAAGTAGAAGATGAACTATGAAGAGTTGTTTTTTAATTTTTAAAGGTGGACACGTTATTGACTAACATCGTTGGTATGGAATAAATCATCTCTTCATTGTCATTTTTTATTTTCCCAGTGGATTATTTGCATTGGAACTATGTCGAGAATTTGAAGATAAATTTCTTCAACACATTGCCATAAGAGAGGTACATGAATGTTCAAATTAGAAAGATTAACTCTTAGAATTTTCTTTCCCTTTATAATTACTACTGTATATGTGAATTTAATCCCATGCCATTAGCAAGTGTACTCCTAATGTTGTACAACACTCTCAGCTGCTGCTATGGTTCACTCTATGTTGGCACGATAGACCACAGTCACCTCCAAACTCATACAATTTGGTTCTGATGTGTTCTATGACAGTCAGTTTTAAGACTGTTACAGTCAGTTTTTAGATAGTTAGTGGGTTACAGTCAAGTTTTTGGGGAGTTAGAAGTCTACATTTGATGTGGAGCTGGATGTGTAATGAATTAGCAATGTAACGATTCCAATCAATAAACAATATTTTCTCTGCACACTGTGAATCTTTGTCCCGTGGGTATAGTCCCCATAACAAAGAATTCATATGCTTGGATAAAATGTGATTTTGTTTGGATGATAATGTAAGATCATTGTCTTGGGTGAATTTTTACCTTTCCATGCATTTATTTCAATGTTTTGACCACTAATAAGACCAGAGAATTAATTGGTGTCCTTGACTATTCCTAATGTGGAGTCACAGTCAACATTTAGGAGTTGAAGCCTTCACAATGAAGTCACTCTCCCACCATTGTGGCTATTGTGATTGGTGGGAGAGTTATAATGGTGTATTATATCCTTGTACATAATGGTTTTAATGCAGGGGTAGGTGAAATGAGTTTGGGAAAACCACATAATGGTGGTAGGTTGCTGATTGAAGGGTGCCCGGTTTGACACCAGTCATTAATGTGAATGAATACTCTTAAGGATGGGTATTTTTTGTGATGGATCTAGTGTTTCAAGGTCCATATGGATGTGTTAGATCCATTGGGGGGATCTAGAGAGATTTGCAAGTGTCCTTGTGAACAATCCCTAGCCTAGGGACCCTAGAAGGGAGGGTTTGATGCCTAGAAGAATAGGTGAGTGATGGTGCCTTAAAAAATTCATCATCCTTAGTGTTTTTCCATTTACTAAGACTATTTGAAGGTTAGGAGTCAAGGGAGCAAGTCCTTGTATAGGTTGCTTTGTAAATGGGTGCAAATTAGGCCTATTTGGTTGCTGCAAAGGTAGTGGATCTAGTAGTTGGTCCAAAGTAACATACCTTGGGTTTGGGATATGTTTAGTAGCATTGTAAAGGGTGTACATAACTATCAAGGGTTTCCCTAGTTGTTTGGAAAGTTTGTGAGTTAAAGGCAGATTATTGACTGGACAGGGCTACAAGGAGATTATGCTCTTGGAGTGAGTTGCATTGCAGATCTCTCAACCAGTCTTGGAAGGCTGGTCGAACATGATACATTGGCCATGTTATGATGTTATAAGGTGCTAGAACAAGGGTGAAATCTTTTCTTGAAGATTGGACAAGTTGGAGGCTCTAGGTGCATGACAATGGTCTAGAAAGTGAATTTTTGGATTAAGGATTGTATTAGTCTAAAGCTGGGTACTTAGTCTAGTTATAGTCATTAGGAAGAGTTCTATGGTACTTAGTCCAATTACAATCATTAGGAAGAGTTTTAATCTCTGAATTTTTCTCCTTTATTCATGAAATTGCATGGAGGTTGCTACTCTATTTTTTTGCCCCTTAGATCAAGAAATTTACATTTTCTTTCATATATAGAATGTGCTTCTCACTGTGATGGAACCTAAAATTCTTCCTCTTTACATGACAATCACAAACTTTGTCTCATAATAGTCTTTGACATACTTTGTTTTCAATTATTCTCATAACCATTTACTATCATAACCCTTGAACTATAGATGAAAAAACTTGAAATCATGTTTAGTGGAAAGTACTAGTATACATGGTATGATTATTCTTTAAAGGGTACTAGCTCAATGGAAGAGCACCTACTTTACAAGTAGGAGGATGATGGTTTGATTCCATCGTGCCTTAATATGACTAAATATATGACTAAATTAATGACTAAATATATGACCAAATAAATGACCAAGTAAACGACCAAATAAATGACCAAATAACTGACCAAATAAATGACCAAATAAATGACCAAATACATGACCAAATAAATGACCAAATAAATGAATAAATAAACAACCAAATAAATGACCAAATAAACTACCAAATAACCAAATAAATGACTAAATAAACTACCAAATGACCAAATAAACTACCAAATAAATGATTAAATAATGACCAAATCAATGACCAAATAAATGACTAAAATAGTTTAGTCATAAATTTGGTCACGAGATAAATGACCGGCAATAAACTACCACTGGTCACGTGACCAAATTTGGTCATTTATCTATAATTTTTGGTAGTTTATTTGGTCATATATTGTTATTTTTGTACTAGTGATCCTAACCAATTTTGGTGCATTTAGTCTCATTTCTTCAAATTTCTACATCATCGAAGTCCTATTGTGCTAGGCAATTCTGTCTCCTAATTGACTTTACTTGACCTAAGTGTGAAATGCAGAAAACCTCAAATTTGCATTAATCACATGCCATATTTAATTCCTAAATATTGATATTTATTGGCTAAATAAACCCTATGATTGATTAATTTAATTACAAAGTCCTAACACTCTAATTAAATTAATTCCACCCCTTTTAGCTAATACACATCAAGGGAATTAAATGATATTTAGTTCTTTAAATGAAATATCCTCATTTGAATTTAATTATTCAAGTAATTGGAAAAGTCACCCATGTGGCCATATTTCATTTATTTAATTAAATAATCTCTCCAAAATGTTTCACCTCCCCCCAATGAGATGAAGGGTCGACCGTTTCTTTGCAAGAAACTCTTCAATCTCCACCCAGGCTCTTCTATAATAGAACCTTCTCATTCCTCATTTGGGGAGGCAATTTTAGAGTATCAAATCGTTGGCGAATTATTGTCTCACTTTTTTTACATTCTCAAGTTATAATCATCTTGCATATTAGAGTAATTTTCATTCTTAGATTACTAATGATGCATTTCATTCTTAATTTAGTTTGCTTACAATGTTTTTAGATTAATGCTCATTTTCTTACAAGCTTTTTAGATTAATCTTGCACTATAATTCTAGTTTAATTTCAATTGCAATCATTTTCTAGCATTAAATCCTCCATTTTAGAGCTTGGTCTATGGTTGTTGGAGTCTCAATTCTGAGATTTATTCAAAACCCCACCTAAATAGGAGGCAACAAGTCAATTTTTATAGGCATGGAAAATGAGTAATTCAATATTCATTTTCATATGTGGCTAATGAGTAATGAATATGTTGAAGTCTATGGCTGAATAAGAGGTCCACATTCAGTTATAAACATTTTGGCATCCACCGTGGGGCAGAAAATTCATTCTAGCCTCATTTTCGAATTTTTTTCTGTTGAAATTTAATACTCTATCTGTATGGCCATACGAATGTGTACAAAATCTCACGTGAGGTTTCCCACTATATCACGTGAAGTTGTGCCTTCATTAACACTTTCTCGCATGAAAAAAGTGCTTTTTCACGTGGAGCCGTGCATTATCTCACGCGAAACCTAACAACAGAGTTCTAAAAATTTCTGTTTCTGTGCTTTCCTATTGCTTTTTTCTGACATCTAATATTTGTTGTAGTTTTTATTATCTCTATTTTTCTGATAACAGCTTAACAGTGGGCTGTAGGACATTTGACAAAGACCTCAAAACATGCATACTTACTGATGGTTTGCTTGCAGGACGTTTGCCAAAGCTATTTTAAAAACATTCTGTCTGTTTAATGCTTTATTCACATAGTTTAATTAGGGCCTTGTGAAGTTTAATTAGGGCCTTGTGAAGTTTTCTTAAGGGTCTTGATAGAAAAATAGGCTAATAGGCTCTTCATTACATGGAAGTGATGCCCATGGATGAATCCGAGACCCAGACGTTGCTAGCATGATAGATACCTGGGGAAGTAAGGAAAGGTAACAAATCTTTAGCACATCCATTTATTAGGGGATTATGCTCTTCTCTCTTTAAGAGAACCAGAAACCCAAAAGCTTGTGGATTGGTTGAAGAGGAGTTAGCTCGGTGATAGACATGTCTGGTGTGTTTGGGTAAGGTGAAGAGGTAGAGGATTATGCTCTTCTCTCTTTGAGAGAACCATAAATTCCTGTTAGGAATGAATGCTGAATTTTGGCAGTCATTTTGTAGCAGTTGTTGCATTCATGACTATGATTGTCATTGATGTCAACACAGTGATCTTCTGGAGACTAGTAGAGAAGCATACAGTGTTTTGATTAGCACACGTGGGATATTGCAGTTGGAGCTATGTGACGTTGAGGTTATATTCTTTGATATTTTATTTTTCTATGGTTAAGAGCATAGATAGAAATTCATTTATTCATAGAAGTTATGAGCATTTTGGTGGAAGCAGTATTCAGGCAGTGTTCTTGAGTAGCGGTTTGTGGAAATCGGATGATATCTCCTAATCGGGATGGAATCTAGTTTTGTGTAGTTAAAGGGAAGGTTGAGAAACATTGATAGTGACATGGTTCATAGCACAAACTTTGAGGTCACATGAGTGAATAGTTATTATATCTGGAAGCCGACAGTTTTGTGTAATTTTGATGTAGCGTGTGGAAACTCTTATTTTGTATTTGTATGCCGACTTATTTGTAATTATTTGAGTGTGGTATAAAGGAAGGAATGTTTTTCTTTATTGAATGTAGTGTGGTAGTAATGTGAAAGAAGTGTGAGCATGGTATGGTTGAATGCGAATGTAAGCATGATGTGAAGAAAAGAGCTAATGAAGTTGTGAAAGCAAAATTGTGAAGGAAGACATGCAAAGTACAGAGATCTAGAATTGAGATCTGGTGTAGCATTGAGTGTGGTTTGGCACAATAAGGAGGTAACATATTTCATAATATTCTATTGAATAATATTAAGGTCATTTGGATAGTGTGTTCAGTGATCTTACCCTGAAGCTGTTTGGGCAGTGGGTCCTTCTGTCTTCCATAACTCCTAACAGGGTTAGAATCTTTTAATAGGGATTCAAAATCTCTTAACAAGGATTCATATGTATTGAATGTATTTCATAAGACTCCTAACAGAGTCCATCCTTTCAAAAGGAATATTTATATTAGTGCATCTTTTGTGGGCATCATTTCCACCGGGGTTTACTCTTTGATCAAGAGGTTCTCTAGTCAACATATCTTGTGTTATTGTGTCATTGTGTATGAATATCTTTCTATGGTTGGTAATTACATTTCTTACATGGTTAAATGTTGTTGAAGTTGATAAAGGTTATAATTATTTGATAACTAATTCACCCCCCCCCCTCTCAGTTATCTTAGTGGTATTTACTTTCTAACAATTGGTATCAGAGTGGTAGGTCCTTGAAAGAAAAGTTTAACAGATTAAGGAGATCCATGGAAAATTTTAGGAAAGAAAGCCCTAAGTTTGATGGAGTAAATTTTGATAGCTGGAAAGAGAAGATGAAGACACATCTACTATGTTTAGGACCAGGTTATTGGTTGATTACAAAGAATGAGAAGACTATCATTGGAGAAGATAATCTTGAGACATGATCTAAAGATGAGCTAGATTTATTCATGTGTAACATACTTACAAGAGAAGCTCTTTTGATAGCACTTCCAGAGAATGAATACAGTCAGGTAAAATGTTTAACAAAAGCCCATGAAATTTGGAAAGATTTACACTCTACTTTTGAAGGTGATGAACATGCAAAGAGAGCTAGATTACATAATTGGATATGTGCATTTGAAGATATAAGAATGATGGAAGATGAATCTGTTAGAAGCTATATTGGTAGAATGTCAAAAATTGTTGTAGGAATAAAAGCTTGTGGAGGAACAAAGACAGAGAATGAAGTGATATGGAAAATTTTGAGGACACTGACTCTTGTATTTAAGCAAACAACATAGATGATTGAACAAGTTATACCTTGTACTACAAACTTTACAAGAGAGACTCTTCTTGGAAGATTGGAAGTAGTAGAAATGAACCTGAGGGTATCAGAAGATTTACCTAGAATGGAGACAACATTCAATGCTCTTAATATTCATCCTACTTTGTCAAGAAGTACCAGTGTGAGTGGAGATTATGTCAGTAGCAGTAGATCTAGAAATGAAGAAGATAAGAAGATTGAAGAAGGTGTTGCCTTTCTTGTGAAAAGAGAACCAGACGGTAAGAAAAATTTTAAATGTTGGACTTGTTAAGAATATGGTCATTTTGCATCTAAGTGTCCTAAGAGAGTTAAGAAGTACAAAAATAATTTCAAGCCTAGAAGATTTAAGGAATGTTATTATGCTAATGATGAAGATCTTGAAGCTAGTATAGAAAGAACTTTGAGTGAAAGTGATACTGAGACTAATGATGAAATAGGATTTGTAGCAATTAAAGAAGAGAAATCTGAATCTGATGTTAAGGAAGAAAAAGCATTAGTTTCCCAAGTTGAAAAGAAAGCTGATTGGATTATAGACAATGGTTGTTCACATCATATGACTGGTGACATGAAGAAGTTCATAAAGTTTAACAATTATGATGGAGGAATTGTTAGAGTTGGTAACAATGCACCTTGTTCGGTTAAAGGTATAGGATCTATTACTCTTGATGGAAAGACTAATACTGATGATGTTTACTTTGTTGATGGATTGAAACATAATCTTTTGAGTGTTAGATAGTTAGTGGATAAGGGATATCAAGTTTGGTTTACTGAAAAAACTTGTGTGATAAAGGATAAAGATGGAAATCTGATTGGAACTGGATCTAGAACCAGAGGTAATGTATTTCAATTGAATCCTACTGAGATGACATGTTTGATTACTAAAATTGATGGTAGTTGGTTATGGCATAGAAGGTTTTGTCATATAAACTTTGATAACATTGTGAAAGTGAGTACTACACTTGCAGTAAGGGATTTGCCTAAAATTATGAAGCCTACTAACATGATTTGCAAAGAATGTGTGATGGCTAAGCAAAAGAGAAGTTCATTTCCTAGTAAGAAGTTCACATCGACAGAGAAGTTGGAGATTGTTCATATAGACTTGAGCGGTCCTACCAGGACTAGAGGATTCTATGGAGAAAGGTATTTTATGATTCTTGTTGATGATTTTACAAGAATGATGTGGATTACATTTTTGAAAGAAAAATCTGAAGTATTTGATAAGTTTAAGATCATTAAGAATAAAGTTGAGAATGAATCTGGAATGAAGATTAACTGTTTGAGATCTGATAGAGGTGGAGAATTTACTTCTAGAGAGTTTAACACTTTTTTTGAAGTGAATGGTATTAAGAGACAATTTTCAGCCCCTAGAACACATGAACAAAATGGTATTGCAGAAAGAAGAAACAGGTCAGTGACTGAAGCAGCAAGAGCTATGTTATTTGAGAATAATTTGGCGAAGACATTTTGGAGAGAAGTAGTGAATATAGCAGTATATACAATGAACAGAGTACAAATTAGAGCATACGCAGACAAGACACCTTATGAATTATGGTTTGGACATGCACCGTCAGTTAAGTATTTTAGAATTTTTAGAAGCAAATGTTATATAAAGAGATTTGATGATATTGGAAAGTTTGATCCTAGAAGTCATGAAGGTATTTTTCTTGGATATTCTTTGAAGAGCAAAGCATATAGATGTTACAATAAGAGAACTAAAACTATTGTTGAAAGTGCAAATGTTAAAGTTGATGAGAAGTTTAAAATTTAGGAAAGAATGCTTGACTATGAATCTGATGAAGAAGCTCATCCTCAGCCTAACATTGAAACTACTGAATTATTCTATGAGACTAACAGTGAATTATTGAATGAGAGTCCTGCAAAAGAAACCACAGAGGAATCTAGAGAAGAATCTACAGTTGAAGCAAGATCTGTAACTATGACACTAAACATGTATATATCAAGACATCACCCTGTTGAACAAGTTATTGGAAGTTTGGATAGAGGAGTTCCGACTCGGAATAAGGTACATTTATGTTTGATTTCTCAAATTGAACCTAAATCTACTAGTGAAGCTTGTGAAGATGAACATTGGATTAATGCTATGAAAGAAGAACTAGATCAAATTGAAAAGAACAAGACATGGGAATTGGTCCCTAGACCTAAAGACAAGAATGTGATTGGAACTAAATGGGTATTCAGAAACAAGATGAATGAACAAGGATAAGTAGTAAGAAATAAAGCAAGATTAGTTTGTAAAGGATACTCGCAACAAGAAGGAATTGACTATGAAGAAAATTTTGCACCTATGGCAAGAATTGAAGCAGTAAGAATGTTCTTGGCCTATGCATCTTTTAAGAAATTCAAAGTGTATCAGATGGATGTGAAGTCAACATTTCTGAATGGAGAATTGGAAGAAGAAGTCTACATTGAGCAGCCTGAAGGTTTTCCTTTGACTCAAGAAGGAGATATGGTATGTAAACTGAAAAAAGCATTATATGAACTAAAGCAAGCACCTAGAACTTGGTATGCTAGACTAGATAAGTATTTGTTGAAATTGAGATTTACTAAAGGAACAACTGATAGCAATCTATACACAAAAGAAATTGAAAATGGTTTGTTGATTATAGTTATTTTTGTTGATGACATTATCTTTGGAGGAGAAGATGAAGCTAGTGACAAATTTGCTGATGAAATGAAGACAGAATTTGAAATGAGTATGATTGGTGAGATGAAATACTTTTTGGGATTACAAATAACATAGAACAGTGATGGTATCTTTGTATGTCAGACAAAGTACTTGAATGATTTGCTGAAAATATTTGGAATGGAGAACTGTAAACCAATTGGAACACCTATGGTTACAGGACATAAACTATCTAGCAAAGATGAAACACCGACAGTTGAGCAGAAGAAATATAGATCCATGATTGGAGGATTGCAGTACTTAACACATACTAGACTGGATATACAACATTTAGTTGGAATGGTAGCAAGATTTCAAGCTGAACCTAGAGAGTCACATTATGTAGCAGTAAAGAGGATACTGAGATATTTAAGAGGTACAATGGACTATGGATTGTGGTATGAAAAATCTGATGATTTTACCCTATGTGCATATACAGATGTTGATTGGGGAGGTAGTGTTGATGATAAGAAAATCACCAGTGGTGGAGATTTTTTTCTTGGAGGAAGATTAGTTTCTTGGCTAAGCAAGAAGCAAAGTTGTATTTCATAGAGCACAACAAAAGTAGAGTATGTAGCAGCAGCAAACAATTATAACCAGATAATTTGGATGAAGCAGATGCTGAAGGATATTGGAATTAAGTTTGTTGAGCCTGTTGTCATACATTGTGACAACACTGGTATAATTAGTATGTCTAAGAATCTTGTTTTACATTCTAAGACTAAGCATATAGAGATCAAGTATCATGTTGTAAGAGAGAAAGTTGCTGAAAAAGAAGTCAGACTGGAGTACATAAGCACAAAGGAACAAATAGAAGACATATTTACAAAGATTTTGCCTAAGGATACATTTGAGTATCTGAGAGGTATGCTTGGGGTTATGCCCCAGCCTACTTTTGAGTAATGATGTAGTTGGTTGCATCTATCCAGTGGTAGATGAGCCCTATCTTTCTTCTAGATTGGATGTTGGTACTTCCTCTATGGGGGAGTATGTGACCTGAGTCATGAGGACTCTTGTGAATGTATTTTCTAAATAGTGTCTATTGACATTGATTTGTTGTTGACATAGTGATGAAATTTTTGTCATTGATGTCAATGGGGGAGAAGTGTACATGAAAAACCACTTGTACCATCTGTTGGAGAAAACTGAATAGGATAACGAAGCAAGATTTGAAATGTTTGTCAGAGCAGCAGTATTGGATTTTTGGAACATTGGATCTTTTTCATCTATGTTGCCATCAATGCTAATGGGGGAGATTGTTGGAATGAATGCTAGATGTTGGTAGTCATTCTGTAGCAGTTGTTGTTGCATTCATGACTATGATTGTCATTGATGTCAACACAGTGATCTTCTGGAGACTAGCAGAGAAGCAGATAGTGTTTTGATTAGCACACGTGGGATATTGTAGTTGGAGCTATGTGATGTTAAGGTTATATTATTTGATATATTATTTTTCTATGGTTAAGAGTGTAGACAAAAATTCATTTATTCATAGAAGTTATGAGCATTTTGGTGGAAGCAGTATTCAGGCAGTGTTCCTGAGTAGTGGTTTGTGGAAATCGGATGATATCTCCTAATCAGGATGGAATCTGGTTTTGCATAGTTAAAGGGAAGGTTGAGGCATATTGATAGTGATGTGGTTCATAGTGAAAACTTTGAGGTCACACGAGTGAATAGTTATTATATCTGGAAGCTGACAATTTTGTGTAATTTTGATGTAGCGTGTGGAAACTCTTATTTTGTATTTGTGTGCCAAATCATTTGTAATTATTTGAGTATGGTATAAAGGAAGGAATGTTTTTCTTTATTGAATGTAGTGTGGTAGTAATGTGAAAGAAGTTTGATCATGGTATGGTTGAATGCGAATGTAAGCATGAAGTGAAGAAAAGAGCTAATGAAGTTGTGAAAGCCAAATTGTGAAGGAAGACATGCGAAGTACAGAGATCTGGAATTGAGATCTGGTGTAGCAGTGAGTGCGGTTTGGCATAGTAAGGAGGTAAAATATTTCATAATATTCTACTGAATAA
Source organism: Chamaecyparis obtusa (assembly GCA_027943335.1). Lineage (NCBI taxonomy): Eukaryota > Viridiplantae > Streptophyta > Pinopsida > Cupressales > Cupressaceae > Chamaecyparis > Chamaecyparis obtusa. The sequence goes on from BSBK01002336.1 coordinate 230,383, forward strand.
TATTAAGGTCATTTGGACAGTGTGTTCAGTGATCTTACCCTGAAGCTATTTGGGCAGTGGGTCGTTCTGTCTTCCATAACTCCTAATAGGGTTAGAATCTTTTAATAGGGATTCAAAATCTCCTAACAGGGATTCATATGTACTGAATGTATTTCATAAGACTCCTAAAAGAGTCCATCCTTTCACAAGGAATATTTATATTAGTGCATCTTTTGTGGGCATCATTCCCACCGGGGTTTACTCTTTGATCAAGAGGTTCCCTAGTCAACATATCTTGTGTTATTGTGTCATTGTGTATGAATATCTTTCTATGGTTGGTAATTACATTGCTTACATGGTTAAATGTTGTTGAAGTTGATAAAGGTTATAATTATCTGATAACTAATTCACCCCCCCCCCCTCTTAGTTATCTTGGTGGACTTTACTTTCTAACAATTCTGACCCTTGAATCCAAGCCAAGTCTGTGTTACCTTTAGAGGGCCTACTAGAAGTTGAACCTTTGAGAATGACATAAGTGAGTACACACCTTTTTCTGATGATTCCACCTCACTATAATAAAGTAGCTTTGTTGAGTCTAAAGACTCCAAAGCCATGTTAACTTCTTTCTCTTGATCTATGACTATCATCTTGAGAAAGCTCTATTTGTTGTACTGAGCAGCGCTGCTCCTAGCCCTGCTTGTGGGGGTGTACAACTTTCAGGGGTCAGTGTGGCTAAGAGGCCCTAGCCCTATATCAGGGGCATCAAAGGTTAGTGTGAAAAAAATCCTATTAAACTCTCTCTTAGTTAGTTTCCTACTTGGTTCACCTCCAAAAGGAGACATAATCTTTGCGCAGGGAGGGGGAAGAATCTCTCCCCTAGATTCTCACCATAGGCATGGACCTGGGCATTTGAAGGTGGTATATGACACTGGCACCTACTTCAAGGGTAACCTTTGAACATATATTATTGAGTCCTTGGAAACACCAAAAACATGGGCACCCTCTAGGGGGTGACACGGCTGTGTGAGGTGAACGCATGCACATAAGTTGTGAGGCATAGATTTTGTATTCTCTACCATTTTCTTTGTAGGGATAACTGAGTGTTTTTTTTGAGTCGTAAACTGTCCAACATGATCAAACTTGTCAAAACTCCCATTATTCTTCCGAGTTGCTTTGTCCTTGGTGGAACTATTTTTGAGTACTGATTGCTTCACTATTGCTTGTTAAGTCCAAACTCTATGATTGTAAACGATTGATTTCAAACATTCAAACTGAGATTTTCTAATTCAAATTATCCTAAATCAATTCAAAAACTAGAAATTCTGCCAGATAACAGTTCACGTTGTGTCTCAAAATCTAATTCTGTCTCAAAAACTATGTCCAACTATTGAACTTTGGTCTTTTCCCACGCGAGATTTTAGTTTCCTGTGTATTTCCTCATGTGAGACAACACATATTTGCCCAAATTTTAGCATTTCCTCACACGAGACAACATTTCCTTGTGCGAGACTATCTCCTGATTTTCAAAACAATGAGCTTATTCCCATCAGCTGATCGATTTTCTGTTTGATCTGGTTCTTGTCTAGGGTCTATTTGCCTGTTCTCCTATTGTCTATTGCCTGAAACTAGATGTCTCAGGTTGAAAAATGAATGATTACTTCTTAAACTCATGTTGTCTCTTCATTGTCTATCCTTTCCTACTGTGCTCTTGTACCTTGCGACACGATAGTCACATCTTGGTTGTTCTAGCCTTACTTTCAATGATTTGTGCCAGGTGCATGTCACTTTTATCACTTTTTTTGCTATCCTAGAGATAGAGTTCTAAGCATAATCCTAAGTCCTCTCTCATTACTTTATCTTTATGTATGATTGTTACAACTAGAAGTGGCAACACATTCCCCTTATGTGGTACTAGACAAGGCAGAGGTAGATATCACAATCAAGGAAGAGGTCGTTCTGAACCCATCTCGCAATCTGAGTGTTGCGAGGGATACACATGTTCCACCTTGTCGGTTGCCTCAAAAGAGAGCCCATGTCAATCCTCATCTCCTATTAGTCGACCTAGTGTTAGACTTTCATTTTGTATAGACATCAGTCCGAATCAGAATCCAGTGTTCTAGGAGCATTATAATTCATTGTTTCAAAAGCAACCTGACTTATTGTTTCAAGTACAACATAACCCATTGTTCTGAGACCAGAAAAACTTTGAAAGGTCACCATCTAAACTTGACCCTATCAACCCTATTTCCATAACTTCTCAGCATACTACACACACTCATACTAAGTCTATGCATGTTTCACACTCGTACATTGACAAGATGGAAGAACAACACCAATACCAAGAGGGTGAATACAACAAAAGTCATGATCAAGCTCAAAATGACCAACGTCATGATGAATTTTGAAATGCCCAGCATCATGATCAATCTCAAAACAACCACCATCATGATCAATTTTGAAATGACTAGCGTCATGATCAATCTCAAAATGACCAGCATCTATATCAATCCCCAAGCATTTTTTAAATTCTTGGTAATGACGATGAGGAGATAACCCAAAATGACATAGATGTCGCAAAAGCCAATAAAAGTCTTCTCAAGATGATGGAAATTATCCTTGTAGAAGAGAAGGAGAAATACTTTCTAGAACTAGTCAAACAAGGGGCCAAGTTACCTCTAGACTACAAAGTAGAGACACTTATGGTCAAAGAAGAGGAAACCAAGACCGCTAAGCTACAAAAGTTGGTTTGAGACATGCAAGACCAAATCAGTCAACTTGTGAAGGATAAGGATAAACCAGCATAATAGTTCACACTAGAAAATATATGTCCTTTCCCCTTCGATAAAAGTCTTCACATGCCACCTTTTCCAAAAGGCATAGAACTTCCCAAATACAAAAAATATCTGGGTACTACTAATCCCCAAGGTCACTTAAGAGAGTTTGGTGCTCTATCTATGGAGTTTATACATGACCAAACTTACCTCATGCATCTCTTTCTGCATAGCTTGGGTGGATCTGCTATGGAGTGGTTCTCTCAACTACCCACTGGCATTAAGTCTTTTGATGAGATTGCCAATTTGTTCCTCCAACACTATTCACATAATATCCAACATCCAGTTAATATCTGAGACCTTTTCAGTCTGAAACAATGACAAGGGGAACCTTTCTTGGCATTTCTCTAGAGATGGAGACAACTTCATACAAAATATCCTCAAAAACTACCTGAGTCAAAAAATCTCGATATCATTTTAGACAATCTTGTCACTAATTTTGGGTATCAAGTATAGCCGCAAGGCCCCCTAACTTTTGATAATATGATTAAACAAGCTGTGAGAATAGAAGCATTCATGGTTGAGAAAGGAGAGATTACTTTGCACAAGGATAACAAATAGGGGTATTCCTCCTCAAACAAGGACAAAGCTAAGTTTTTCAACAAAAATTGGGATTTTGTGAATGATGGAGTTGTTGACAATGTGACCCCAAAACCTTCGAAGGCTATTTTCAACCTTACCTCCAATATGCAAGCAGCCAAAGCCACTAAAAAGGCTACGACAGATACTCAAAAACCTTCCAAGTTTTCTAGAAACAAACCTTGGGCCCCTCGACCCAAATGTGAGTTCACTTCCCTAGGAGAACCCCTTGACGTGGTTTACAAGACTCTCGTGCAAAACCAAATACTCACTCCTCTGGAAAATTTGTGCCCTTATGATTCAAAACTGCAACTTGCATGGTGGAATGAAACCACATACTAGATTACCATCAAAACAAGGGTCATAAAACTTCCAGCTACATTCAACTTTGACATAAGATCCAAGATTTTATCAATAATGGTGATATTGTTGTGAGCGGTCATAAAAAGAACTCAGATCATCAAGCATTTAAGGACCCCTTTTCTCCTCACAAGAAGGGTGAATCTTCTAAGACCAATAATGCCAACACTAAGGTTAACTACACATACAATACCAACGATAATGTTATTAATATGGTTGAACCTATTGAGGTCGAATACTGTGATGTGAACACCATCAAAGGGAGTGAAGATGCTCCTAAGCCTAAGATTCTATTTGTCCTGCAAGGCCCTGTGTCTCACTCTTCCAAACCAGAACAATCTCAGGGTTGTGCGAACATTGTTACCCGATCCCATGCAAAGATCATTCTTAAGGGTCCCGAGCCTTCCACATCCGCACCAAAACAACCTGTGGAAAAAGTTGTTGTTGGCCCGCCAACAAGAACTCAAAATCATTCCCCACACCTAGCACTACTAATTATAGCATCCTAGATCAGTTGAAACCTACCAACGCTCAAATCACTATCTTTGAGCTATTGAAGATCTCGCCTGCTCATAGGAAGATTCTTGATAAAGCCCTCACTGAGGCAAATGTCCCAAAAGATTTGGATCTTGAATGGTTTCAATCCATGGTGGGTCACTTGACCTCACCCCATTATCTATCTTTCTCTGAGGAAGATGACCATTCCCTGAGCCATCCGCACAATGCCCCTTTGCATATTGAAGTCAGGATAGGCCCAAAGCGTGTCTTCCGTGTCCTCATTGATAATGGTGCTAGCCTTAATATTTGATTTGCTAAGCTGCTCACCCAATTAGGCTATGATGAAGATTGCATAGATGCCCACAAGAAAATCACCATCAAGGCATATGATGAAGAGGAACGAAAATCCAAAGGTCTAGTTGTGCTACCAATCCGAGTTGGACCTATTGAGAGGGATGACATCTGTCAAGTTCTAGATATTCCCCTTGCATATAATATATTGTTGGGAAGACCATGGATTCATGAAATGTAGGCAGTTCCATCCATATATCATCAATGTATCAAGTTCCTATTTCATAGAGCAGAAGTAACAATACCTGCCAATATGGGCTATTCTTGCAATACGCTCACACAATCTACTGATAGCTTTCTCCCAACCAAAAAAGAGTATACTAAATTATTCGATGCCAAACTCAAAGAAATGGAACATATTCTAAAACTCAAAGATACAGGCATGGGGGGATATTAGATTGAACTTGTGTTGTCATTAGCAGCTTTGCCTCCATCTCCATGTTTTTATGGGAGACCTTCTGAGAGAAATAAAACTTTTGTCATTTCTCCTCAAATAGTCTACGATGGTGCCTTTATACGGGCCACAATGCCACTAGAAGATGAGGATGAGGATAGGGCCATTACAGCTTGGTTTTATAAAGGTAAGGACACATATGAAATAATCACTATAGCTTGTGACTTAGAACAAGAACCATACAGTGAAGCCTTCAAAATCATGAAGCGCTTTGGTTAGAAAGGGAGTGGCCCTATAGGGGTGAATGACAATGGCTTACTTGAACCAATTGAAGCCATAGGTCATTGAACCAAAGACACCACAGGTCTACACTTCAAGAAAATCCTATTTCATTTAGGGATTAACAAATTTATACCAAAACCAAAATTCTAGATAGAACCTGAAGACACTACCACAATTCCAAATCTAGAGGATAGCTCTGACAAGGATATCTTTCCCTATCCTATTCCTCCAGATCTTGTTGCATTCCTTGCAGAACCAGATAATTTTGTACCACATGTCAGTATGGTAGAGACTGATAGTGATTCTGATGACACCACCTCAGTTACTCCACTAACATATGAGCAGTTGATAGAAATCCAAACTACTAATCCTAATTATTCAGGTGAGTTGTACATGCCACCATCCTTTCAAGAGTAGTTCAAGAAAGAACAAAACCAACAAATTGTTAATACTACAAGAGATGAAAATGAGTCAGATGGTACAACTAGTGTTGATAGGATTCCTATATCAAGCATCACTGACTTGCATGAGTATGAGTTTGATTCCTTGTCTGAAAGAACTTTTGATAAAGATATAGATGTTTTTCATGTGTATGAAAATCTTCTCAAAGTAGGTGAAGGTTCTAGTGTTAGGACAACTAAGTGTGATTCCACTAATGTTAACATACCCTCTACTTCTGATGTGAGGTCTCGAAGGGACTCGAACACACCTCTGGATGAGATTGCTTTAGGTCTCAACTTGTGTGTCCATGCTTTCGATGACTATACTATGAATGCACTCAAACCTGCCACTTCTCTTTCACTCCACCATCTCGAGCTCATCAACTGGAACTCTCCCTCCCCTTCTAGTGAAGTCCTTACATTCCAAAATGACTATAATCTTGCCTATTACCTTAATGCTATCAAACCTGTAATGTTTTCCACTAGTGAAGACAGTGTCAACATGATTGAAGCTGATATTAAGTATCTCAGTCACAAAATTAAAAGAAAAAAGAATAGGCGCTTTGAAGGTGAAAACCACATTATGGCAATGTCAGAGCCAAAAAAAGTAAAAATAAAAGATGTATATGAGGGTGAAAACCTCTCTAAGGCACCCGAGGATGGTATACTTGATACACTTCCAAGTCATTTTCAAGAAATATCATCAGTGTTGATTGAACCAACCCAACTAGTGAACTTAGGCATGAAAGCTGCACCTTAGATCATTCATTTGGCATAGTCACTATCTACAGAAGAGAAAGAAGAATTCACTAGTTTCTTTCGAAGCAAGAAAGTCAATTTTGCATGACCTATTCTGATATGCCTGGATTGGATCCTAATCTAATCATGCATCACCTATATATTGCACCAGGTGTTAATCTTGTTAAACAAAAGCTTCATAAGATGCATCCGCATGTGGTACTCTTAGTCAAGGTGGAGTTAGAAAAACTTCTCAAAGCTGGTCTCATCAGAGCCATTTACTATGCGGAATGGATTTCCAATATTGTTCTAGTTTCTAAGCATGATAAATCCATCCGAGTTTGCATAGATTTCTGGGACCTGAATAAAGCATGTCCTAAAGATGGCTTTTCATTACCCAATATTGACATGATTGTAGACATGACTGCGGGTTATGAAATGTATTCGATGATGGACGGTTTCTCTAGTTACAACCAAATAAAAATTGCACCAAAAGACCAAGAAAAGACAGCCTTCACTTGTGCTTGGGGAACTTTTTGTTGGAATGTCATGCCCTTCGGACTTAAAAATGCTGGAGCTACATATCAAAGGGCTGTAACCACTATTTTTCATGACATGATGCACAAAACAATGGAAGACTATGTGGATGACACTTTGTTTAAGAGCATGCAATGGAAGGCACATCTTGTAGATCTAGGTCCTATACTGGATTGAATGGAACAATTCAGTCTGAGGCTCAACCCAAAAAAGTGTGCATTTGGTGTTACTTCTGGCAAGCTATTGGGTTACATCATTTTTGCGAAGGGCATAGAAGTCGATCCAAAAAAAGTTCAAGCCATCATGGAGATGCCTTTGCCATGCAACATTAATCAGATGAGAGGGCTCCAAGGCTGGCTATAGTCCATCTGGTGGTTCATTGCACAATTGGTCGATAAGTCACAACACTTCACCAAGACTTTACATAAAGGTGTGACTTATGAGTGGAATGAAGACTATGACAAAGGGCTCACAAAGATCAAATAATACCTTGCAAATCCACCAATATTGATGCCTCCTATTCATGGGAAGCCACTCATCCTTTACATCTCAGCTACAGATACATCTTTGGGTGCCCTATTGGCTCAAGAAGATCAAAATAACAAGGAACAAGCCATTTATTACATTAGTAGAACATTGGTTTCATATGAAGCAAATTATTTTGTCATAGAGAAGGCTTTCCTGATAGTGGTATTTGCTTCACAAAAATTGCGGTACTACATGCTTTCTCACACCACGCATCTCATTGCTAAGATTGATCCATTAAAGTATCTACTTAGCAAAGCTACCCTCACAGGTAGACTGGCAAAGTGGGTCATGATACTCAGTTAGTTTGACATTGAGTATATAGAGAGAAAGGCCATCAAAGGACAAGAAATTGCAGATCAGTTGGCAGAAGCTCTTCTCAAGGATCATCAACCATTAAACATTGAGTTTCCAGATGAGTCCATAATGCTTCTTACACATCAAACATGGAATATTTTCTTCGATGGATCATTCACCCAGTAGGGGTTAGGTGTCAGGATATTGTTCATCACACCACAAAGATATTCTTTACCTAAAGCATACAAGATGTTGTTTCCTTGCACAAACAACATTGTTGAGTACATAGCTCTGAACAATGGCATGAAGATAGTTGTTGAATGGCATGTATATGAACTTAAAGTCTTTGGAGACTCATAATTGGTCATCAATCAGGTCAATGACATCTATCAGACAAAGGATGAAAATTTGGTGCCTTATAAACGGATGGTCAATGATCTAAGAAAATACTTTTCACATAACACTTTCTAGTAGATTTCGAGAGCAAATAACAAAGTAGATGATGCAATGACTACTCTTGCCTCTATGCTATAGATGCCAGATAATGACTTTCAACATGAATTCCTGGTGGAAACATTACGCTACCCAGCCTATAATATCCCTAAATCTAGGATGATCTGTTCAGTCATTGGACATGATTCATCCCGATACCATCATATCTACTCCTACCTCTATGACTAGATTGTTCTAGACACTTACACCCGAAATAAGAAAAATCACCTAATCCATAGTGCTTCATGCTATGTCATTGTAGCTAATGACTTGTATAGGTGAGGTCTAGATGGTACCCTCCTTAGGTGTTTAGAGCCTGATGAGTCTAAATGTGCGTTAGCTAAGGTGCATGAAGGCATCTGTGGTTCTCATTCGAGCAGCCTGACATTGGCTCGTAAGCTTATTAGAGTTGGTTACTATTGGCCGGATATGGAAAAGGAAGCTACAAAATATGCCAAATCTTGCAAACAATGTCATCTACATGGAAATCTGATTCACACTCTTGCCAAGGAGCTCATTCCCTTCATCAGTTTCTGGTTGTTTTAGCAATGGGCCTTTGATTTGGTGGGTCAGATTCATCCTTCTTCCTTGAAAGGACATAAGTTCATTATCACTGCTATAGATTATTTTAATAAATGGGTCAAGGTAGTACCTCTGACCATAGCTGATGGCAAATCTGTAGCTAGGTTTATACTGAATTACATCATCTAAAGGTATGGTGTACCCTCCTCAATAATCATTGACAACGGGGGGAAGTTCAAGAACAAGGATCTGAAAGAGTTATGCACTAAGTTCAAAATCATTCAGCATTGGTCTTCCATCTATTATCCCCAGGGTAATGGATAGGCGAAAGCATCAAACAAGACAATCCTTAAGATCCTGTATCACACAGTCCACAAATCTGGATGAGACTGGCATCTCCAGATTAATCTAGCTCTATGGGCTTACCGCACAAGTATATGAACACCGATAGGGGCCACACCCTTTGCTTTGGTTTATGGAGTGGATGTTGTGCTACCAATTGAGGTTGAGATTCCTACTTTGCGAGTCTCTCTGAAGGGCCTCATTACTAATGATGATATTAGAATATCTCGGCTACAAGAGCTAGAACTACTGGATGAACATCGGCAAGTGGTGTTCGATCACCTTCGAGCATACCAGAAGAGGATGTCCAAGAGCTACAACAAGAAGGTCAGACTAAGGGAATTCCAAATGGGTGATCTCATCTTGAGAGAGAACCCCAAGAATCAATAGCAGCAGATCCAAAAGGGAAAGTTTTAACCAAATTGGCTTGGACCGTATGTTATCACTGCAGTATTTGGGTCTGGTGCCTATCAACTCTCTACTATTGAAGGAGAACAGCTCAAAGAACTGATCAATGCTCTACATATGAAATGATTCTAAAACTAAGACATCTTTTGCATGCTTCTTATACATACTCAATTCTACTATAGTTTCCAGCGCAAGGAAGTAGGAGTCTTGCACGATATTTATCTGTTGTGCGTGACTTCATGCCAGTTCACGTGAGAGATCTTCCCTAGGGATATTCTCTCATGTGGCTTCGACGGCCTTCTCGTGTGAGCTCGTAGAGGGACCCCGAGCAAGAAATCCCTCTTTGGGTACTTTCTCGCATGAGATCTCTCCCCAACCCATGCGAGGAAATTGTTTCCTTGTGTGAGATTTTGCGGAGAAGTTCTAAAAATGCCCTAAATCTAGCCTAAATCTCCTAAAAGCAATAAAAATTGAAATGCAAGCCGAGTTTTTGACTACTCACAAGTGGGTCATAGTCCATCGGTCAGCTGTGTCATTGGGAACACTTGAATCTGTACAATCTCATTGGCATGTTCTCCATCTCGCTCTGAGCTCTCTGAATCACTCAAAGTCAAATGTTGCAAATGAATTGAAAATGACCTTTCCAGGCCTTATATAGGTTTTGACCTAATTTTAAAAAATGCTTTGTTTTGTGTGAAAACTTCACCCTTGGCTAAATCAACCACTCTGAATCCATTTTCAAGATCAAAATTGAAATCTGACACTCCTAGATAGCTCAAAATTGTATTTTAAATTTCTAGGATCAACATGATCGGATGCTTGTGCAGTCAACCTTTTGATGTCATTTTCTTGCCAGAATCTCATCTCATCATCATTTTATTGACATCTTCAACTTTTTTCATCAAAATTCCACTCTAGTCAACTCTAGTCAACCATGGTCAAACTTGGTCAAGAGGACCTCCAGATCACTCCAGATCACTTTTGCATCTTCTTGATTCTTCTGTAATCTATTCTGAGTTCTTCTAGATCTCTGATTTTATCTCTATCTACAACCTATTGTTGCCAGTCATCTTTATAACATGTCATCTTTCAATTTCGCTCCCAAGGGGGCAAGATGATTACATCATTGAATTAAATCTATCTCAAATCAATCTGATCTAAATCAAAAGTCCTCATCACTTAGGGCATCTCATCACTAGGGTCATCTTGGTGCCTCGCATCTTGTTATATTGTCATCTATCTTTTAGGTATCTAAGCAATATAACTCGGATCCTCGAGGATTAAGCTTTGTTTTGGAGATGGTTCTCAAAATCTCATTAGGTATTAGGGAAATCTAACCTCAATCCCTGAAAGTCAATCTTTGTTCTAGAGATGGCTCTCGAAAGCTCATTTTGACTGTTATCTAGGAAATCTAACCTAGGTCTCGGAGGTGTTAGGAATGGGAACACTGAGAGGGGGGGTGAATCAATGTTCACTGTATTTTATCTTTTTACTTTAACCTTTAAATTGAACTTAAATGCTTAAGTACTGGAATGAACATCCATATAAACATGAAACATGAAATCAACACATAACACCAATATGGTTATGGGGAAACCCAAATAGGTAAAAACCCCGGTGGGAATTGACACCCACTAATATTTTGTACTAGTGTTTAGTGATCCTTGTTAGAAGATCCTTAACCCTATTAGGAGTTGCTTTATAATGTATTAAGTACATTGGACCTTGTCAAGGGTCAGATCCTGTTAGGAGTCTTTTGCAATATTCCATGTTAGGGGAGTGGACACACTTTCCTAGAGCTCACTGCTCAAGTGGTGAAGGCTACAACCTTCTGATCTCAGATGCACACTATATCTATTGGATGAACTATCACTATGACACTACTTGTCAAATCAATTCCTTTGATGCGTTGATGCTTTGACCTCTTGCAAAGCTCTAATACAACTTATAGACTCTTCGCATACTTCTTCTCTACTTATCACAACTCTCTATCAACTTCCATACTAAATACAATGGGTGCATCTCATATTTATATGCGCATACAAAATAAACAACTAGGTTGGCCCTTAGACCTATTACATACAACACTTCCAAATGAATTGGCTCAAGCGTTTTTACAAAAAAACATATATACATGTGAGAAACCTAAATACAATAGGTGCATAGCCTTTACATTAATATAATATAGTCACAACTCAAAATGATAACAGTCGACTGCTTACTCTATTCTTCACTGGCACTCACTAGTTGTGTAACTTCATCTGTCTGTATCTTCCTCATACTTGCATATCTAATCATGCACTCATGGACTAAGCATGAATATAGTCTAACTAACTTATCTTCCAAGGAGCACACCATAACTCAGTTGTACACATGTGCATTGATGCTCTAAGCTGCAGGAACTCTATACACTGTCTAGTTTTCAACACTTAACCAATTTTTGATCTCTTCATCAAGTGCACTGACTCTAAAATACTATATGAATTTGTTTCCATAATGACAACACTATATTAAGTCATATACATCAGTATAGCCAACTTTCCAACAATCTCCCCCTTTTTCATTGATGGCAACAAAGGAATATGGCCAAGTTGCTAACTATCATTAATACAAAAAACTTTTGTCTTCTATACATACACTTATATCTCCCTATACATATTATGATCCATATTCTATACACAACTCCCCCTTTGACATTAATGACAAAGGTGTTTCAAAAAACTATATCTACATATACTCACTGAGGGAAAACATCTAGATATGCTATCTTTAGGTTTTGGATCTCCTTCTTCCAAAATGTGATCAAGGAGTTTACTATTTGGAGATGGGCACATAGTGCATACTGTATCTTCTCCATCTTCTTCAAGTCAGTGTTAGGACCATGATCATATGTTACCATTGTGGTGTCTATGTCCTTGATGTTCTGATTGAGTATATCGAATGAGGGTGTAAGAGCATTCCTGAGCTGTGTTTGCCTTGCCCTGATCTTTGACATTTCTTTTTCTTCTTGCTTAATCTTTTCTATTTATCATTGGTATAAATTATTACACATGTTTACATCTGTGGATGTGTCTTTCACTGAACTCTTGACTTGCTCAATCATAGCTTCTGCCTCTTTTATTTTGTTGAAGTGGGCATCAGTAAGCTTATCCTGATCCATGCATTTTGTAATGATTCTTCTTCCTTGATCTGTAAATTCTTTTAAGGATGCTTGACCAGTCTTAAGTGAGCTTAGGTCAAGTGAAAAGTTTCTCATTAATTCATTCAACCTCTTCTTTAGGTACTTTTATGCTGCAACTAGGGATGCAACTTCTTTAAGGCTTGAGAAATTACTTTTGAAATGTGAGATGACTGTACTCACATCATCAACATAATGTATTTTTGACACTTTCTTGTCCTTTGGAAACAAATTGTTCAGAATGTTTACTGATTCTACTAGGAGGAGATTCTTCATCACTTGTTTTTCTTTGGCCTTTTCCATGGCTAGGACGCTAAATTTTATCAGATCTTCTTCTCTCCATGAGTCCAAACTGGATGTGTCAGGTGTCAAACTTGACAACAATGCTGCTAAAGGAGTGATGGGAGTGCTATCCATCACTTCTTGTTTCACCTTGATTAGCTCTACTGACATTTCATCCTTTTTCTCACTTTCTTTTACGTTTTCTTCTTCTTTCTTTTCTTCCTATTTTTCTATTTTTTCTTTTTCTATTTCTTTTTTCTTGTTCTTTCTTTTCTTCCATCTTTTCTTTTTCTTTCTCATCATCAATAAATACTTCTTCTTGATGAGTGGGAGGTGTGTTGTGTCATAACATTTCAGCTTCTTGTGTGCTCACAAAAGATTCCTCAAACTTATCCAAGTAATTATTTGTGGCTGCCATTGCAATCTCTACATTGTCAATGAAGATTGTATCATCTTTTTGTGTATCTGTCATGGGCGTAGACTTTACTGCCTATGTAGGTGTTACCACTGTAGGCGCTGAATCCTGAGGACTTTTAAATGGTATATTGGTGGTCTCTGCTACTTTGTCTTGCTCACTAGGTGCTTGAGTGATGGGCGTATATGGAGGTTTCATGTGTTTCTCTAAGAATGCCTTCTCAAAGGCCTTCTCTATTTCCTTTTTAATCAACTCATAGTCTTTGTTCATAATGTGTAGTGTTCTCATCTTTGTCATTAAGTGCGGCTTCACCAAATTCAATATTAGTGTCTTTTCTTCAACAAAACATATTGGAAGATTGGAATCAAGTGTTTGTTCCCTGATTTTGAAATCTTCTTCAGTGGCTTGTCTCTTCAAGGTATCCATAATCTCCCATACCTTATATGGGATAACTGTCTTCAATTCAAGAACTGTCTTCTTGAATTTTATCATGTGTTTGATCAGCATCTCATGAATCTCTAACTTATCAATTTCATGATATTTTTCATAAAACTTGGCTATTTGATCTAACCTTCCTTCTTCTACTACTCTAGTCCTTAACACTTGAAGACTAGGTATGAATCCTACTTCCGAAGGTGGCTGGACATTTTTTAATTTGGTTCTTGTGGCTCTAGCTAAAGGGCGACTTGTGGCAGTTTATTTTCTCCTCTTGGGCATCTTAGGAGATGCATCTGTGGACTCAATATCAACTGTAATAGTGGGTGCATGACTAATATCATCAATTTTACCTTGTTTCTCCTTTGGATCATTAGTCTTCTCAATCTTTACCTTTTTCATCTTGGGATCATTCGACTTAGCTTCCACTGTGGATGCGCTCTCAATTTCCAAAGAAATATTTTCTTCCCTTGCTTTGTCAAGGTCTTCTTGTGTTACTCCATGAATTCTAAGTATCTCAGATGTAATCTTAGAGGCTTTCCTCTTAGTTGTTACGTTGTTTAGTTTAGCATCTATCTCTCTTATCTTCTCCTCATAAGTTCCCCATCTTGGCTCATTAGGGTCAATAGGAGCTGAAAGAAATACTTGAGCATATGCTTCCAAAACTTTTTCATCTACTTCATATCCAAGTGGATGAATCCACTTTGTTCTAGGTACAACTAGCTTCATGCATGTTGTATCTGTTTCAACCATAAAACAAATAGTATCCTTGTATTTCTCAACTATGTTTTCTAGAATTTTTTACCTCATTTGCATCTTGACCCTGAAGATCTTCAACTCCAATGTTATGTAATCTCTCAAAGTACTTTCAGTGGATGCCTTGTAAGATATTTGTGGTATGGTTGGAATGGACTTGTCCAAATATGAATCTGATACTTTCCCAACTATATGTAGGTACATGTAAATGATCAAAGACCCAAACCTGAATATCTTGGTCATATCATGCTTGATTTCCTTGATGTTGTCAATCAACTGTGTGTGCAAGATCTCACACAGATTGAACTCTCCATCTTCCTTCACAAGTCTAATGGCTGCTAGAATTGTGGCCAAAAACACACTATTCACCCTGTTGGTGTGTTGAAACCTGTATCCAAGTATCATGGACACCAATTTGATGTCAGCTTGCTCAATAGGCTCAATTGTCATCTCGTTCCTATCACTCCTTGACTTACATGTTTTCTCAACAATTTTTCTGACATCCTTTCCCATAGGAAGGACAGAGTTAGTCTTAGATAGGCCTGTCATCTCATATATTAGGTCACTAGTGATTCTTACTGGTACATCACCTATCCAAAATAGGTCATCGTGAATTCTGCTCAGAAGTATTTTAATCCATTATGTCTCATAGAACTCATATGTCGTAGCATACTCCACTATAGGGTGATCATTCCACTTCACATATTCATCTAAGAAGGTTTTGTCTGGTTTTCGCATGGTTTCCATGTGCGCCCTTAGTCTGTCCAATCCTATTGGTTCCTTCTTGTAGTAAATGTATGCCTTAATGTCTTCGACATGCATAACGCCCATGGGCATGCGAGAGAATGCTCCCTCTAAATCATCTAGGGTAGATTTAAATGGATGCTTCTTAAACACATATCTTTTCATTTCTTCAACATCAAATACTATGGGAGTGGCCATCACTTACTTGTGTGTGTGTGAAAATTGTACCTGATCTGTAGACACAACACTTCAGTAAAACATTAGAGGTTAGCAAAAATCATGCAAAATTAAAATCTAATCTAACCAAGTGATTTACTGCCTTCTAGTAGGTGCGAGATTGATGTTCTCAGATTGTTATCAAGATCAGTGACCTAGATGACACCTAAATGAAGGATTTGAATGCAATTGATCTAGATATGAAATATGAATGCAATTAATCTATTTTTTTGGATTTTCTATGCAATAATATGATGAAAACTGATATGAATCTATGCTAATATGAAAAATGATATGAAATCTATGATATGTAAAAATTGATATGCTATGAATTGATCTAACAATAATATGAAAACAAAAGTGATCTCACAACAATGTTGATTCGCAATAAGCTTTGATCCTTCCAATTCCAATTCTCCAGCGTGATTGTGCAAAAATATTAGATGCTTTGAGATGAGCTGAGGTTTTAATTTTATAGAAATCTAAGGCTTTGGAGGTGCATGGAAAAAAGCCATAAATCACTCAGATTAACTCAGCTTGATTTTTGAGTTATTTGATAATAAAGATAATTTAATTCACAAAAACATGCAAATCATGCAAAAATAACTTTTTAACTCAAATTAGAAGTTTAGATCAGCTTTTTGAACTCCAAAAGGATGTTGAGTTCTAAAAAGTCAACACTTTGCATTGATTTTCTAATTTGGAGTTTAACTGTTTCTTTTGAATGTGCATAATAATTATGAATTAATTAAATAAATAAAATGATTTATGCTCAACTTAACTGATTTTTTAAAAATAAATAATTGATTTATGAGTTAATCAATTATTTAATCAAACTTTTATTAAAAACTATATTATTAAATAATGACAACTTGCTTTAATTAATTAAATAAGAATTTAATCAATTATTCATAAGATATTAGATTTATTGTCAAAATTAAATAATACAATTAATAATAGATAGAATTAAATTTAATTACACAATTAAGTGGCAAGATATTAAATCTAATTAATTAAATATGAAAATATCCAATTAATCAAACTTAGGATAAATGTGATTTATTGCCAAATAATCATTAAATTAAAGATAATTAAGATAATTAGGAATATTGCTAGGAATATTCCCCGATGCAGAATTTAAGATAATCAATTATGATTCGATGATGTTTAGATGTGCCTTAGGTTAGGACTTTGATGTCGATTTCATTCGAATTGTTGATATAGAAGATTAATGAACTTATAGCCCATTTTTGGGGTATTACATTTTGCCCCTCTTTGAATTACTGTGTGAAGCGTAGTGGTTCAAAGATAGTCTGTGTTTGATAAAGATATGAAATTGATGTTTGAAATTGATAATTGATTTGATATGGAGATAATAGGTCCTGAATGACCAAAGATAATGCTCACTATAACAGCAAATGAACCTATGATTGTGAAAAAGTGTCAAAATGCCTGATTCCAAACCTTAGGATTGCAAAGAAGTGAGTGACCGGTTATAGACTTGATTCTCTTAGTAGAACTAGCAGGTATCACATTTGAATCCTTCAGTTGCCGAAGAACCAAGGAAAGAACACTATGATCTGATGGTTGCAAAAACTGATACAGTTTACAAGATTAGGAGAATACCAGATTGATATGGATCTTGATGAATCTGATATGCCCCAAGTGATGATAGATTTGCCCCGAGCGATGAGGACTTTTGATGAATCAACAACTAGACGTGGTTGTTGTCTTGATCACTGATGAAAGATAACAGATTCCAAATAAAATTAGATTTATAGACTTGAATGATGTGCAATACCATGCCCCCTTCGGGATTGAAATTGAAATCTGACAAGAAAAGTCAGCGTTGATAGTTTAGAAGCATGTTAATTGATTTGAGAAGTGGTTAAACACGTCCAAGAATGTATTCTGCATCGTTTAGAGGTCTAGACGACCAAGTTTGACTAGGTGAAACTATGAGTTGACCATAGTTGACCAAGTTGAAATTTTGATAGTTTGATGTAAGATAATCAATTAAGTTGAATTATGGATTTTTGTGATGATCGAAGGTTGAATATGCAAACAGTAGACCGTCCTGGGCCCAAAATTTTAAATCATGATTTTGACATAATAAACGATCTCAAATTTTGATTTTGATCCCGAAAAAGGATTCTACTTGCTGTTTCATTAGAGGAACCTTCGTGTGAGATTCAGATCTTGTTAGATTTGAAGATGTGAGTGGAGAATTGTTTAAGCATTGAAGTTTGTTTAGCCACTGTGAGATCATGCAACATGCAAAATGCAAAGAGACATGCAAAATGAAATGCAACCTAAGACCTAGGACCTAGTCACTGATCATGTGTCAATTTGTTATCATCATTGAACTTTTAGGTAACCAGATAAATCAATACAATGTCCACTAGCTATGAAACCATAGACATATGAATATCGATTTGTTTTCAGAATGTCGGATTAGATATAAGCACCAAGGCACAAACACCAGGATGACCTGAATATCATGTCCATTTTGATATAGCAATTTGCATTTAACATACACATCAAACAGTCAAGAGATCATTCTAAATCCAGTGTGAATTACTTGTAGTGACCCTTTAGTGTTCACATCCTTAGGTAAGATCGCGTTTCACAGTAGGAGAAAGAACTCACTCAAAAAGACAATAGTTAGATCAAACTTCCTTGAATTTTTTGGGTATCAATGGTCGAGGTATGCATGGCCATCCAATTTGAGATAGAGGCTCTTACAGTCGAACACCATTTCAATCTAGAATTTCCAAAGTTGTTTAGATTTTCACATACAAGTAGAAAACAAAGAAAAGATTATGCCCCCAGTCATCACTCTCTAAATCCTATAAAGGACATCATCGAAGAGCTCAAAGGGACACAATATGCAAAAATCTCAATGCGAATCAGTAAGCATACAAGGAGATAAAAGCATGAAGCACAGATCATTTTCAGTTTGTGTTTGATTGCGTTGTTGTAGATGCAAAATCCTTTCTGGAGACAAGACAAATAAACTAACTCAAATGAAGCTTCAAAGGACTCTGACTAGATATGATACATCTAAAATATACTAGAGACCATAGGATATGACTGTGATTGCCCCCAAGTTTGAACATTGATAGGATACAAACGCTTGAGTAGATTGGTGTACAAATTGACTTATTGAGAACAAGAATGCAGAAACAAACCGGGAGATATGTACAAACTAAAGCAAGACTGAAAGCTGGGAAAGACCAAGATTGCGCTGATAGATGGAGCATTTTGAAACAAGTGGCACTCGTTTGCTGGGTTTTCACCATCTTGGTAGGGATTCTATTTTTGCTACCAAGGCGCCTGTTTCCAGGTTTTCACCAAGGCACTTTTTTTTTTTTTTTTTTTTCATTTTTCATTTTTTCAATTTTTTTGAATTTTTTGAATTTTTTAATTTTTTTGTGAATCATCAAGGCGCCTATTGCTAGGTTTTCACCAAGATGTTAATTTTTTCAAGACTTTTTAGGACATTTTACGATAGACTGAATGCCTTATGCATAGAATTTCTTCAGATGGAGAATGTTGATTGGTTCTCGGAGCTGTTCTCCTTCAGTTGTTGAGAGTTGATAGGCACTAGAGCCAAAAGTAGCAGTGATAACAAAGGGACCCAGCCAGTTGGGTTCAAACTTCCCCTTGCATTCTCGATGGGATTGATTTTTAGGATTTTCTCTCAAGACTAGATCACCAACCTGAAATTCTCTATGTCTGACTTTCTTGTTGTAGCCTCTAGACATTCTCTTCTGATATACTCTGAGATGATCATACGCTGCTTGTCTGCACTCATCTAGTAGTTCAAGTTCTTGCAACCTAGACACTTTGTAGTCATCATCAGTTACTAGACCATGCATTCTGATTCTTAGTGATGGGATTTCAACCTCAATAGGTAGTACCACCTCAGACCCATAAACTAAAGTGCAAGGAGTAGCCCCTATAGGCGTTCTGATACTTGTTCTATAGGCCCATAGAGCTAGATTAATCATGAGATGCCAGTCTCTACTAGTTTTGTTTACTATTCTGTGCAAGATCTTTAATAGATTTTTGTTAGAGGCCTCAACTTGTCCATTCCCTTGTGGATAGTAGATAGAAGACCAATGTTGGGTGATCTTGAATTTGGCACATAGATCATCTAGGTCTTTATTCCTGAATTGCCCACCATTATTTATGATTATGGAGTGAGGGATCCCATATCTGCATATGATATAGTTTAAGATGAACATCAATATCTGCTTTCCCATTGCTTGTGTCAAAGGGACCACTTCTACCCATTTTGTAAAATAATCTGTGGCTGTGATTATATGGGTATGTCTGTTAGAAGAATGAGGATGAATCATCCCGATAAGATCAAATTCCCATTGATGGAAAGGCCATTGTGTTGTAAAGGGGATTAGATCCCTCCCTGGAGAATGAATTAGGTTGCCATGTACTTGACACTTTTGACAATTCTTAGCAAATTTGATGGCCTCTTTCTCCATTTCAAGCCAGTAGTACCCAGCCCTAATAATTTTTTGAGCTAGTGTTAAACCGTTCGAGTGTGACCCACAAATACCATCATGGACTTCCTCTAATGCACGTTGAAACTCTTCCTATTCTAAACATCTAAGTAGCGTACCATCTAGACCTCATTTGTATAGATCGTGACCAATGATGACATATCGAGAGGCATTACGGATAAGGTATCTCTTTTCATGGCAGTTGAAGGTATCAGGAATGATTTGGTCTTGGAGATAGGAAAAGAGGTCTTTGTATCTCGATGAATCATGACCAACAATAGTGCAGATCATGTGGGTTTCAAGGGAGTCATATGTAGGATAAGATAGTGCTTCCACCAGGAACTCATAGCGTAGCTCATGTTTAGGCTACTGTAATAAAGTAGATAGTGTTGCCATTGCATCGGTAGCCTTGTTCTTTGTTCTAGGAATTTTCTCAAATGTGATAGATATGAAATATTTCTTAAGATCATCTACCATTCTCTTGTAAGGAATGAGCTTTCCATCTTTAGTTTGGTACACATCATTGACTTGATGAATAACAAGTTGAGAGTCTCCATGAATGTTTAGCTCTATTACTCTCCATTCAATTGCTATTTTCATACCATTCAAAAGGGCTTCATATTCTGCAATATTGTTTGTGTAGGGGAACTTTAGTCTGAATGCTTTTGGGATGGAGTATCCCTAAGGAGTTATGAACAATATGCCTGATTCAGATCCATTCTTTGTATAGGAGCCATCAAAGAACAATTGCCATTCTCTAGAAGATAGGTGCATAATAGAGGAGTCTGGAAATTCCATTTGCATTGGTGTGTCATCAAACATGGGTGCATCCGCTAGTTGATCAGCAATAACTTGACCTTTTATAGCTTTTCTTTCAACATATTCAATGTCAAATTCGCTTAGAAGCATGACCCATTTAGCTAGTCTACCTATGAGGGCAGCCTTGCTTAGTAGGTATTTTAGTGGATCAATTTTTGCTACTAGATGCGTGGTATGAGCTAACATATAGTGTCTCAATTTTTGTGATGCAAAGATCATAGCGAGACAAGCTTTCTCAATCATAGAATAGTTCTTTTCATATGCCACCAATGTTGTGCTTATATAATAAATGACTCTTTCTTTTTTCTCTTCATCATGTTGCGCTAGCAATGCCCCCAGTGATGTGGCTGTTGCGGAGACATATAAGATCAATGGCTTCCCATGAATAGGAGGCATCAAGATAGGCAAATTTGGTAGATACTTCTATATATGGTTAAAGTTTTTCTCACATTCTTCATTCCATGCAAAGGTCACACCTTTATGTAATGTTTTTGTAAAAGGCTATGATAGTCCGCTAGCCGTGATATGAATCTTCTAATAGATTGAACTCTTCCTTGCAACGTCCTCATTTGACTGATATTCATGGGAGGTTGCATCTCTATTATAGCCTTGACTTTAGCTAGATCAACTTCAATGCCCTTCTTTGAAAATATGTATCCTAAGAGCTTTCCAGAAGTGACACCAAAAGCACACTTCTTAGGATTTAGTCGGAGACTAAACTTTTCCATTCTATCTAGGATCATGCTCAAGTCCTTTAGATGTTTAGTTCTGATCATAGATTTTGCTAAAGTATCATCAACATAATCTTCCATAGTTTGATGCATCATGTCGTGGAAAATAGATGTCATTGCTCTTTGATATGTAGCACCAACATTTTTAAGCCCAAATGGCATGACATTCCAACAGAAGGTGCCCCATGCACATGTGAAAGCAATTTTCTCTTGATCCTTTGGAGCAATTTTTATTTGGTTATATCCAGAGAAACCATCCATCAAGGAATACATCTTGAAACCCACAGTCATATCCACTATCAGATGAATGTTCGGTAGTGGAAAATCATCCTTAGGGCACGCTCTATTCACATCTCTAAAGTCTGTGCACACTCTGATTGAACCATCTGGTTTAGAAATAGGTACAATATTAGAGATCCACTCTGCATAGTCAATAACTCAGATGAATCATGCATTTAGGAGCTTCTCTAATTCAGCTTTTACCAAGAGTGCAACATGAGGATGCATCTTTCTCAATTTTTGCTTGACAAGTTTGACATTTGGAGCAATAGATAAATGATGCATTATAAGATTAGGATCCAATCCTAGCATATCTGAATATTTCCATGCGAAGTTGATCTTCTTCTCTGTTAGGAATGTGGTAAATTTTTGCTTCTCTTCTTCTGATAATGATTGTGCTACATGTACCAATTGTGGTTCCTCTGTTGTACCCAAATTGATGGATTGAGTGGGCTCAATTAGAACTGGAGATCTGTCATGTAAATGACTCAGAAGGACATCAAATATCTAATCCTTAGGCACCTCAAAGAGGTTTTCACCTTTGGATACATCTTTTATTTTTACTTTTGTAGGTTTTGAGACTGCCACAAAGTGGTTTTCACCCTCAGAACTCTTTTTCTTTTTCTTTTTATTCTTGTTTTTCTGACTAAGATATTTGATGTCCGACTCGGTCATGCTGACGCTTGGTTCACTGATGGAAGTACTCATAGGCTTAACTACATTGAGGTAGCAAGCAAGGGCATAGTCATTCGGGAAGGTATAAATACCATGGCTCAGATTTGTGGAGGTTTGATCAATAAGTTCTGGATATTGGATAGTCAAAGTAGGGAAAGATTGGGAGATAGTGTTTATGGATATGGATCTGTCATCATTGGTCCTAACCCGACGCTTGAGTTCAAAGGTGATATTACAACTTAAGACATTCAATTTGTGAATAGGCTCAATGTCATCATGGGAGTTGAATTCAGCTATAGGTGGATCAGACTCGATAGGTTCATCATTTCGCTCTAGACTTACGTTGGTTTGAGGTGCATATTGGTGAACAACATCAACATGTTTCTCTGTGATAATCTCATCTGGTTCTGGGATGAATCCCCATTCATAGTCATTAGATTCATCTTCTGATTTAGGATCTCTAGGAAATCTTAGAACATGAGTAAAGTCAAGGTGAATACCCCAAGAAGGGTTACCCTTAGATTCTGATTTGTATTCATACTCATGAGAATCTATCTCAGAATCACTACCACTTCCCTCTTCTTGATTGTTTTCAAGATTAGCTAGTTCTTGTGTTGCAACTATCTCTTGATTGATAGTAGGTTCTTGTGTTTCTACTACATTAATTCTCTTGATAGGATCATCTTTATCATCAAGAAGGTCTTTGATCTCTTTAGGCAATTTTTCATAGGGGATGAGTTCTGAGCTATCTGAATCACTATCTGATGGTATTGTTTCTTCTTTCTTAAGAAGAGGTTCTCCTGGTGCGATCTACTCTATGACATGGGAATAATTACCTTTGAGGTGATAGGGTTTCTTCGTAAATCCTAAGCCAACTTTGTTTTTATTTTTTCTACCAATATGTGGGAGAGGTGCCTCAAGACCTTTTCCTCTAATTCCTAGAGGTCCTTTACCTAAATATCCCATCTTAGCTATTAATTTATCTCCTGGACCATACAACTTAGAAGGGAGTTTGAATACTGTAGAGTCACTAGTTTGAACAACTTGAGATTCAGGTTCATCTTTGTATAGCCATGATAGCACAACTTCATCCTCTTCAAACTCTTGCTTGGATATTTGTTCTGCTACAAAATTATTTTTATATGCTTCAAGAGGTTCTTTAGAGTCTAGTTTGAATTGTTTCAAAGATTTCCCATAAGACTTAGGCGAGATAGGGAGATATGTCAAAGATAAGACTAGCTCGATAGTATATTCTCCCATACCATTTTCTTTGATATTAACCTCTTTTGCAAGATCTTCCATTTTAGATGTGGATGCTTCTTTAGTTGGTTCAATGAAAGATTCTCTATTATTAGGCACAAGCTTATCTGCACTTTCCTTCAAGGTGTTGCAAGTTGTATTCAGATCTGCGGGGATAGTAACCTCTACTCATTCATAAGGAAACTTCAAACATTGATGGTATGTAGAAGGAATAGCTTGCATTTCATGTATCCATGGTCTCCCTAGAAGGACATTGTAGGCCAAAGATAGATCAAGCACTTGACAGATGGTATCTTTGATAACTAGACCCACTCTGATAGGTAAGACAATGGTGCCTTTAGAAGATCTTTCTTGTTCATCATAGGCCTTGATAGTTATTTTCTTTCTAGGATCAATAGCCAATTCTGAAAATCCCAATTGTGTGATCAAGCTGTAAGAACAAATGTTTAGGCCAACACCCCCATCTATCAACACACGTTTGACTCTACTGTTCTGGATCAAGACTTCTATATGCAAAGGCTGATTATGCGGGTGACTCAAGGAGTTGTCATCTTCCTTTGAAAAGGAGATATATTGTGGAGATGTAAGATGTCCAACCATAGTCTGGAACCTGTCTAAATCAAGGTCATCAGGAACATTGGAACCGAGCAAAGCTTTATCAAGAATGGCTCTATGAGCTGGAGATATTTGAAGCAACTCAAACATGGAGATTTTCACATTAGTGTGCTAGAGTTGTTGAACAATGCTATAAGATGTAGGCCTTGTATCCTTTGGATTGGAAGATTTGGAAGAAGCCTTCTGTTTAGAAGCAGATGAAAGATTGAAGGGCACCTTAGGGACATTTGATGAATCTGGGATTTGTCCTTTCAGATGTATTGGAGCCTGTGATTGAGTAACTGTGTTAGTTGAGGAATGATCTCTGTCTCTTCATACAATTGTGATGACATTGCAACTTTAAGGGAGACATGGTTCAACCATATTGATGACAGCATTATTTCCAGGGTAGGCATAGTTGACTTTTGCCCCCATATTAGGCTGAGAAGTTGAAACTTCTTGACCATGTTTCAGAAATAGTTCTATGAATGTTGTATGATCGTTATTGCTCTTGGGATTGTCAATTGTGATGTCTCCACTATCGATTAGATCTTGAATGGTATGCTTCAAGTGGTAGCAACTACTAGTTTTGTGACCTTTACTCCGATGGAAATCACAAAATTCATTTTCTCTCCACCATTTCAGTTTGGGGTCCTGATCATTTGGTCAGATTGGTGGTAAAGAGATGATGTTATCAGCCAATAGAGTTTTCATAGCTGATTCTAAAGACTCTCCTAGAGGAGTAAATTTTTGATGTTTATCCCATAGGATATGACATTGATTGCCCCTACGGTGGGCGCCAGAAATGTGTGTGTAAAAATTGTACCTGATCTGTAGACACAACACTTCAGTAAAATATTAGATGTTAGCAAAAATCATGCAAAATTAAAATCTAATCTAACCAAGTGATTTACTGCCTTCTAGTAGGTGTGAGATTGATGTTCTTAGATTGTTATCGAGATCAGTGACCTAGACGACACCTAAATGAAGGATTTGAATGCAATTGATCTAGATATGAAATATGAATGCAATTAATCTATTTTTTTGGATTTTCTATGCAATAATATGATGAAAACTGATATGAATCTATGCTAATATGAAAAATGATATGAAATCTATGATATGTAAAAAATGATATGCTATGAATTGATCTAACAATAATATGAAAACAAAAGTGATCTCACAACAATGTTGATTCGCAATAAGCTTTGATCCTTCCAATTCCAATTCTCTAGCGTGATTGTGCAAAAATATGAGATGCTTTGAGATGAGCTGAGGCTTTAATTTTATAGGAATCCAAGGCTTTGGAGGTGCATGGAAAAAAGCCATAAATCACTCAAATTAACTCAGCTTGATTTTTGAGTTATTTGATAATAAAGATAATTTAATTCACAAAAACATGCAAATCATGCAAAAATAGCTTTTTAACTCAAATTAGAAGTTTAGATCAGCTTTTTGAACTCCAAAAGGATGTTGAGTTCTAAAAAGTCAACACTTTGCATTGATTTTCTAATTTGGAGTTTAACTGTTTCTTTTGAATGTGCATAATAATTATGAATTAATTAAATAAATAAAGTGATTTATGCTCAACTTAACTGATTTTTAAAAAATAAATAATTGATTTATGGGTTAATCAATTATTTAATCAAACTTTTATTAAAAACTATATTATTAAATAATGACAACTTGCTTTAATTAATTAAATAAGAATTTAATCAATTATTCATAAGATATTAGATTTATTGTCAAAATTAAATAATACAATTAATAATAGATAGAATTAAATTTAATTACACAATTAAGTGGCAAGATATTAAATCTAATTAATTAAATATGAAAATATTCAATTAATCAAACTTAGGATAAATGTGATTTATTGCCAAATAATCATTAAATTAAAGATAATTAAGATAATTAGGAATATTGCTAGGAATATTCCCCGATGCAGAATTTAAGATAATCAATTATGATTTGATGATGTTTAGATGTGCCTTAGGTTAGGACTTTGATGTCGATTTCATTCGAATTGTTGATATAGAAGATTAATGCACTTATAGCCCATTTTTGGGGCATTACAACTTGATTTATCACTTTCCAAATGTTCTCTGAGATAATCTAAAGACTTTTGAATTGGCTTGACGAACTAGGGTTTCTGTAACCGAGCAAATGAACTGCTAATTATTGATAGATCAATCTGAAAGTCTTCACAATAACTTCTAAGGCTCTTTCTACACTCCAATCACTCTGAGTTTGAATTCAATGAGTAATAAAAAAGCTTTCTGTGTACTTAAAGTGAAAATTCTGCCATTAATGCTTGCTGTGTAAACCAGGCTGTCACTTAGAAGTTTCTATCTTCCATTCTCCAAAGAATCAACTACTGTGCTCTTACACGAAGGTTTCTCTAGTCTCCAAAGGCTTAAGTCCAAAGGCGCATACTTTGAGAGTGAGTATACCAACCACGTAGGGGTCTAGAGCTAAATTAGCTCCCCCTATGACCCTAAGGGCCATTCATCCAGATGTAGAGGGTGCATCCACTTTGGATGCATCCAATACATACTCATCAACCTTGTCCTTCTATGTTTCTGACCAAATCAAGCTCGCATCCTCTGAAGCTTTCACAAAATTGACTTCTCCTTCGGGATCCAAAACTAGTTCTTCTGGCTTTTTAGGGCTTTCCTAACATTGTGTCCTTGATCTACAGAACTTTGAGATATGTCCAATCTTGTTACAAGAGTGAAAAATGATTGGAGGCCTTATAATCCTCGGTGCATTGACTTGAGTCACCATCTTACATTGTTTAGCTGAGTGACCATTATAGTTACATATCTGACATGTAACATTCTAAGAGCTTCTTACATTTGATTGATTCTGATTTCTTTGATTATGAGTCAAGTTATTTTGGCTTGTCTTGCAATTCTTAGCTCTATGACCAAATTTATTGCATGAATAATAGTAACCATTGAAAGGTCTTACCTCTATACAATTTCTTGCTATGTGTCCATGCTTGTTACATGCATAACAGGTGTGGTCTATAGGCATGGGATCATTCTTAGGTGGTTTAGTATGATCCTTGGTCTGACTTCTAGTCTCTTTAGCATCTGAGGTTCCTTTCGGTGCTTTCATTCTTTCTCGCATGTTATCAATCTGATTATGTGCTTCATTGTATCCAATGCAACTAGTATCTCCTTTAGCTCCTCTTGCATATAACTGAGATTCTATTAAATTAGAGCTAGTGTGTAATTTATCAATGTGATTCTTAGCCTCTTTCAATTCAGATTCCAAGCTTTCCTTGTTGTTTCTTAGTTCTAAGATTTCCATGTTTTCTTGCCTCAATTCTTCATTCAGTTGAAGGTTCTCTTTGACATGTTCATTATAGGCTTCTTGGTTGTTAGTTAGCTTATCATCAAACTCTTCAAGTTGTTCTTTTAAGGATTTATTTTCTTCATTCAGCTTCTTGACCATTGTCCCTAGATCACTGGTAGAGCATTCTTTTAAATCTTTCCTTAGCCTTTTGATGACTAATTGAGCATCACTGAGTTTTTCCCTTAGTTCTTTAGTTTCTCTTTTAGACTTGTCCAAGTCTTCAAGAGCAGCTTCCAGATTTCTTTTTAGATGTTTCATTTCTACTTTGTCCATGATATCCTCAAGTGGTTAAACTTCTTTGCTGAGGACCAGATATCTGATACCAATTGTTAGGAATGGGAACACTGAGAGGGGGGGGTGAATTAGTGTTTATTGTATTTTATCTTTTTACTTTAACCTTTAAACTGAACTTAAATGCTTAAGTACTGAAATGAACATCCATATAAACATGAAACATGAAATCAACACATAACACCAATATGGTTACAAGGAAACCCAAATAGGTAAAAACCCCGGTGGGAATTGACACCCACTAATATTTTGTACTAGTGTTTAGTGATCCTTGTTAGAAGATCCTTAACCCTGTTAGGAGTTGCTTTACAGTGTATTAAGTACAGTAGACCTTGTCAAGGGTCAGACCCTGTTAGGATTATTTTACAATAGTCCCTATTAGGGGATTGGACGCACTGTCCTAGAGCTCACTGCTCAAGTGGTGAAGGCTACAACCTTTTGATCTCAGATACACACTATATCTGCTGGATGAACTATCACTATGACACTGCTTGTCAGATCAGTTCCTTTGATGCGCTGATGCTTTGACCTCTTTCAAAGCTCTAATACATCTTATAGATTCTTCGCACACTTCTAATCTACTTATCACAACTCTCTATCAACTTCCATACTAAATACAATGGGTGCATCTCATATTTATATGTGCATACAAAATAAACAACTTGGTCGGCCCTTAGACCTATTACATACAATGCTTCCAAATGAATTGGTTCAAGCATGTTTACAAACAAACATATATACATGTTGGAAACCTAAATACAATAGGCACATAGCCTTTACATTAATAGAATATAGCCACAACTCAAAATGATAACAGTCAACTGCTTACTCTGTTCTTCACTGGCACTCACTAGCTATGTAACTTCATCTATCTGTATCTTCCTCATACTTGCATATCTGATCATGTGCTCATAGACTAAGCATGAATATAGTCTAACTAACTTATCTTCTGGGGTACACACCATAACTCAGTCATACGCACATGCATTGATGCTCTGAGCTGCAGGAACTCTGTACACTGGCCAGTCTTCAACACTTAACCGATTTCTGATCTCTTCATCAAGTGTGATGACTCCAAACTACTATATGACTTTGTTTCCATAATGAAAACACTATATTAAGTCATATAAATTAGTATAACCAACTTGCCAATAGGAGGACTAAGCTTCATTATGGAGATAGTCCTAAAATCTGCATCAGTTATCATTTAATCTCATTGGGTATTGGGGCATTCTAACCCTGACTCCTAAAGATTAAACCTCATTCTGGGGATAGTCTTACTAAAAGTGGTAATCTGACTAATGTCTTCACAATCTAACTTAGGCTTTGGAGAATCAGGTTTAGTTCTGGAGATGGTTCTGCAACTCGATCTGATCAATGTCTTGGCAATCTAACCTCGACTTTCGGGGATTAAGCTTCATTTTGGAGATAATCTTGAAAATCTCATTAGTGGTCACATCAGACTACTCTTTGAATTAATGTGTTGCTCGCACATCAATTCAAAGAGAGGCAAAATGTAATACCCCAAAATTGGCATCTTGCAATCCTAACCAATTTTGGTACATTTAGTCTCATTTCTTCAAATTTCTACATCATCGAAGTCCTATTGTACTAGGCAATTTTGTCTCCTAATTGACTTTACTTGACCTAAGTGTCAAATGCAAAAAACCTCAAATTTGCATTAATCACATGCCATATTTAATTCCTAAATATCGACATTTATTGGCTAAATAAACCCTATGATTGATTAATTTAATTACAAAGTCCTAGCACTCTAATTAAATTAATTCCACCCCTTTTAGCTAATACACATCAAGAGGAATTAAATGATATTTAGTTCTTTAAATTAAATATCCTCATTTTAATTTAATTATTCAAGTAATTGGAAAAGTCACCCATGTGGCCATATTTCATTTATTTAATTAAATAACCTCTCCAAAATGTTTCACCTCCCCCTAAGGAGACGAAGGGTCGACCGTTTCTTTGCAAGAAACTCTTCAATCTCCACTTGGGATTTTCTATAATAGAACCCTCTCATTCCTCATTTGGGGAGGCAATTTTAGAGTATCAAATCACTGGGGAATTATTGTCTCACTTTTTTTACATTCTCAAGTTATAATCATCTTGCATATTAGAGTAATTTCCATTCTTAGATTATTAATGATGCATTTCATTCTTAATTTAGTTTTCTTACAATGTTTTTAGATTAATGCTCATTTTCTTACAAGCTTTTTAGATTAATATTGCACTATCATTCTAGTTTAATTTCAATTGCAATCATTTTCTAACATTAAATCCTCCATTTTAGAGCTTGGTCTATGGTTGTTGGACTCTCAATTCTGATAGTTATTCAAAACCCCACCTAAATAGGAGGCAACAAGTTGATTCATATAGGCATGCAAAATGAGTAATTCAATATTCATTTTCGTATGTGGCTAATGAGTAATGACTATGTTGAAGTCTATGGATGAATACGAGGTCCACATTCAGTTATAAACAAGTACATAAATCCCAAACTGGTTCTTGACATACAATCTCTTCAACTCTTCACCTTGCATACTCTTCCACTTTTGTTTCCTCTGTCTTTCCAAATCTTTCCTTGATAGCACACAAGCTTGTTCTCCATACTGATCCATCGTTTCAAAATTTCTCAACTCATCTCGACTACCAAAGCTCAAGTTTCTCCTATCGAGTGTTGTGTTGGTGCTCAAAAATGTTGGACCGTTTTGAGGCCAACTAACAGACACAAACAAGTGCCTCTGCAATTCTGGCTTGATTTAGCCAAGGTTGGTAGGCCTGAATCAAGTATGCTTTCTAACTCCACAAATACATGCACAACAAAAGAAAATCCTTCCAAAGGGGTTAACAATCCTTTGGAGGAAAATAAACCTAATATCCTAATTGTCAGATAGCTTGAAATATAAACTAAGGCTTGAAAATAATGCTAAACCTAATTGAATGCTTTGTAAAGAAGATAACAAATATGATATGTAACCACAGAAAGAACAAAATGACAATTACAAATGAAAAAAAAGACCAGTATCTGATGCCAAATTGGGAATAGAGTCAGTTAGATTCAATCCTACGTATAAACGGAGATGATTTTAAGGTAACTCACTCCTGTAAAGCGAGACCATCATCCTGCAGGCTTCCAATTGAAACAAAAATTTAAACAACTTATACAATTAGTCCTATGGTTTTTAACCCAACTTAAGAGCCCGAAAGGAATAGTAACAGGTTCTTAGACCATGCTATTGATATTCAAATTGCATAAATTAATCATAAATAAATGCATCAAATAGAGAACACAGTAGGATACCCTGGTTCACAAAGTAATTCAAAAAACTAATTAAACATAAAAAACTATATTAACTTTAAGGCATAAGCACTTATCTGATATTTGCACTTGAGAATTTGGACATTATGTTAAAATCTGTGAGTTGGGATAGTTTTCCAATTTTTTTTGTGATCTTTCATTGTCTCTGTTTACAATATGAACTAATATAAATATATACCTCAACGGTTCCTTGTGAAAGGACATGCCCTTTCACAAGACCTAATCATATCAACTACCCCCAAAAATACAAAACAAACCATAATAATGGTTGTTAGGGAGATATTTCCCGTATAATTTATCCTCATTCTTCTTTAGGTGCTCCGTGCATTAATAATCCAACCTTTAATTTTCCTGCACATAATACCCAACATTAGGTAGCCAAAAAATAAAAAATCATTATACTCACAATATATTAGGTTTTCACAAAAAACTATTACTGTTTATTTATTAACACATTTGATAAAATTATAATATAACATCAAGTATGTACATTTTATATATAAATAAAGTGTAAAATAATAATTATGGGCTATCCACTTTAATTATCAAAAACATCAGAAGTCACATTATTTATTAAATCATAGGAATTACTTTAATGAGACAATTTTCAAAATAATAAATAAAATGACATTATGTGAAGAATTTTGCCTTTATTTATACAATAAAACATAATAAATCCATTCACAAACATAATGTAATGTAAATTATAATACGGAAATATTGTAAAAGAAACATTAGGGTGAAATTTTTTATAATCCATCCTAATGAAAAGAGGAATGCATTTACCCTAAAATCAAAATAATCCACTTAGGGCTAGCATATTAATTTTACAAAACAATCACCCTAATGTTACAAAATATTTCTAATGTAAAATAATATTACAACCATAAAAATACATATAGTTTTGAGAATCTAAAAATCTCACTTTCTAAAAAGAAACTCTAAAATATACATATTAATAAATCAACTAATTCATAAATGAAAAGCTAAAATCAAATTAAAGTAGAGTAAAATTATTAATACCCACTTTACCCTAATAGATTGTTCCCTTTTTATTAAAATTAAGATAAAATAGTAAGATGAAAAGTTACTTTTAGGTATTTGAAACTAAAAAGTAAATGGCAATTAATATTAGTTCAAACCCTAAATAGAGATGAAAAATCAATTTATATTATATCCATAACTAGATTACAAATAATAATGTAAAAATACTAATAGCCTTTTCATCTTATTAGATAGAAATATTGAAGTTAAAATATATTAAGGTGAAAATACCAAATTATATTTAGGGATATGAGCACTAAAAATTTACAAAAAAAATATCTCAAAAACCCTAAACATAATACTACTTATCTAATTATTCACCTTATCATATTTTTAACTTTAGGTTTTTAAGGTACTTTGAAGTGAAATGATAAAATTAGAAATAAAACCAAGTCTTATAAATAACATTTGAACATTGTTTAAAAGAAACTAATTACTTTCATGATCCCAATAATTCATTTCTAAATTATTAAAAAAGAAATCAACAATCTAATATTAATATCTTTATTTATACATATGTTCTCAAGGAAAAACATAGAGTAATCGGTAGGAGGTAGAGTCAGGTAGTTAGGTAGGAAAAGGGATGGGTCGAGAGGTTGAGTGTTCAACTCCCTCTCCACATTCTTTTTCCTAAAATCAAAAAATAGATAAATACATAGACAAAGATGTTCATTATTAAATTTGAAGAGTACTTAAAGGAAAGATTATTCCCTGTGTAAAAGGTTGTCTTAATTTCTCACCTACACATGAAAATGAAAATAAATAAATATCTTCTCCTAATCCTCTGGAAGAAAATAAATAGACTAACTGGTTAGGGGATAAGAGGGTAGATAGGTAGGAAAAAAGGTCGGCTTGAGAGGTCGAGGGTTCAACTCCCTCTCACCGCCTTTTTACTTAGCTTATTTTATTTTTTAGAATAATTATTTATTTTTAAAATGAATATGCATTGAATAAATTAGAATAAAACAATAAACAACCTAATAAATGAAAATAGAAAGCGATAAACATATATGCTCTTTTATCATTTTAATTTTTTCAACATAGGGAAATTGTGTAAAACTAAACTTGAACATCATACTTCCCTGACGTCTTATCCATTTAGAACCTGAAAATTTCAGTGTCAACATGTTGTATCCAGCAAAGGCATCAGGGAAAGCTTCATTTTATTCTTCTCAATAGTAAAAACATTCTTGACACAACCATACATAGCTCTGCAATCATACTACCAAGGTCTACCAAGCAATATATGACAACTATTCATCTTCACAATATCACACAACACTAGATTCTTATACTGGCCAATCTGAAAATCAACAAAGCACTGCTCCCTCACTTCTAGAGCATGAACATCTTGTAACCAGCCAATCCTATAAGGATAAGGATGTCTCATTCTCTTCAAACCAAGTTTTTGAACCATGTCCTCAACAAAAAGCTTATTAGTACTACCACTATCAATAAATACATCACAAAGTTTGCCTCCAGACTTGCATCGAGTTTTGAACAAATTACTCCTCTGACAAGGTTCCTCCTTTTCATTGAGAAATGTTCTCCGAACCAACAAGTTGTCAAATTCAGGTTCATTCTGAATGTTCTCATTTATTACAGCAGTCCTTTGGTCACCAAATTTATTCTGTGTACACTCAAAATATCGGTATCCTTCTTCACCACAATTATAACTAGTACCCTTAAAGATAACTCTACCTATCTTCTTTTTCAATTCCATAGGTTTCAGTTCATCTTCAACAATCGGTTTATCCTTTACCGAGTGATCATTCTTTTCCTTCCCTCGGGGATTACTATGTTGTCACCTTTTCAACTTATCTTCTTCCTTCAGAGCATATTGATAAGCATCTTCAACTGAATCAATCTTCAGCATACCAAGCTCATCCTGAATATTGAATCTCAAACCATTCACATATCGAGCTACTTTTTCTTTACCAAGTTCTCGGTGTCTAGACCGAATAGTCAATTTATAAAAATCCTTGGTATAGTCCTCCAGAGTCAAATCTTTTTGCTTTAGATTTTGCAACTTCTTAAACAAGTCAAGCTCATAGTCGGTAGGTATGAACTTAGCTTTCAATTTAGTCACCATCAACCTCCATTGATTGATCTTCATTTCACCTTCATCCTCTCTATCTCTTTGTAATTCTTTCCACCAAAGAGCAGCATGTCCTTTCAACTTATTTTGTTCCAATCTTACTCTAAGAGGATATTCAATTTCTTCAAGCTCAAAGAAGTCTTCCAATTCACCAATCCAATGAATCAAATCCTCGGGTCTCAAAGTACTAGAGAAAGTAGAAACTTCCATTTGGTAACTAGCACTTAACCAAGCTCTAGATCTATGTAACCAACTAGCTCTATCTTCACCAAATCTATCTCTCTGGTCATATGCACTAGATCTAGCAGCTTCAAAGTCTTTAGTAGCTTCCTCATAACCATCATTAGTACCAAGATTCCTCAGCATACTAGCAATAACTCTCATGACCTCAATGATCATGTCATTCTTCATCAATTCCATCTCAGATCTAAAATCAAATTTAACCTTCTCTGTAATCTTAGATTCCACAACATCATAGAGATTTGCAATCGCTCTAGGGTCCAATCTTCTCGAAGGCATCCTTCAAGATTTTCAAAAACCCAAAGCAATAAGTCACCAACCAAGGTCCCGGTGCAAACAGCCTCAACTCGGAGATCAGTTTACACACTCAAGATCTTCAAGCTCTGATACCACATGACACGGGAAAGGTAAGGAGGATCTAATTAAGGATAGTCCAAACATGCAACAAAACACCAACAATGTGGAATAACACAACAAGACAATGTTTTCAACTGAATTTTCATTAACATGCCCAGCTATAAGGCCTTCCAGGTTAGGATCAAATACAATCAAAAGTATTTATGCAATCTTCCAGCTAGTCTAGCTCTAAAACAATCATCAACTGATGGAAACCCTAAGGCAGATCTAAACTTGGGCTCGCAAGCCTCCAAGCAATTTCCTTGTGTCCAAGCATAAAAACCACTAGCTCTTCTATTAAAACTATTAGATAACAATTTGATCTTCAAGATCTCACAGGATCCAAGTCTAATCACTAACTGACTCCCTAAACATCTAACCCAAACACTCCTTAAATACATTTCCTCAACCATAATTCAGTTGGAAGAAATAATTAACTCCTAAGCCAAGCCAGCTTCTATTACAAACAAATATTAAATGCAACAATAGTCGGCTCTCAAATAGCCTTAAAAATAATTAATTCACCATGTCAGCCTCTAGATCTACATAGGAGAATACAAAAAAATCTACCAATAATAAATGCACCAAGTTAGCCAACCAAATCTCCAAGAACTCCAATCGGTAAACCAGAACAACCGAGCACCAAAGAAATAACTGAGCACTAGTGAAACAACTGACCATGCTAAGCATCACCAAGAAACATAGGCATCAGTGAGAAAGCATGTCGAATGAGCACCATAGGCATCTCCAAGTACAAGTTCCACCAAGCACCATAGGTTTCACTGAGTTCCTTCAGCGAATGAACTCCCTTCAATAACTAAGACCATCGGTTAAAGCTGCAACCGAGTAACACAGAACCAAATCAACACACCACCATACAGATTCACCGAGTACCCTTGAAATCCCCTACATCACTAATGGAAGAATATGTTATGTTTTGTGATGCTAAGTTTGTAACTGTGACTCTTGATATGAAGTATTAAGTTGGTTATGTTTGAATGAATCAAACTAGCGAACTACTAAAATAGTTAGTGACAGATAGTAAGTGATTTGGATTTTGTTTCAAATCGGTAAAGTATTTGATGGAGCAGTCATAGGATAGGGTTAATAAAATTTCAAGATACTATGTTGATGATCGCAACTCATATTGTTGACCGGTGAAGATGGTGTAATTGACTTGAAGTGGTATTGACATAATGAATAGGAAAATAAGACAAAGTTCTTGAACAGGTAGTGAAGATTTGTGAATCGGTGAAGAAATTCGAAGTGGCGATGGGATCGGTGATATTTTTAGTGAAGTAGTAAGGTAGTTTTGTGATTTTTTGAAAGTATTTGACATCACATTGCTCGAGGTATGCATTTGAGGTGGATTCTTCAAGAAGTTTCTTTTGGTCAAACAAGTTTTTGAAGATGGTTCAATTTATAAGGTGAAATCTATATGGAAGTCAACGTGGTCAAAGAAAACAACTTATGAGTTGTTAGATACATTATATCTTATCAAATATGATCTAGATCATTCATATCTCAGATCTGGGGTTTATTTTAAGTTTGTGGAAGAAAATATATATATCAGAAAGTTGAAGAAGAAGTTATTTGTTGATTGTGAATTGCAAAAGGATTCAATGACAAAGCAAGTGAAGGAATAAAGTGTGATCAAGCTAGGAAAGAGTATAGTGTGTGGAGAAGAGTTTCAGAGCTTAAAAGGATCTGATTATGTAGAGGTAGTGCAATTTCACAGATCATTTTATCTATTTATTTCTAACCATTGTAATAGTGAAATCCCTTAACAGACTGGATCCTAACATATCTTTTTTGTAAATCCTCTAACAAGGTGGCATTCATATTGAATGTTTAAAGTCCTCTAAGAAGGTTGTTCCTAACAGGACAAAGATCCTAACAAATCTATAGGAAAATCCCTTAACTGGGTAGCACCTAACAATGCTTTTGTAAACCTTTAACAGGGTAAGCTCCTCACAGGGCGTATTCTAGAAGAGTACACATTTAGTGGGTACCAATTCCCACACGTGGTTTTTCCCATTTGGGTTTCCACAATATATTATGTTTTGCAGTATGTTTCTGAGGATTCTATTCTAATGGAAGAATATATTATGTGTTGTGATGCTAATTTTGTAACCGTGACTCTTGATATGGAGTATTGAGTTGGTTATGTTTGAATGAACCAAACTGGGTAACTACTAAAATAGTCAGTGATAGAAAATAAGTGATTTGGATGTTGTTTCAAATCAGTAAATTATTTGATGGAGTTGTCATAAGATATGGTTAATAAAAATGTCAAGATACTATGTTAATGGTAGTGACTGATATTGTTGACCAGTGAAGATGGTGTAATTGAATTGAAGTAGTATTGACAGAATGAACAGGAAAACAAGACAAAGTTGTTGAATAGGTAATGAAGATTTGTGAACTGGTGAAGAAATTCTAAGTGGCAATGGGATCAATGATATTTTTAGTGAAGTAGTAATGTAGTTTCATGATCTGTGGAAAGTATTTGACATCACATTTCTTGAGGTATGCATTTGAGGTGGATTCTTCAAGAAGGTTCTTTTGGTCAAACACATTTTTGAAGATGGTTCAATTTATAAGGTGAAATTTCTATGGAAGTCGACGCAGTCAGATTAAAACATTTTATGAGTTGTTAGATACATTGTATCTTATCAAATATGATCTGGATCATTCGTATCTTAGATCCAGGGTTTATTTTAAGGTGGTGGAAGAAAATATATATATCAAAAAGTTGAAGAAGTTATTTATTGATTGTGAATTATAGAAGGATTTGATGACAAAGCAAGTGAAGGAATAAAGTGCAATCAAGCTAGGAAATAGTATAGTGTGTGGAGAAGAGTTTCAGAGCTTAAAAGGATTTGATTATGGAGAGGTAGTGCAATTTCATAGATCATTTTATCTGTTGCTTTCTAACCATTGTAATAGTTTTGTGTGTGAATTTTGTACCTAGCTATGGACACAACACTTTAGTAAAATATTAGAGGTTAGCAAAAACTGAAATTTGCAAGTAATTGAAACTATGCTAATCAGGTGATTTACTACCTTCTAGTAGGTGTGAGTATGATGTTCTCAGATTGAAATCGAGATCAGTGACAATGCAACACCTAAATGAAGGATTTAAAATGATGAAAGCTGTTAGAAATGAAAAAGAAATATGTAAAAATAAGCAATACCAGGAAAGAATCTAAGCGAGTGAATGCATGAAAAAAATATTACCATAAGCAAGGAGAGAGAAAGCTTCATGATCCAACACAATGAGGCAAGATATTTGAAAGGGGAAAGCAAAGAAAACCCCTTGTGACATTATGAATGAGGCCATAGCCTAAAATGAGAGAGAGAAGAGAAAAGAGAGAAAGAGAGCAACATGCTCAATACAATAACTTCATCATCCTATATGAGAAATGAGAGAGAGGAGCATCTCTTAAATAGAGATGAGAGAGAGGAGTTGGAATGTAACTCCCAAGTCTATGAATGCCACCATTCATAAGTGTGTGTGGGCCAAGTGTGAGATTCCTCTTAAGGAGGAATAAACTAATTTACAAATTACAATAAATATTTGTCCTCACATATTCCACTAGAGGACGAAATAGAATGTAGTGAAAAGAAGACAAAAAGGAGTATATTAGGATACCTTGGCTTATATCCTAATATATTACAATAAGAAAAGATTAATAGTCTAACCTTGGTTTATAAATACACCAAGGAAAGATTACAAATTCTAACAAAAGCAATGAATGCAAATTAATCTTCTTCTTTTTTTGGATTTTGATTGCAATAGGATGAAAAATTGTATGAAATTAATCTAGAATGAAATTGAAATGATATGAAAATTAATCTAAGAATTATTTGAATTGATATGCAAAGCTATGAAAAAATATGAATGCTCAAAAATATAAATGAAAATCTCACAATAGTCTTGATTCGCAAAAGATTGATTCTTCAGTCACAAATTCGCTAGAGTGAGGATGCAATTTCTGAGGTCCCATTGTGGAGAGTTGAGCCTTGATTTTATAGAAATTCAGGGCTTTGAGGATGCAGGAGAAAAGCCATAAATCACTCTTGATAAACTCAGGTTGATTTGTGAGTTATCAGGAAATCGGAGATAATTAACTCACTAAAATCATGCAAAAGCAGTTTTTAATTCAAAATAGAGTTTAGATCATATTTCAACTCATCATCAGATGTTGAGTTTCAATTTTAAAATTGATTGTTAATTTCTAGTTGCCTGCTTTTCTGATTGTGCATGATTTATTTATAAATTAATTTAAAAATAAAGTGATTTATTCTCAACTTAACTGATTTTTGAAATTAAAACAATTGATTTATGAGTTAATCAATTATTAAATCAAACTTTATTAAAAAAAATTAATTAAACAAGAATTTAATCAATTAGTCATAAGATTTTTGATTTATTGTCAAAATTAAATAATACAATTTAGGAATAAATATAATTAAATGTAATTAAATAATTAAGTGGCAGAATTAAATTAATTAATTAATTATTCATCATATTCAATTAATCAACTTTAGGATAAATAATGACATTTATCGCCAAATAGTTATTAAATTAAAGATAATTAGGATAAATTAGGAATATTCAAGGAATATTCCTTGATGCAAAATTAAGATAAAATCAATTAGGGTTTTGATAACTTGATGTGCAAATGTGCCTTAGGTTAGGACTTTGATGTCAATTTCATTCGATTTGAAGATGTAGGAGGTTAATGAAACTATAGCCCATTTTTGGGGTATTACATTTTGCCCCTCTTTGAATCACTGTGCAAAGTGTAGTGGTTCAAAGAATAGTTTGTGTTTGATGTAGATGTATGAAAACTAATTTGAAAGATTAACCGATTCCAAGATAGAAACCGATTGAAATATTTAAAGATGTAAGATTTAGGTCCTGATTGACCAAAGATAATGTTAACTATAGCAACAATGAACCAGTGATTATGAAAAAGTGCCAAAACGCCTGATTCTAAACCTTATGATTGCGAAGAAGTGAGTGACTGATTCCAGACCTGAATGTCCCAAGAGAATCATATTGGTATCACATCCTAAACCCATCAGTTACGAAGAACCAAGGAAATGATGCTAATGAACCGATGGTTACAAAAAGCTGATACAGTTTACAAGATTAAGAGAATACTAGATTGATATGGATCTCGATGAATTTGATATGCCCCAAGCGATGATAGAGTTTTCCCCAAGTGACGAGGTCTTTAGATGAATCAACAACTAGACGTGTGGGCGCCAGAAATGTGAGTGTGAATTTTGTACCTAGCTGTAGACACAACACTTCAGTAAAACATTAGAGGTTAGCAAAAATTGAAATCTGCAAGTAATTGAAACTATGCTAACCAGGCGATTTATTGCCTTCTAGTAGGTGCGAGTATGATGTTCTCAAATTGAAATCAAGATCAGTGACAATGCAACACCTAAACGAAGGATTTGAATGCAAAAAGATGAAAGACTGTATGAAAGTAGATTAATCTATATTTTTGTATTTTTTGTGCAATAATATGAAAATTGTATGAATCTAAGCTATATGAATGAAATTGAATGCAAATTTAATCTAAGAATTCTATGAATGAATATGAAACCTATGATATGAACCTATGAATGCTCAAAACAATAAATGAAAATCTCACAATAGCCTTGATTCACAAAAGATTGATTCTCCAGTCACAAATTCGCCAGAGTGAGGATGCAATTTTTGAGGTCCCTTTTGTGGAGAGCTGAGCCTTGATTTTATAGAAATCCAGGGTTTTGAGGATGCAAGAGAAAAGCCATAAATCACTCTTGATAAACTCAGGTTGATTTTTGAGTTATCAGGAAATCAGAGATAATTAACTCACAAAAAATATGCAAAAGTAGTTTTTAACTCAAAATAGAGTTTAGATTAGATTTCAACTCATCATCAGATGTTGAGTTTCAATTTTAAAATTGATTGTTAATTTCTAGTTGCCTGCTTTTCTGATTGTGCATGATTTATTTATAAATTAATTTAAAAATAAAGTGATTTATTCTCAACTTAACTTATTTTTGAAATTAAAACAATTGATTTATGGGTTAATCAATTATTAAATCAAACTTTTATTCAAAAACTATATTATTAAATATTGACAACTGACTTTAATTAATTAAATAGGAATTTAATCAATTAGTCATAAGATTTTTGATTTATTGTCAAAATTAAATAATATAATTTAGGAATAAATAGAATTAAATCTAATTAAATAATTAAGTGGCAGTATTAAATCTGATTAATTCAATATTCAGAATATTTAATTAATCAAACTTTAGGATAAATAAGATTTATCACCAAATAATTATTAAATTAAGAATATTATGATAAATTAGGAATATTTCTAGGAATATTCCACGATGCAGAATTTAGGGTAATCAATTAAATTTGATAATGTGCAGATGTGCCT
Source organism: Chamaecyparis obtusa (assembly GCA_027943335.1). Lineage (NCBI taxonomy): Eukaryota > Viridiplantae > Streptophyta > Pinopsida > Cupressales > Cupressaceae > Chamaecyparis > Chamaecyparis obtusa. The sequence continues at coordinate 272,095 of BSBK01002336.1, forward strand.
TAGGTTAGGACTTTGATGTTGGTTTTGTTCGAATTGTTGATATAGGAGGTTAATGAACCTATAGCCCATTTTTGGGGTATTACATCTTGCCCCTCTTTGAATTACTGTGTGAAGCACAGTGGTTCAAAGATAGTCTGTGTATGGTAAAGATGTTTGAAACTGATTTAAGAGATTAACTGATTCCGAGACAAAAACTGATTGAAAGATTTAAAGATGTAAGATTTAGGTCCTGAATGACCAAAGATAATGTTAACTATAACAACAATGAACCGGTGATTACGAAAAAATGCCAAAACGCCTGATTCTAAACCTTATGATTGTGAAGAAGTGAGTGACCGATTCCAGACCTGATTGTCCAAAGAGATCATATTGGTATCACATCTTGAACCCATTAGTTACGAAGAACCAAGGAAATAACACTAATGAACCGATGGTTACGAAAAGCTGATATAGTTTACAAGATTAAGAGAATACCAGATTGATATGGATCTCGATGAATCTGATATGCCCCAAGCGATGATAGATTTTCCCCAAGCGACGAGGTCTTTAGATGAATCAGCAACTAGACATGGTTGTTGTCTTAATTACCAAGGAAAGATTGATTATATATTTAGATTTACAGACTTGAATGATGTGCAATACCATGCCCCCTTCGGGATTAAAATTGAAATCTGACAAGAAAAGTTAGTGTTATAGTTTAGAAGCATGTTAATTGATTTGAGAAGTGGTTGTGCACGTCCGAGAATGCATTCTACATCATTTGGAGGTCTTGGAGACCAAGTTTGACTAGATTTGACCATGAGTTGACCATGGGTGACCATGTTGAAATTTTGATAGTTTGATGTTAGATAATCAATTAAGTTGAATTCTAGATTTCTGTGATGATTGAAGGTCGATTATGCAAGTAGTTAATAATATGAATGATCTCAGATTTTGATTTTGATCCCTAAAATGGATTCTACTTGCTATTTCGTTGGAGGGACCTTCATGTGAGGTTCAACTCTTTTGAGATGTCTAGCATTTGTTTGAAGAATTGTTAAGTGTTCAAGTTTATTCAGCAATTGTGAGATCATGCAATCATGCAAAATGCAAAGTGACATGCAAAATGAAATGCAAACCTAAGACCTAGGACCTAGTCATTGATCATGTGTCGATTTGTTTTCATCATTGAACTTTTAGGTAACTGAATAAATCAATACAATTCCCACTAGTTATGAAACCATAGACATATGAATATAGATTTGTATGTGCAGGAATCAATACAACACCCACTGGTTAGGCAACCATGGACATATGAATATTGATTTTATTTTCTGAATGTCAGATTAGATATAAGCACCAAGGCACAAATGCTAGGATGACCTGAATATCATGTCCATTTTGATATAGCAATTTGTATAAGCATTAGAACATAAACGTCATGATGACCTGAATACACCTTGCGTTACAAACACATCAAGCAGTCAAGAGATCCTTCTAAATCCAATGTGAATTACCCGTAGTGACCCTTTATCTTTCACATCCTTAGGTAAGATCGTGTTTCACAGTAGGAGTAAGAAATCACTCAAAAAAACAATAGTTAGATCAAACTTCTTTGAATTTTCTAGGTATCAATGGTCGAGGTATGCATGGCCATCCAATTCGAGATAGAGGCTCTTACAAATGGACACCATTTCAATTCAAAATTTCCAAAGTTGTTAGATTTTCACATACAAGCAGAAAAAAAAAAGAAAAGATTATGCCCCCAGTCATCACTCTCTAAATCTTGTAAAGGACATCATTGAAGAGAAAGAAGGGACACAATATGCAAAAATCTCAATGCGAATCAGTAAGCATACAAGGAGATAAAAGCATGTAAAAAGCATAGATTTTTTTCAATTTGTGTTTGATTGCATTGTTGTAGATGCAAAATCCTTTCTAGAGAGGAGAGAGACTGACTGACTCAGATGAAGCTTCAAAGGACTTTGACTGGATATGACACGTCTAAGATGTACTGGAGGCCATAGGATATGACATTGATTGCCCCCAAGTGTTAAGCATTGATAGGATATAGACGCTTGAGCTGATTGGTGTACAAATTGACTTTATTGAAACAAGGATATATATAGACTAAAGTAGACTGAAAGCTGGGAAAGACCAAGATTGTACTAATAGATGGAGTATTTTGAAACAAGTGGCACTCATTTTCCCAGTTTTCACCATCTTGGCAGAGATTCTATTTTTGCTACAAAGGCACCTGTTTCCAAGTTTTCACAAGGCACTTTTTTTTTTCTTTTTTTTTTTGTATTTTTCATTTTTCCAATTTGTTTTGATATTTTTGGTATTTTTTTATTTTTTTGTGAATCATCAAGGCACCTATTGCTAGATTTTCACCAAGATGATCATTTTTTCAGGACTTTTTCTAATTTTTAAGATTTTTTCAGGACATTTTACCATACACTAAATGCCTTAGGCATAGAATTTCTTCAGATGGAGAACATTGATTGGTTCTAAGAGCTATTCTCCTTCAATCGTTGAGATTTGATAGGCTCTAGAGCCAAAAGTAGCAGTGATAACAAAGGGACCCAGCCATTTGGGTTCAAACTTCCCCTTGCGCTCTCTATGTGATTGATTTTTAGGATTCTCTCTCAAGAGTAGATCACCAACCTAAAATTATCTATTTCTAACTTTCTTGTTGTAGCCTCTAGACATTATCTTCTGATATACTCTGAGATGATCATACGCTACTTGTCTGCGCTCATCTAGTAGTTCAAGTTCTTGCAACCTAGACACTATGTAGTCATCATCAGTTACTAGACCATGCATTATGATTCTTAGTGATGGGATTTCAACCTTAATAGGCAGTACCGCTTCAGACCCATAAACTAAAGTGAATGGTGTAGCCCCAGTGGGGTTTTTGATAGTTGTTTTGTAGGCCCATAGAGCGGGATTGATCATGAGATGCCAGTCTCTTCCTATTTTATTAACTGTACGGTGCAAGATTTTCAATAGATTCTTGTTAGAAGCCTCTGCTTGTCCATTCCCTTGAGGATAGTAGATAGATGACCAATGTTGTGTAATCTTGAATTTGGTACATAGATCATCTAAGTCTCTATTCTTGAATTGTCCACCATTATCTATGACTATAGAGTGTGGAATACCATACCGACATATGATGTAGTTTATAATGAACATAAAAATTTGCTTGCCGGTTGCTTGAGTCAAGGGGACTGCTTCTACCCATTTTGTAAAATAGTTTGTAGCTGTTATGATATGGTTATGTCCATTAGAAGAATGAGGATGTATGGATCCTATAAGATCAAATGCCCATTGGTGAAAAGGCCATTGTGTAGTAAAGGGAATTAGATCTTTCCCTAGAGCATGAATTAAGTTACCATGTACTTGACACTTTTGACAGTTCTTAGCAAACTTGATTGCATCTTTCTCCATTTCATGCCAATAGTACCCAACCCTAATAAGCTTTCGAGCTAGTGTTAAACCGTTCGAGTGTGACCCACATATACCTTCATAGACTTCCTCAAGTGCACATTGAGACTCTTTCCATTCTAAACATCTAAGTAGTGTACCATCTAGACCTCATTTGTACAGATCATTACCAATGATGACATATCAGGATGCATTGCGGATAAGGTATCATTTCTCATGGTGATTGAAGGTATCGGGAATGATTTGGTCTTGGAGATAGGAGAAATTTTTTTTGTATCGAGTTGAATCATGACCAACAATAGTGCAGATCATGTGGGTTTTGGGGGAATCATATGCAGGATAAGATAGTGCTTCCACTAGGAACTCATAGTGTAGCTCATGTTCAGGTTGATGTAATAAGGTAGATAGCATTGCCATTGCATTGGCAGCCTTATTCTCTATTCTAGGTATTTGCTCAAAGGTGATAGATATGAAGTATTTCTTTAGATCATCTACCATTCTCTTGTATGGAATGAGATTTTGATCTTTTGTTTGGTACACATCATTGACTTGGTGTATTACAAGTTGTGAGTCTCCATGAATGTGTAATTCTATTACTCTCCACTCAATTGCTATTTTCATACCATTAAGAAGAGCTTCATATTCAACAATATTATTTGTACAAGGGAACTTCAATCTAAATTCTTTTGGTATTGAGTACCCTTGAAGAGTGATAAATAATATTCCTTCTCCAGATCCATTCTGTGTATAGGAGCCGTCAAAGAATAGCTTCCATGCTCTAGAAGAAAGATTCATGATAGAGGAATCTGGAAATTCCATTTGTAGTGGAGTATCATCAAACAAAGGTGCATCTGCTAGTTGATTAGCAATAACCTGTCCTTTGATATCTTTTCTTTCAACATATTCAATGTCAAATTCACTTAAGAGCATGACCCATTTGGCTAATCTACCTGTTAGGGCAGCTTTTCTTAGTAGGTACTTTAATGGATCAATCTTATCTACCAAATGTATGGTATGAGCTAACATGTAATGTATCATTTTCTATGATGCAAAGATCATAGCTAGACAAGCTTTCTCAATCATTGAATAGTTCTTCTCATACACAACCAATCTTCTACTGATATAATATATAGCCCTTTACTTTTTATTCTCATCATGTTGTGCTAGCAATGCCCCCAGTGATGTATCTGTTGTGGAGACATATAAGATTAATGGCTTCCCTTGTATAGGCAGCATCAAGATAGGATGATTTGATAGATATTGCTTGATATGGTTAAAATTATTTTCACATTCCTCATCCCATGCAAAAATCACACCTTTATGTAATGTTTTTGTAAAAGGTTGTGATATGTCAGCTAGCTGAGATATGAAGCATCTAATAGATTGGACTCTCCCTTGTAATGTTCTCATTTGACTGATATTCTTGGGAGGTTGCATCTCTATGATAGCTTTTACTTTAGTAGGATCAACCTCAATGCCTTTCTTTGAAACAATGTAGCCCAAGATCTTTCCAGAAGTGACACCAAAAGCACACTTCTTAGGGTTTAGTCTAAGACTAAATTTTTCCATTCTATCTAGTATCTTGCTCAAATCATTTAGATGTTCAGATCTTATCATAGATTTTGCTAAAGTATCATCAATGTAATCCTCCATAGTTTGATGCATCATGTCATGAAAGATAGATGTCATAGCTCTGTGATATGTAGCACCATCATTCTTCAGCCCAAATGGCACGACATTCCAACAGAAGGTACCCCATGCACGTGTAAAAGTAGTTTTCTTGTGATCCTATAGAGAAATTTTTATCTGATTATATCCAGAAAAACCATCCATTAAAGAATACATCTCAAAGCCCGCATTCATGTCCACTATCATATCAATGTTAGGTAGTGGAAAATCATCCTTAGGGCATGCCTTATTTACATCTCTAAAGTTTGTGCACACTCTGATAGATTTTTTAGGTTTTGATACAAGTACAATATTTGAGATCCATTCAGCATAATCAATAACACGGATGAATCCATCTTTTAGTAGTTTCTCTAATTCAACTTTGACCAAGAGTGCAACATGTGGATCCATCTTTCTTAATTTTTGTTTAGTAGGTTTTACTCCAGGAGAAATTGATAAATGGTGCATTATAAGATCAGGATCCAACCCTAGCATATCTGAATATTTCCATGCAAAGTTGATCTTCTTTTCTATTAGGAATGTAGTAAATTTTTTCTTTTCTTCTTCTGATAAGGATTGTGCTACATGGATCAACTATGGTTCTTCTATTGTTCCCAAGTTGATGGATTGAGTGGGCTCAATTAGAACTAGAGATCTATCCTATGAATGACTCAGAAGGAAATCAAATATCTCATCCTTAGGCACCTTAGAGAGGTTTTCACCTTCATATACGTCTTTTATTTTTACTTTTGTAGGTTCTGAGACTGCCACAAAGTGGTTTTCACCCTCAGAACTCCTTTTCTTTTTCTTTTTATTCTTATTCTTTTGACTAAGATATTTGATGTCTAACTCCATCATGCTAACACTCAGTTCACTAATGGAAGTCCTCATAGGCTCAACTGCATTGAGGTAGCAAGCAAGGGCATAGTCATCCAGGAAAGTAAAGATACCTTGGCTCGGATTTATGGAGGTTTGGTCAAGAAGTTCAGGATGTTGGATAGTCAAAGTGGGAAAGGATTGGGAGATAGTGTTTATGGATATGGATCTATCATCATTGGTCCTAACCCGATGCTCGAGTTCAAAGGTGATATTATAACTTAAGACGTTCAATTCGTGAATAGGCTCAATGTCATTGTGGGAGTCCACTTCAGCCATTGGTGGATCAGACTCGTTAAGTTCATCATTTCTCTCTAGACTTACGTTGGGTTTAGGTGCATAATGGTGAATAACATCAACATTTTTTTCTGTAATAAGCTCATCTTCCTTTGGAATGGCTCCCCATTCATAGTCATTAGATTCTTCATCTATGCCTCTAGGAAATTTAAGAACATGAGTAAAGTCAGGGTGGATACCCCAAGAAGGGTTACCCTCAGATTCTGATTTAAATTCATACTCATGGGAATCTATCTCAGAATAACTACCACCTTCCTCTTTGTCTATTTGATTGTCTTCAAGATTAGCTGGTTCTTATGGTGCAACTATCTCTTGTTCTATAGTAGGTTCTTGTGTTTCTACTACATTGATTCTTTTTACTGGATCATCTTCAGCTTCAAGGAGGTCTTTTATTTCTTTAGGAAAATGCTCATAAGGAATGAGCTCATCAGTGGTGTTTGATTCATCACTATCAAATTGTTCAGTTGTTTCTTCCTTTAGTTGATTTGCAGTGGATGGTTCAATCTGTTCTAAGACATGTGGGGAGTTCTTGCTAAGATTTATATCCTAGACCTATTGTATTATTGCTGGTTTGACCATGATGGTCAAGAGGTGATAGAAGACCTTTTCCTTGTAGTCCTAGAGATCCTTTTCCTTTGTATCCCATCTTTGTGATCAATTTGTCCCCTAGGCCATATGACTTAGAAGGGATCTTGGGTGTTTTAGCATCACATTTTTTAACAACTTGAGATTTAGGTTCATCTTTGTATAGCCATGCAAGCACAACTTCATCCTCTTCAAACTCTTGTTTGGAAACTTGTTCTACAACAAAATTTCCTTTATATGCCTCAAGAGGTTCTTTAGACTCAATTTTAAATTGTTTTAGAGTTTGTCCATAAGACTTAGGCGAGATAGGGAGAGATGTCAAAGACAAGACTAGCTCTATAGTATATTCTCCCATACCATTTTCTTTGATTTTAACCTTTTTAGAAATGTCTTCCATCTTGGATGTTGAAGCAACATCTAGCTGCTTAGTGGAAGATTCTCTGTTATTAGGAACAAGTTTATCAGCACTTTCTTCCAAAGAATTGCAAGTTGTGTATAGGTCCACTGGAATCGTCACCTCTACTCCTACATAAGGAAATTTCAAACATTGATGGTATGTGGAAGGAATAGCCTTCATTTCATGTATCCAAGGTCTCCCTAGAAGGATGTTGTAAGCCAAAGGTAGATCAAGAACTTGGCATATAGTATCTCTGATAACTGGACCTATTCTAATAGGTAAGACAATTGTTCCTTTGGAAGATCTTTCTTGCTCATCGTATGCTTTGATAGTTATCTTCTTTCTAGGATCAATGGCCATTTTTTAGAATCCCAATTGTGTAATCAAGCTGAAAGAACAAATGTTTAGACCAATGCCCCCATCTATCAACACACATTTGACACGACGATTTTCAATCAAGACTTCAATATTCAAGGGCTGGTTATGCAGATGACTCAAGGATTTATCATCTTCCTCTAAAAAGGAAATATACTGTGGAGACGTAAGATGACCAACCATAGTCTAGAATCTATCTAAATCAAGGTTATCAGGAACATTGGATCCGAGTATAGCTTTGTCTAGAATGGCTCTATGAGCTGGGGGTATCTGAAGCAACTCAAGTATAGAGATTTTTGCATTTGTATGCTGAAGTTGTTGGACAATACTGTATGATGTAGGTCTTGTGTCTTTAGGATTTGAATATTTAGATGTAGCCTTCTATTTAGAAGCAGATGAAAGATTGAAAGGCATCTTAGGGACATTGGATGAATCTGGGATTTGTCCTTGCAGATGCACCTAAGCTTGTGATCGAGTAACTACATTAGTTGATTGATTTTCTCTATCTCTCCTCACAATAGTGATGACATTGCAATGCTCAGATAGACCTAGTTCAACCATATTGATAATAGCATTGTTTCTAGAGTACGCATAATTGACTTTAGCACCCATATTAGGCTGAGAAGAAGAGTCCTCTTTACCATGTTTAGGAAATGGTTATGTGAATGTTGTATGATCATTATTGCTCTTATGATTATCAATTGTGATTTCTCCATTATCAATTTTGTCTTGTATGATGTGCTTCAAGTGAACGCAGTAATTAGTCTTATGACCCTTATTGCGATGGAAGTCACAGAAATCATTCTCTCTCCACCATTTCGGTTTAGGTTTAGGATCAAAGACTTTTATCTCAAGCAAGTAGATGATTTTATTAGCCAATAGAGTTTTCATGGCAGATTCCAAGGATTCTCCCAGAGGAGTGAATTTGCGGTTAGGATCTGTAGCCCAAGGCCTATAGTCAAATGACTTTTTGTTAGATTCAGATGTTCTAGCTTCGAAAGCTTTGATCGCTTGGGTGCCAATAGTGAGATTGAAAGTGGGTGCCTTGGATGGGGCACAGATAGTATCAACAACACCATCAGTGACAACGTCTTTATTCTTATTCCAATTTTTGTTCTTGTCTTTAGAACTAGATCTAGATTCATACTTGTCCTTTTGAAGTGTGATGTCTCCTTTTTGCACAAGTACTTTCTCAATTTTAATTGCATTATCTACCATCTTGTCAAAGGATGTATGATTTTGCATTTGTAAAGGGTAGTTGATTTCTGGAACAAGATTGTTGATAAAGATTTCCAGCTTCTTAGTTTCTGGAATGGGTCTAGCATATAGAGAGAATTTCTTCCTCCATCTCTTAAGAAATGTTAGGAATGGTACCCCTGGATATTGTTTTAGATTATAGATGTCAATCATGGTGACTGGATGGTAGATATTGTAGGAGTATTTTTTATAGAATAGTTTGATTAACTCCTCAAAAGTTTTGATAGTTGGAGGCATTCTAGAGAACCAATGAATGGTTGCTCCTCCTAGAGATTGAGGGAAGAGACACATTAAGTAGGTTGGTTCGTGCATAAACTCCATAGATTGAGTACAAAATTCTCTGACATGATCTTGAGGATCAAAGTTTCTATCATACTTATCATATTTAGGCATTTCCACTCTTTTAGGGAATGGTGGCATGTAGAAGTCTTTATCAATGGAAAAGGGCATAAGGCCTCCATGGAGAACTCCTTAGGTTCCTTTTCTTTCTCAAGTTTGTTAAGCTTGACTTGCATGGCATGCATCTGTTTCATCATAGCTATGATAGGAGTTTCTTCCTCATGTGAAATGATATTTTCAACATTAAAGTTTGGAGGAAGTTTAGCTCCTTGATGAGCTAGCTCTAGAAAGTATGCCTCTCTATCTTCTTTCAAGAAATTCCTCATCATTCTCTTGAAGTCATCATCATTTTGATATCTAGCAATTTCAGAAGGTGTAGGTTCTTGATCCATGCCATGTTGAGAATGGGGTCCTTGAGACCTGTTTTGTGTACCTCCGTGAGATATGTTAGGAGTTTTAGGACTCCCTAGGATAGATTGAGGAGGGGTTTGTTATTACCTCCATGAGTTGATGGAGGGGGTATGTAACCAGTTTTCAATTGAAAGTTGCCAAGACCATCATCTTCGTAAAGACCAGAATTGTAGAGTTTCTCAAGAGTTGGACCCTTGTGAGTAGTCAAAGGGATAGTATTGAGTGCTTCCCCAGATTTATTGTGTGAGGAAGCTCTAGTTTCCACCATTAACCTTGGATGAAGCAAAAAAGAAAGATGAAGACAACTGAAGAAAGATCTGATTCAAGAAGATCGAATGACACAATCTTGTCAAGATTGAAGTGATTAAAGATTAGATCGGACATAAATGAAGGATACTGTGCCACAGTAGTGTGGGTAGACTCCCAATAGATGGCTGGCATGAGCTCACAACACTTAGACATTTAGTAAAAAAGATTGAATTTGAAGATAATTTTGACAAGGTTTTGACACAAGATGAAAAAGACTCAAATTGATAAATCAGAAGGCTAGATCAAACTCAAGAGACCACTTTAGGAAAAATGAATGGATTTTTTATAGGCTCTACTATGTTTCCGACACAATGATTTGTTTGATAGATTCCAAGATTTTTTTCTCAACTCTAGACATGCAGTTTCAGACAGTGTGCAATAGGAAATTAGGCATACAGACCCTAGACAAAGATTAGATCTGATGGAAAGTTGACCAATTGATAGGAATAAGCTCACTATTTTGCAAATTTTAGGACAGGTTCGCACGAGAGAATGTTGCCCCACGCGAGGAAGTACCAGGCTACGTGCGAGAATGTGCTATCTCGCGCGAAAGAATGCTCAGAAACTTGAAATCTTGCATGATAAAAGAATAGTTTGATAGTTTTGTATAGTTTTCGAGGCACAGATTTCAAGACATAGATTTCAAGGCACAGCGCTTGCTGTTCTCTGACAGAATATTCATTTATCACACCAGAAAAGGATTTTTGCTTAGATTTTGCAATTTTTCAGTGTTTCAGTATCAGATTATTTGCAAATATTTCTATCCAATTTTGAAGATTCATGTAATAGTTCATCTCAAGTAATCCAAGTAGATATCAAGCATACAAAACAACAAGCAAGGGAAGCAAGCAATCATCTGAAAAAAATGAACAAGGGTAAAAGAAACCTTGCACATGAACAAGCAATAGTGACTTATTGTGCTAATCCCTAGAAATACTACTTGTGTATGTTCCAAAAGTTTTTCAATAATGCACATAGTCCTAGAAAATGACAATTTGGCCTCACTAGGGTTTGTAGTAATGGTTTGACTCTAAAAATTTTATGATCTCAAGAGGGCGAACTCCAATCCAGGTGCATCAGGATTTTGACACAGTCTAAGAAATTAATCAATCAGGAGTTGCTAGGGAGATTTGACAGCCCAACAAGAGACCACACCTGTGAAGATTTCCTCCACAAGGACATTTATATAGCGACTGTTGCTACCATGATGAAAATGGCTATTACCGCTTGAGGTTTGGTCCGCGTGGTTGACCCAATTAAGGGAATGTCCACTATGGTTAACCCTCTCTAAAGGTGACTCACAAAAGATACCACATGGAGATTGGTTCCAGATTCAAGGATTTGAGTTTTTGATACTACCCAAAAAGGGAGTAGAGCATAGTCTTCTAGCCTTTTCACTTTTAACCAAAACAAAGCAGACAGATTAATCTGACACGCTAAGACCAAGATTATCTCACAAAGATCTATGATGTCAACCACTTATGATCTATCAACCTCTCCGAAGAGAGAATGTATCAATCAAAAGTTGAAGATGCACAAATCTAGTAGAACGTGAGATGCTCTCAGTAACCTCCCTACCTACAAGGGGATCCTTCGTCAAGAAGAGCTTCGCATGAATAAAAAAGTGAAAGAATCTCAGTCTCTCAAGATCATCCGCAAATAGTGTTCATAGGGCCTATTTACTATGTGTAACAGATATGCAGAAAGCAAATCTATGTTCATTTTATAGCCCAAAATGAAGTCTGTGATATGAAAGCAAGAAAAGTCACACAAGCTTGACACGTGAGAGGTTCATTTTAATCCAAATCGAAATATTATTAGCTTGAGAAGAATACCTTAGTTCCAATGCTTTGCAATCTAGAATTTAGCACACATCCGAAAGTACAAAATCAAGACAAATCAACAAAAAATAGTAAGCATTAGAAATCAATAATCTAAAAGTACGGATCTACAAATTCTATGTCTCTGGGTTCAAAATCTCATGTGCGTCAGGATATGGTCTCACACGAGGAAGTGCGGTCTCGCATGATGAAAGATGAAGTATCGCGTGAGGAAGTGCTGAAACCAGCAAAACTTCACGCGGTGCGATGAAAAATCTCATGCGAGAATCTGTACAGAGATGTATGAAAGTACTGACAGAAAATTAAAAATCATAGTTTTGATAGAAAAAGATAGAAAATTGATAGAAATGAAGGGAAACCCGTTTCAGGGCCCCATGGTGGGCTCCAGAAATGTGTGTGTGAATTTTGTACCTAGTTGTGGACACAACACTTCAGTAAAACATTAGAGGTTAGCAAAAACTAAAATCTGCAAGTAATGTAAACTATGCTAACCAGGCGAATTACTGCCTTCTAGTAGGTGCGAGTATGATGTTCTCAGATTGAAATCGAGATCAGTGACAATGCAACACCTAAATGAAGGATTTAAAATGATGAAAGAAATGAATGCAAATTAATCTATTTTTTTTGGATTTTGAATGCAATAGGATGAAAAATTGTATGAAATTAATCTAGAATGAAATTGAAATGATATGCAAATTTTTATTTTTTATTTAGGAAAAAGTGGGGTATCCACCATATTTTATTAATAAACTGATTCAATAACTCCCCTGTGGAAGAACCAGAAAGAAACCCCGGGATCATTGTTATATACAAGTATATATTTGATAACAGTTAGTTACATATGCGGTTACATAAAATGTTGAATAGGCACTTAGTCATTTTCAAACAAATCCCATATACTGGGAAGTTCCAGTGATATACAATGCGCAAGTTGACCATGCATATCAAAACCCATTAATGAACCAATGCATCAAAAAACCATACATCACGAATTTAGTCACTAATTTATCACAAGCCATCAAAATTTTAAACATGATCAACAATGGAACATTTATTCAACCATGTCCTCTGAACCCCAATCAACAATCGGAGACTCTGTAACATGCAAGGACCAACCCGAAGGTTCTGAACCAGCAGCCACCACAAATTCTGATGATGTCGGGTGTGAAGTTTCTCCCTCAAATGAAGAGCTAGGAAGCCATCCACGAGCGCAGACTGAAGCTTGAGGATGAGGTGTGTCATGGTCAATAGCATGTGTAAGTTGTTCACCCAACAAAGACACACTACCCGAGCCCGAAGGGTGAACGTTGAGCTCCAGCACCACATCAAACATCCTTGGCGAATTTCCATAGCTAACAGGGCATGAATGAAACAACATTTCTGGCCGAGATGGTGGAGAGTTTGGAAATTTGAGAAGATCCAGCAATTCGTTCACCTTAATCTTGATTAAATCCACCATATGAAACCCTAGGCGCCAATTCACAGAGCGGGGAGCATTTTTTGCATACCTTGCATCCTGTTTTTAATCTAAGAATTATATGAATTGATATGAAAAGCTATGAAAAACTATGAATGCTCAAAACAATAAATGAAAATCTCATAATAGTCTTGATTCGCAAAAGATTGATTCTTCAGTCACAAATTCACCAGAGTGAGGATGCAATTTCCAAGGTCCCATTATGGAGAGCTGAGCCTTGATTTTATAGAAATTCAGGGCTTTGAGGATGCAGGAGAAAAGCCATAAATCACTCTTGATAAACTCGAGTTGATTTTTGAGTTATCAGGAAATCAGAGATAATTAACTCACAAAAATCATGCAAAAGCAGTTTTTAATTCAAAATAGAGTTTAGATCAGATTTCAACTCATCATCAGATGTTGAGTTTCAATTTTAAAATTGATTGTTAATTTCTAGTTGCCTACTTTTCTGATTGTGCATGATTTATTTATAAATTAATTTAAAAATAAAGTGATTTATTCTCAACTTAACTGATTTTTGAAATTAAAACAATTGATTTATGGGTTAATCAATTATTAAATCAAACTTTATTCAAAAACTAATTAATTAAACATGAATTTAATCAATTAGTCATAAGATTTTTGATTTATTGTCAAAATTAAATAATACAATTTAGGAATAAATATAATTAAATGTAATTAAATAATTAAGTGGCAGAATTAAATTAATTAATTAAATATTCATCATATTCAATTAATCAACTTAAGGATAAATAATGACATTTATCGCCAAATAGTTATTAAATTAAAGATAATTAGGATAAATTAGGAATATTCAATGAATATTCCCCGATGCAGAATTAAGATAAAATCAATTAGGGTTTTGATAACTTAATGTGCAGATGTGCCCTAGGTTAGGACTTTGATGTCGATTTCATTTGATTTGAAGATGTAGGAGGTTAATGAACCTATAGCCCATTTTTGGGGTATTACAATAGTGAAATCCCTTAACAGGCCAGATCCTAACAGATCTTTGTTGTAAATCCTCTAACAAGGTGGCATTCATATTTAATGTTTAAAGTCCTCTAACAAGGTTGTTCCTAAAAGGATAAAGATCCTAACAGATCTATAGGAAAATCCCTTAACTGGGTAGCACCTAACAATGCTTTTGTAAACCTTTAACAGGGTAAGCTCCTCATAGGGCGTAATCCAGAAGAGTATAGATTTAGTGGGTACCAATTCCCACATGTGGTTTTTCCCATTTGGTTTTCCACGAGAAAAATATGGTGTCTTCATTATGTGATTGATTATTTGTGGATGCATGTTTTGAAAGTTTCTAATTATATTAGTTGTTGAATATTATGGTGCATAAAGATTAAAAAGTTTGAAATTAGAGAATTTGTTGATTACTGATTCACCCCTTCCCTCTCAATAATCAGACCTATATTAACACTTAGTTGGGCCATAAATTTTAGCTTGATGAACAAAATACATTTTTTTACACCATTGGAGAGATTGTCAATAGCTCTAACTCTATTGTGAAAACCTTCAATAATGTGATTGACTAGAATACATAAATACCAAAAACTAATTTTGTTTATATTTTTTATCATTGTTTGTGTCAATGCCTCTTGATTTCTTTGGATAAAGTGTAGAACTAATTGAGGTTAGATATGTGGGTATAAAAATGAACTCTAAACTTCTTAAAATTCAAATATAGAACTAATCCGATTCTAATTTCATCCAAGTAGCTCTTAAAAGGTAAATAAATTAAAATAATTTGACTTCTTTTAGAAACTCCTACTTATCAATTAATGAGCTAAAGGGGCTCTATAATGAGTGGTTCATAAGGCACAACACTTGTTAAAGGGTTTGCAAACGAGGTAGCAAGCTAAGTGGGCTTAACATTGGAGGAAACTCCATGCTTAAGTATACTTGAGTTGGAGTCATAGTGGGATGGGTAACCTTCGAGAAGGCCTAATGCTTCAACATTACGAGCATCGCCTAGATACAATGAGTGCTAAGTGTTCCATTCATTTCATGAGAGGTGGGTTATTGTGAAACACTACTAATGAAACATGGGTCAATGAGTTTGACCCAAAAACTATACAATTGAACCCTAATAGCAATATCAAAAATTGAAAAAAATCAAATTACACTTAGGTGTTGTATAAAAGGGTAAATCCTAATTCATGATTGATCATCCATAGTTGTTAATATTGTATCAACACTCCAGACATATTTCTCTACCTGTATATATTATTGTTCCATTATGTTGACTTGATAATAGGTGTTTGACCAAAGGTGAATAATACTTGCATCAAAAACTCCTACAAAGTGTATATCCACACCAACATTCTTCAAACATATGCTATAGACATCAAGGAGAACATGTTCTATTTACATCAAAATCAATTAGGTTCATATTTATAAATAAAGTTTAAATTTATACAAAAGATTTAAATCCATAATTATAAAGGTCAATCATGTAATCATAGAGGTGGGTTTAAATAAGAAATGATAACTTTTTCAATCCCAATATGTTCATTTGACAAACTCATATTTCTCATATTAACAAATCAATAACATCATACATGTAATACATAATACTAAATACCTTTATTTCATTTAAAATTTCATATTTTTATTTCAATACCATAAACAATCCCCTCTTAATTTTAAATTAAATTATTATTTGTTATGATTTAATAAATTTAATCTACATGCTATTTTCTTTTATAATTAAACATAAATTTGTACTTTTAGACCTTAAGAAACTAATTAATTGAACTTTCGTTCTTCCCTACGACACTATTATATATTTATATATATATATATATATATATATATATATATATATATATATATATATATATAATAAAGAGGGGAGTAATAAAATCAAGGAAAGTTCTTTGTTTAGTTGATGACAGTTTACAAGGTTGGAAAAGCACGAGTGATCCGAACACATTCCTTTAACTTTTTCAAAGAGTCTCTCATTTTATCTTTTGAAAAGAAAGACCACGTAATTATTTATTAACGCTTGGCCCGAAAAATTATTTATTAGGAAAGCCCCAACACAAAGTCAAAAAGAAATACTAATCACTTTACCATAGTAAATAAAAAATATTAGATCAATGCTCTCCTAATCAAATATTTTATAATTTGTGAATGAAATTTTATAAGAGAATAAATGAGAGGACGTCTTTTCTTATATAATCTAATATTCCTGCCCTACCCTTTTTCTTGCAATTTGTTTTGGTTGGTGTATAGCTATTTATAATTATTAATAGTATCATCTTTATAGTATAAGTAGTTATTTTTATAAAAAATAATAATTTAGGATTAGGTTTTATTTCTATTCTTGTTCTCAAATTAGATTGTGTTATGTTATAAATTTAGTTTATTTTTTAATTTATCTAGATATTAAAAGATTTGATTTTATTATGGTTAAAAAATTCAAATGGAAAACATATTGTTGAATCTTACGCAAGTGCAGAATGAGTGGAAGGAACGAAGGATACCCAGCGAGGAATGGGCACGGAGCGAAGGTATACAAATCAACGTCACTGATGAAATTATGGAGGAAATTGAAATATTGGAACACTTAGCCTTTGTTTGCAGATTCGCGGGTATTAAACTATCTAGGGCAGCAGAAAAATGGCAAACCGAGGTAATAATTAAATTTCTACCAAATCATTTCTTCCCGATAATCTTCGATGAAGTAGAAATCAAAGAAAGGGTTATAGACAAAGGCATATGGCATATGGATGATCACCCTCTGTTTATGCAACTTTGGAACCGAAATTTCAATCCTTTAAATTTTCAACCATACGAACAACCTATTTGGATTTGGCTATACAATTTACCATTCAAATATTGGGTTGGGGTTTGTTTGGAAAACAATGGTAGAACTTTGGGGACATTATTGGAAGTTGACATGGATAACATTTTAGATGATCTGGACAAAATGGTGCGAGTGAGAATTTTAGCAATAAAACAAGTTCCTTGATGTATTAATATGAAGGTTAAAGAAGAGATATGGGAGCAGTCTGTGGAAAACGAAGAGGACCATAGATGCTGCCTAAAATGTGAGTCAAGATCTCATTTTGAGGCATCCTGCGAGATTAAGCCAAAACTGAAGCAGGTATGGAGATGAAAAGGGGTTGTAAATTCATCCAATGATTTGCAGAACATGGCACCTATTTGCCGCAAAATGAAACAAAACACGGTACAAAGGAGTCCATAGCGGCCAAGGAGGATATATCTAGTAAAGTTCCAATGATGAAGTAATCGATGGTTGATAGGCCACAAAATATGGCTATCATTCATGTGAGGAAAGATTCCTAATGTTAGAATAATTGAGAGGGGGGTGAATTAGTTATCCACAATCCCAAATACAAAATGTATATCACAAAACAAATTCAGCTAATTCTGTACCTTGGTAAACATAAAATACTAATCTGTATGTGCTTTTACCGATTACCAGTTAATTGCTCATAGTGATTACCGACCAAATCAAATATGCAATATGTAAAATATGATACCCAAACAATCACCACATAAACACATAACACAAGAGATTTAACGTGGAAACCTTGTAAAGGGAAAAACCACCTGGTACCGGTAACCCAAAAACTTTTCACTCTTCTGAAGTGAGCTCAGTGAAGAGCCAACCCTGTTAAAGGTTACAAAACACACTGTAAGGTGTGACCTTGTTAGAGGATTTAACACTAACAGTTATCGTCCAACCAGCATTCACTATGGGGTTGACAGGATAACAATGTACATTCTATGAATGACATAATAAGACTTTCAAGTCCACTCGGTTAAGAGATTTTGTCTGATTATAATGGTTAAACTGTAACAATAGGTGATTTGATTACAATGCAACTTGATTTGTAGATATTTAGATCTATATTAAGCCCATAAAATCCTTTGATCAATATTTCATATTCAGTTCATCAACATTGAATAACTTACTGTCCCTCGGTAAAGCTTTTTGATGCTCGATATTGTTCTGCAGTTCGGTTCTTCTTCAACCAGTATGATCAGGCATGCATGAATCTTGTTCACGCGATATCTCTACAGTCTCCTTTTGACATTCGTTTCACTGTGAAACCCTAGTCTCTTAAATAGACAAGTAAACTATTTTCTTTTCATCCATCAGATTTTGCCACTTAATCTCCTACGTTGATTTACCACTTAAACCTTCCTCGGCCGATGTGTCAGTAACACGTTTCAATTCTATCCTTTAGATATTCTTTGAATTTTTTTAGCTATAGATCTTACAACAAACTTAATCTTTTCACCTCGTAATCATACACTTTACAACTCATCAATTTCTGTTGGCTAAACTAATCATTTAGTTCTTTTGTCCATACTCAGTTAACAAAGAAATACGTCGGTGAACACAAGCTCAGTTGATACTATCGCTTGGTATACACTACACTATCTCGGTGTATACTGGAATGCTTCATTAACCGACCACACTACTTTGTAACATTTTGCTCCTATCTTCATAACAGATTAATGCAACATAATCAAGTCAACAATATGAAGTCATAGACTCATCAATAAGTTACCAAGAGTATTCCTTATCCTCATCTGTCATATCCATCTTCCTCAATGTAGATATCTTGGTTCTTTATCTTTTCTCTCCTTTCTATAGGTGTGATGAAGGGTGCTCCCCTTAATACCACAAACACATAACAGAAACAAAGAAACAACAACAATATGCAAGAACAGAAAATTGGCTTCTTATTATCTCCACAAATGTGGAATTACAAACTTTCAGAATTACAATATGCAAAGCCACATGGGCATTCCCTTACAATATTCTGTAGGACAAAGCCTCGAATTATTACCCAGATCTGCTACCCAGAACTATCTCAAACTACCTAAGACAACACTACAGACCTTTCTTATATAGGCAATTTCCATCGCCTGAGAAGGTTCCAGAAATTTAGCCCTTTAGGCCGACTAAACAAATAATTATTTATTTTTCACAATTATTACAATAGGGTCGGCTCAAAAGAAATACAAAATATGATTTTAGGTAACCCAACTTCCGAAGGCCATAACTTTTTAATTGTCGCTCTATTTTTCTATTGTAACCACTTTTCAGAAACACCATGATGAGATCTACAACACCTAACACATGCTAGCACCAATCAGTTGAGGGTCGGTCGCAATACGGAGCCTCTAAGGCCTTCAAAATTGACCTGAAAGATTTTGTACCCAAAAACTTCAATAACTTCACCAATACTGATGATGTGGCAATGAAACTCAACTGGTAGGCTGAAATGACTGAGATGAACCTGCAACTGTGAAATCAGAATATTCTGAGATCATATGACCAACTTACTAAAAATAGTAAGTTTCCATAAATAGCAGCTCTGCACAAGGTAGCCCTTATTGAAAAGCAAACAAAAATATTTTTGGGTGATGCAAGATTGCTCTTACACCATGATAAGTATTTTCAAATTAGTTGACATCAATGACAATATAATGACCGATTCAATTATCTTACATAAAAATTTAGTGCTCGATGATCTCTGATCACTTTTTCTTCATCAATCAGGTTCTCAATCAGTTGTAGTTCATCAATCTCTCCCTTTGGAATTGATGGAAACTCAACCAATATGAAGCATACCATGCACATACCAAACATGTATTCTACAACTCTGTAAGAAAATGTTGTAGCTCGGTAAGCTCTCCTTAGTTTAATATGTTTAATCACTATGTTATATGACAGCATTGCAAGTGCAGACTTTCCTCTACAAATATGATCTTTCCAGTTCTCAGATTTCTTCTATTCTCATCAAAAAATCTTCAAAAATCTCCCTGACTTTCTTAGATTGTCTCTCCCTTAGACAGATGTTCCACTAATCTCCTCGATTATCATATTGTTTATCTCTCCCTTTGACAACAATGCCAAAGAAACACATAAACATATAGCTCTGTGTTAGCCATGTGACTCTCTATTGTCTAGTGCATACAACGTATCTCTGTATCTCAGTATATTGATATGCAAATCTTTTTTCCTAAAATCTTTCACAACCTTAGACAGAATCCAAAGTGTGAACTATGTTGCATCAACATGAATGATCTTCTGATAAGATTAGGCTAATGCAATCTCTAGATCACATTAGTGACTGGTGTTAGAGTAATCATACTTTATGCTTATTAATTAAATCACTTTGGTTTAATTAATTAAGTCATTTATTACTCTATTTACTTAAGCTATCTTTTAGGTGCATTATAATTAATATATTTATTAATTATAATGTGCAACCTAGCTTTATTTTTTGCTTTATAGCTTTAGGGTTTTATTGTTCACCTATATGGTTGAACCCTTTGTACATTCTTTTTAGATAATCTTGGAATAGAAATTTCTCTTTGCATGTCCATAAGATGTCTTTGGCTTTTTGGCCTCCATAGATTTTTCTTGCTTCTGTTCTTTGCTTCTTCCATGTGACAGGGTTATGCATGCAGGTGTTCTTGGGAGATTAGTATTTCACCTAATCTAACATGGTATCAGAGCCATCTTGCTGCTCGTTGTTCGTATTTTTGTTGAAGTGATTCAGAAGCTTTGGGGGGTATTTTGAGCAAAAATGGATGCCGCCATTGCGCTCAGAAGGTCCGGGAGAGTCAAAAATCATATAAAATTTGAAATTTTTGGCCACTGTGACTTTTGGGAGAAAATTTTTGCCCTCCTAGGGCCGTACGGCTCGAAAATAAAAAAAATTACAAAAAAATCAATTTTTAATTGATTTTTGCGTTAAAAATAACGCAGCCTTTATTTTTAAAAGGCGCCGCCCAGCGGCCACCAGTGCACCACCGAGCGGCCACCCCGCGCCCAGCCGCGGCCTCCATAGCTCCTCCGCCACCGGCAGCGCCTCCAGCGCGCCCGCGCTCCGCCCGCCAGAGGCAGCTCCACCGCAGTGCATCCGCCGCCCACCAACTCCGCTTTGCTCGTGTGCCCGGCTCCACTGCCCCGCTGGCCTCCTCCGCCGGCCCCTCCCAGCTCCGCCGCACTGTGCGCCGTCTCTCGGCCCCGCTCCGCTCCGCCCTGCCGGCCCGGCGGGTTTTAAGCCCTGCGGTGGTCACATGGGTGACCAGGAGTTCCGGATTTAGCCCCCTGCGCGCGCCATGTGCTCAGGGGCTTTGTGTTTTCCAGCCCCAGGGGCTTAAAAATTTATTTTGAAGCCTTTTTAGGGTACCTGGGCCTTTTTTGCAATATCTTGTGCATACGGGGGTCTTTTTTGGACTTCTTTATATCGCCGAAAAGCTCTTTCCGAGATCTTTCTAATTATGGAAGTTAGAGTTTTTGAATCTTCTATTTTGATAGAATTTTTTTCTGTCAAAGGTGATGTTTATTTTTTGCCTTCCGGGAGCCATATCTCGCTCATCCGGACTCATTTTTGGGCTCACCATATATCGTTGGAAAGCTGGTTCTGTGAGTTATTCAGTTGCAGGGGTCTTTTATCCAGATTTTGTTCCAGGTTTTCTCTCCTCTGAGTTTTTCACTTTCACACTCTGGCGGATTACTTGGGTTCTACAGGTCCTGGGATCTCTTTTTCTGTTCTTCTGGCTCACTCTTCTTTCTGACTTCTGAGCATTGTATGCTTCTCTTCTGTAGAATTTCTTTTCTGTAAATGCACTGAGATAAAGTGCCTGCTTTTGTATATCTGGGATCTTGTACTCCTTGTGTTTGTTTGTACTGGCACTCAGTTATAAAGTGCCATGGGGGGTTATGATGTTTTTCCTTTTGTGCTCATCCACCTTTGTCAAGTGAGTGTACCTTCCACGACATTAGCCCATGTTGTGTGTCTAGAAGATCTATTCTTCTTCTTCGACACCGCCTTTTATCCTGTGCGTGTACTTCTGTTGCACTGTTGGTGTTCCTGATTCTTCTTCTTGCAGATGTTTCTGGCATTGCATTTCAGTGTTCCTGTCACCCCTCTCCCTGTTTAGCATTATGGGGGGGTTCACCTGTTGGCTCTATTGCTTCCTTGGTTCGGTTGAGTGATCTACGTATTCAATTTTTGTTCCTATGTACTAGGTGGATGCAGTGGCTAGGCACCTATGCATTTCGGTGAGATGGATCATCTACTATATAGACACTCATTCATTCCTTTTTTGGAGGTCACCTCTTCGATTGATCAGCTCTTCAGACTTTGTCTTCTCTGCCTGGTCATGCACTATTTCAGTGGGGGTTCTAGCAGTATTCTTCTGATAGTATTTGCAGCTTCATGCTTCGGAGATGCTTCATGCTCTTTCTTGTTCCTTTCTTTGGGACATTCCCTAGATTGGAGGCTTTGTTTCCTTCATCTAGTTTATTTCTTGTACTTGGGTACCTGATCAGGCCTTGTTGCCGGGACCCATTTTCTGCTTTCATAGCTGTGCTAGGTTAGCTTCCCTCTTGAGCTACGCTTAAGGGGGGGTGTTAGAGTAATCATACTTTATGCTTATTAATTAAATCACTTTGGTTTAATTAATTAAGTCATTTATTACTCTATTTACTTAAGCTATCTTTTAGGTGCATTATAATTAATATATTTATTAATTATAATGTGCAACCTAGCTTTATTTTTTGCTTTATAGCTTTAGGGTTTTATTGTTCACCTATATGGTTGAACCCTTTGTACATTCTTTTTAGATAATCTTGGAATAGAAATTTCTCTTTGCATGTCCATAAGATGTCTTTGGCTTTTTGGCCTCCATAGATTTTTCTTGCTTCTGTTCTTTGCTTCTTCCATGTGACAGGGTTATGCATTCAGGTGTTCTTGGGAGATTAGTATTTCACCTAATCTAACAACTGGTAGATAGGGGACGGACCCCAAGTCTAGTCCTCAAATATTCAAAAGCTTCCTTATGTAGAGGCTTGGTAAATATGTCAGCAAGTTTCTCTTTTGATGTAACATATTTCAATTTAACTTGCTTCTCATGTACTTGTTATCTTAAGTAGTGATACTTAATAGAGATGTTCTTGGTCTTTGAGTGCATTACAAGATTCTTTGAAATGTTTATTGCACTTGTGTTATCACAGCATATAATCACTAGCTCAGTGATTACCTCATTCATCCCTTCCAACACTTGTTTGATGTAGGCAATGTTTGAATAGTTTGTAGCAGCAACAACATACTCTACTTCAGTAGTAGACTGAGAAATACAAGGTTGTTTCTTACTTGTCCAAGTAACAAGTCTTTCACCAAAGAAAAATGCTCCTCCAGTGGTACTTTTCCTATCATCTATATTTCCAGCCCAATCTATGTCGGTGTAGACTCTTAGTTCAAACTTACCTTCCTTAGGATACCATAATCCATAGTACTCTATTTTCTTCAGGTATCTTAAGATTCTTTTAGTTGTAATCATGTGTGACTCCCTCGGATTTGTGGAAAATCTAGCAACAATTCCCACAGCATGTGCAATATCTGGTCTACTATGTACTACATACATCAACTTACCAATCATAGATCGGTATAGTGTCTGGTTCACCTTTGTAGTTTCATCATCTTTAGTCAGTTTGTAGCCTGTGACCATTAGTGTTCCAATTGGTTTAGCATCTACCATGCCAAATGTTCTTAGTACTTCCTTTATATACTTCGATTGTGTGATGAATATTCTATCATTCTGTTGAATAACCTGCAAGCCTAGAAAGAACTTAATCTCTGCAAACAAAGACATTTCAAATTATTTGTGCATCTCATCATCAAATGATTTACAGATATGATCTTTTCCTCCAAAAATAATATCATCCACAAATATTTCAGCAATCAAGATAGTATCATTAGTATCTCCTTTCATATACAGATTGTTGTTCTCACTAGTTCTAACAAAACCAATACTTAACAAATACGTATGCAGCCTTTCATACTAGGCTCTAGGTGCTTTCTTTAAACCATATAAAGCTTTATGTAGTCTACATACCATATCTTTCTTGTCTGGATCAACAAACCCTTCTGGTTGTTCGATGTAGACCTCCTCTTCTAGTATCACATTTAGAAATGCAGACTTAACATGCATTTGATAAACTTTAAACTTCTTATGTGTTGCATATGCAAGTAACATTTTGACTCCTTGTAGTCTAGCAATAGATGCAAAATTCTCACCATAATCTATTCCTTCCTCCTATGCATAACCCTTGCATACAAGTCTAGCCTTGTTTCTTGTAACCTCTCCATGTTCATTTAGCTTGTTTTTGAAAATTCATTTAGTACCAATAACATTCTTATCTTTAGGCCTAGGTACTAAAGTCCATGTCTTTTTTTTTCTATTTGTTCTATCTCTTCATTCATTGCATTTACCCATTCTTCATTCTCCAATGCAACCTTAACATTTTTCAGTTCAAACTCACAAACTAAGCATGTACCTTACCTCAACTTACTTCTTGTCATCATGCCAGCTTTCTTGTCGTTGTTCATCATGTTCAGGTTCATGTGCTTGCTCGGTAGGTCCTTCCTGATCATTAGTTTCTCTTTGTTATTCCTCGGTGTTGTTTTCCTAATGACCGGTTGACATAGTCTGTGACTTTGGTAGGTACTCTGGTTGTTCAATGTAAGTGAATCTATTGTAATCTTCTGGCTCCCTAGTGCTTTCTTCACTATTCTTAGTATCAAATTCATCAACCTTGACATTAGTACTTTCAATTATTTTGTGTGATGATGATAATCACCTTCATGAAATTAAGATCAAATTAGCAACAATTCTAAGTAAATACAATGCAAATCTATTTTAAAAATGAAACTAAGATCTATAGCATCTCATGGCTCTCTAGAAAGATGTGGTAAGTGAAGCTTTCAACTCAAATCTCCACTAGTTACACTTCTAAAATGAGAATGTATGATGTTCTATGCTTCTACAATGCTTCTATGATGATGATTCTAGCTCAAATTGATAAAAGTATAATGCAAATGCTCTAAATGCTCTTAATTTCTCTTAGAATGCTCTTCAATTGCCTATAGTAACAATGCTTTGCAAATGAATTTCTAAGATATCAATTGCTCTGAAAATGCTTCATATTTATAGTAAATTCCCAAGGGTAGGGGGTGGAGTGAAGTAATCATGATTAACCTTTGGTTGAGTCAAATACTTTGCTTTGTTCATAAATGGGGAGACAATTTAAAGGTTTGTCTCAAAGCTTTGGACAAAAGGACAAGATTGAGTGGTTGAGATTGAAACTTTAAAATGAGTGATTGAGATTCATCTTTTTTGAGTGATTTATTTCTTTTTGTCCTCAATTCTTATTGGTTGCTCAACTTTGTTGAAAGATATTAGGAATTAATTAATTAAATTTAGCCATGTAAGGGTAATAGGTTCATTTTGATTTTTGATTTAAACAACTATACAATTAATTGATTAAAATCAATTATGTAGTGTTTTTCACCCCTTTAAGCTTTCATTTAATTATTTAACATCCGTATTTGATTTTTCCTTTGCTTTAATTATTTTTGTCCAACTTTATTTAATTATGTCCATTTTAATTGATTTAATCCTTTTTTGATTGAATTAGTGCATTTTGATGATTTTAAGCCATTTTATTGATTTTTGCAATTTAAAAGCACTTTGTCCATTTTTACGTGTCTACAAATGCCCCTCTTTGAATTGATGTGTGAAGAACATTGATTCAAAGATTATTTTGAGTCTTGATCACTTTTAGGTCCTGATTGTTGATTCACTGATATGCCTCTGATATTGATTGATTGCTGCCTCTGATATGATATTGATATGATTGTTGCCTCTGATGATACAAATTTTTTTTTGATGCCCCACTGATTCCAATGATGTTTGATTTTAATTTCAATTTGATACCCTGATGCCCCCTCAGAAATTAAAACATATTGATTGCTTGATATGAAAAATTTGATGATGTTTGATTTCGTGAATATGTTTTCATTTCTAAAAATTTGTAATGATATGCCATGATTCAAGAGTATGCCTCGGTTGATTTGATAGGTCAATAAATAGGTCTAAGCCAAATTTCACCTCCAAAATTAGGTCAAAATAGCTTAAATAGGTTAAAAACCTTGTTTTACTATTCATTTTTACTTTTGTCTTTGGTGATTTTGCTCAGATCCTACGGTGAATTTTGAGATGGTTGTCCCTATTCGAGAGCATCGATTTGAGAGGTGTCAAAGATATGTGAGGCCACCTGACTATGGACCTCCAGTGAGTTAATTCGAACTCCTTTTGTGCATTTATTGCTCATTTATTAGCATTTATTGTAATTTCTCATTTCATCATTGCCTTTAATATGCAAAATCACGCCTAGGAAATTTTCACTGTCACCTAGACTCTTTTATTGTCGCATCCATGCTTTTGTCTCACGCATCCGTATAGTTTAATGTCACCTAAGAAAATTTCATCCTCGCCTAAGAATAGGATACTTGCGCGTAGAGCTAGGTCAAAATGCCCATTTTCATAGACTTTATCGCATAGAAAACCCTAACAAATTGACTGTCGCCTAGGCCACATTTCATTGTCGCCTAGCATGATTTACTGTCACGTAGCGTAATAAATATCGCGTAACACTCGAATAATGTCACATCACAACTTCTTGTTATCGCTTAAGAGGAATGTCACTTGGGATAAATAAAATCACGTCTGCAGACTTTGGAAAAAAATTTATTCTTCTTGTTTCACACTTGTACTTAATTGTGTCTGATGAAAAATTTGATGACTTTTGATGCTCGATTCGAATGATTAGATTAGGTATGTTGCGTTCAACAAAATAATGGATGAGGATATCAGGATATTGTTATCAACAAATGTGATGTGTCAATCCGAGTAGGATAAGAGATTGATAGGATAAATCAATCAGTGTGAAAACCGATATGACTTGATACTACTGCTTCATTCTCAGGACACATAGACATGAACAAATGGTACTTGGTATGATTGCTTGATACTTTTGATAGAATCGATTGACTTGAGCTAATTCCTTGATATGGTATATTGATATGATTCCTTTGTTTTTCCAACAGGAAAATTTTCCTACTCTTTACATCCGGACAGTTGCTTCTTGGGTCATTGATTTGGGCCAAACACTTACAGATGCTGAGTTCCATGTGATTGAGTTGTATGGTTTGAGTTTCCTTCTTGATCTTCCACATTTCTAGCTGAACCATGGTTTATTGACTGCAGTGGTGGAGTGATGGCACTCCGACCACAATACATTTCATTTGCCTTATTGAGAGATGACTATCACGCCTGAGGACGTGTATAGATTACTACGTATCCCATGCAGAGGAGAGGTAGTATATTATGATTCCATCTATGATTCTACTATCTACCGATGAGTATTCGGGGACATCTCTATTGATGACGATACTATCACCTAGCCTCAGTTTGCTTCCTTTCCTACATTGCCAGCAATACTTGGTGCATTGATTGGTGGTTTGCTTCTTCCCGACCGGTGAGGTCATGGTTTTTCTGTCAGATGGGGTAGGATTCTAGAGGATTTACTTACTCATCCTCAACGCTTCGAAGGGGGTTCATGCATCCTTGCACAACTCTACCATGATTTGCATGAGGTAGTCTATAGAGAGAGTGCATCCTTGTCAGCCGGTGTAGTTATTCTTCAGTTGTGGATATGGGAGCATATATCTTCCCATCACTAGGCCTATGTCTAACAGGGTTCGGCCTCATGGTTATCCATATGATTTTCTATACACTGGTATGGTTGTGCAACATCATTTGGGTCATCTAGATTACTGGCAGTGACAAATTGATGATCTCGATCAGCTTTTATGGAGACCATATAGGGGTTGCAAGCGGTGGAGGGAGGATGATGATGAGTTACCTTACATATTTTCCCCTCACTAGATGATTGGTCGCACTAATACTACTATTGAGCACTTCTACTTTGGCAGAGTTTCTAGACAGTATGGTCAGACATAGGATATGCCACAGCGCGCAACATTATATGCTCGAGTACAAGCAGAGAGATCTATGTGGGGTCCTCTCATTGATTATCAGTTTTCCTTAGATCAAATTTTTGGTATGGCTTATTGCAGGTGGGAGATGCTTTTTGGTGTGGCAGATCCATGTATGTCTCGTGATTTTTCATATTGGTGGGCTCGCAATAGGTTTACTCATTTCACTAATCCAGCAGAGCTTGTCCTAGGTCGGGGTGATGGTGGTGGTGGTGATGGAGGTGGTGGTGGTATATGGTGGAGACAACGAGGATAGAGAGATCCTCTAGCTAGTCGAGTATGGGTGAGAGGTGGTCATGTGAGGGATAGAGATTGTGCTAGAGGTCATGATGATGCACTTGATGTATGTCCTAGAGCAGATAGACAGTAGAGAGCTCATAAACATCAGAGACAAGAGAGATAGGCTCATGTTGAGGTGGCTAGGCAAATTCCAGGTGGATTGGATCCTTTGGTGCAGTTGCAGAGAGTGGCCTTGGCTCAGCAGGATGATGTTCTAGTATAGCAGGATCAGGTTCTGACACAGCAGGTGCCTACACAGGCTCAACAGCCACAGGATCAGGGACAAGGTTCTCAGGATGTTCCCACTATGGGTACTATAGTATGGGAGATGCAGGCTATGAGGATAGATATGTCCAGTGTTGTTGGGCATTTAGATTAGGTTGTTGCCTTGATGCAACAGTTCATGTTAGCCATGGTTCAGAGACAGAGTGGAGCAAGTACTTCTCAGTCTCCTCCCCCATAGGATGGTAGAGGTCCAGATGGATCGGGTCCTACAGGATCTTGATTTATAGATGCACTTATGGTTGATGTCCTTGTATTACATGCCATGTTTTTTTGTTGATCAGAACATTTGATGTATCACTTTGTATGACATTGGATCTTGATATACTGATGTGATGGATCATTGATGAACACTCTCTTTTGATGATATATGCCTTGGTTCTCCTTGATGAGTTGTTTATGAGATTATCTTTTATGCAGCTATATGATGTGTTATGCATTTACTTTAATTTATGCTATGGTTGCAGTTATCTTATTTTATGATATAGATAAATGATGTAATGATGTATGGATTTATGACATGGTTTTCCCTATTTCTCAATGTATGGATGCAAATTTTTTTATGGAAATGCCCCTATTTTTTTTTTCAATTTTTCGAAGTATGCAATGAAATTTTTAGCTATTTGTATGCAAATGATGTATCAATGTTTTTCTCTTTTTCTTTTTCTGGTATATGGATAATGACTAATGATTAATGCTATGCATGAATGCAAAAGATAATCTCATTTCTATGTTTTGATTGATCAAGAGTAAGACGTTTGATTGAATCCTTCATTTCTTTAATGTTTTGACTAACCAAGATTATTGATGTACCCCATTTTCCCTCATAATATTAACCACAAAAAAATGCAATTAATCCAACATGATAAAGCAATGCAATTAATCTAACATGATAATGCAATGCAATGCAACCTAAGTGTCACCATCTTTAAGCAAAGAAATGTCATGGAGATAAATTTTCATCATTGAGAATTTTGGGACCGGAAAGCTAGTACAATCATCACTGACCACATCATGATGATATGAATACCACTTTTTATCGCTTTTTGGTAACCTCTTTTTGAACCTAGTACAACTCTCACTAGTTAGATGACCAACTATGGGAGTCTGAATACCGGTGTCAATGGATTCAATGTTGCAAGTGGATTTTTTGTATTAAAATATGGAAGATCTAAATAGCCAAGGGATCCATTTGAGTAAACAAGCAAAGGTCAATCCGTCCTCTTATGAGATAGTCCTCGATGGTTCTTTGATGACCATGTCATTAGATAAACTCGCATAAGTTGATGAATCTTCTTCAAAACAATCACTTAAAGGAAAATAAAATATCCCATCTCTCTCATGGCTAATCTAATCAAAACATCATTGATTAGTTCAAAAGATGTGATAAAAAGTCAATTTCACAAAGATTATCCAAAAAAAGTTTCAAGTGTTTTACAATGTTTCCTAATTTTCAAAAAGTATTTCCAAGCATTTTGATCTTTAAGGTGTTTTGTCAATTTTTAATCCTGAATTATAAATTCAATGAAGGCTCATGGATCAAGTTGTGGGATCAAATACTTAGGTTTTGAACAATGATATCCATCAAAGGTTAGATAAACTTTCCACTTTTTTGAAACTCTGATGCGACTGATTGTAGCACTTATTGAATTTATTTGGTACCAAATTTCCAATCTTCTTCTACCCCCAAGTGATAAATGGGATTGTTTGACAAACTTAGGGCTGATATGCAATGCACCAATGTGACTAGATGACTTTATTATGACTATGTACAAATGACGGATGTAATGGTAGTTGTGCAAATGGGATGTTGGAAATGCAATATGGACATATGTGACTAGGAAAGACAAACTTAAGGGAACAAAAGGTGCTTGTTTACCAAGTTTTTACCTTCTGGATCTTTTTCTTTTTTGCTACCAAGGTGCCTATTGCTAGGTTTTCACCAAGGCACTTTTTCTCTTTCTTTCTTTTTTTTTTCTTTTTTTTTTTCATTTTTTCAAGATCTCTTTGACTATGTGCAATAAATATGATGCTCCTCATCTGATTCTCTTTATACTCTTTTATCTCCCTCATGTGTAGAACCTTTTGAGATGCATGTTGTTGATGGGTTCTTGGAGTTCTTCTCCTTCACAATTTGATAACTTATAGGTTCCTATTCCAAATGAAGACACTATGATGAATGGGCCAAGCCAATTAGCCTCCCATTTACCTTTCTTCTCTCTTTCAACCTAATTCTTTGGGTTCTCCCTTAACACTAAGTCTCCTACCTAAAAGACTCTCGGATTAATATGTTTATTGTAGTTCCTTGAGATTCTATTTTGATACACTTTCAGGTGCTCATAAGCTTGTGTTTGGTGTTCTTCCAGCAACTAGAATTGTTGAAGTCTAGCGACTCTATAGTCTTCATCTGTGATCAACCCTTGAAATGACACTTGTAAAGATGGGATTTTGACCTCTAATGGTAGAACTGCTTTGGCTCCATAGACTAATGAAAATGGTGTGGCTCCCATAGGTGTCTGAATGCTCATTCTATAGGCCCATAATGCTGGATTAATTTGCACATGCCAATCCATTCCCGATTTATTGATCGATCTCTTCAAGATTTTCAAAATATTCTTGTTTGTGGCTTTGGCTTGCCTATTTCCTTAAGGATAATAGATAGATGAGGAATGGTGAGTGATATGAAATGTAGCACAAAGTTCATCCACGTCCTTGTTTTTGAATTGTTTTCCATTATCTGCAAATGATGTGGTTCAAGATGAACATGGAAATTTGCTTACCCGTTGCCGTAATCAAAGGAATTGCTTCGACCCACTTAGTGAAATACTCCATTGTGGTTATGATGTATTTGTGACCATCTGAAGAAGGTGGGTATATGATGCCAATTAAATCAAACCCCCATTGATAGAAAGGCCATGGTGTCACAAATGGGTGCAATTCTTGTGCCAGTGCATGTATCATGTCACCATGATATTGACATTTGCTGCATATCCTGACAAAGTGGCAAGCATCTTTTTCTAATGTCTTCCAGAAATACCCTAAGCAAAGGATCTTCTTAGCTAGGTTTAACCCGCTTGTGTGTGACCTGCAAATGCCTTTGTGAACTTCATACAAATCTAACTTAGACTCTTCCTCCTCTAGACAACTAAGTAACATCCCGTCAAGACCCTTATGATACAATGTTTCTGAGAGGATTATGTAACAGGCTGATTGGCGTATAAAATTTCATTTTTGAGCTCAAGTTTGGTCTAAAGGTAGCACTTGGTCTTTGAGATATGCATATATAGGGTCATACCAAGGTGAGTCATGTCCATGAATTAGGGCAACAATTTGGGTTTCGGGAAGGTCGAATGATGGTTTCACCAACTCTTCCACCAAGAACTCATACTTCTCATTTTGATCTAGTTTTTGTAATAAGGAAGCCAAGGTGGCCATGGCATCAGCTGCTCTATTTTTCTCTCTCGAAATCTGCTCAAAAGTGATCAAGGAAAAGTACTTCTTCCATCCATCAATCATGGTCTTATATGGCATCAAATTTTCATCTTTAGTGTTATATTCATTGTTGACTTGATTGATAATGAGTTGAGAATATCCATATATTTGTAACTCTGTGATGTTCCACTCTAAGGCCATTTTGATGCCTATGACTAGTGCCTCATATTACGCTATATTATTTGTACATGGAAACAAGAGTTTGTAGGACTTAGGAATGGTGTAACCTTGAGGAGTGACCAATAATATGCCAGCCCCGGAACCTCCTTGAGTATAGGAGCCATCAAAGTATAACTTCCACGTTTTAGCCTCTATGTTTACAATGGCAGAATCTGGAAATTCCACTTGAATAGTTTTTGTAGAAGTCATTGGGTTCTCAACTAAGTGATCTGCTATCACTTGTCCTTTTATTTCTTTTCTATCGACATACTCAATGTTGAATTCACTCAATATCATAACCCACTTGGCTATCCTACCCGTTAAGGCAGTTTTAATTAGCAAATACTTGAGAGGATCAATTTTGGCAATTAGCTTTACCTTATGCATCAACATATAATGTCTCAATTTTTGAGATGCAAAAACAACTGCTAGGCAAGCCCTTTCCATGAATGTATAGTTAAGTTTGCATTTGATGAATGTCCTACTCAAATAGTAGATTGTCCTTTCCTTTCCTTGTTCATCCTCTTGTGCCAAAAGTACTCCTAGAGATCTTTCGGTAGTAGATATGTATAAAAGAAATGCTTTGCCCTTCATTGGGGGCATTAAGATAGGTGGATTTATCAAATAGGTCTTCAATAATGTGAAGGCCTGATCACATTCTTCATCCCACATGAACATAGTATCCTTATGTAGCAACCTTGTGAAGGAATGACATTTTTTGGCCAATTGAGAAATAAACCTTCTTATGGATTGTATTTTTCCTTGTAAGGATCTGATTTGGCTGATGTTCTTTGGTATCTCCATATCCATTATTTCTTGTACTTTCTCTGGGTCCACTTGAATTCCTTTGGCTGAAACTATATAGCCTAATAACTTGCCGGATTGGACACCAAAGGCACATTTCTTTGGGTTTAATCTGACTTTGAATTGCTCCAACCAAATGAATATCTTTTTCAAAATTTTTAGGTGTTCCTCTCTTTTGTGGGACTTGGCCAATATATTGTCCACATAATCCTCTAAAAATGTATGCATCATGTCATGGAAGATAGTTGTCATGGCCCTTTGATATGTGGCTCCGGCATTTTTAAGGCCGAAGGGCATGACATTCCAATAAAAGGTGTCCCAAGGGCATGTAAAGGTGGTCTTCTCTTGGTCTTCAGGTGCAATTTTGATCTAATTATATCTGCTGAAACCATCCATTAGGGAGTACATGGAGTGACCTGCTATCAAGTCAACTATTGAAACAATGCTTGGAAGTGGGAAGTCATCCTTAGGACAAGTGAGATTTAGGTCTTGAAAATCCATGCATAGTCAAATGGATTTGTCATGTTTTGTGATAGGTACAATGTTAGATATCCATTCAGCATAAGCTATTGCTCTTATGAAGCCCACCTTCAACAATTTTTCTAATTCCACCTTGACTAAGAGAGCTATATGCGGGTGCATTTTCCTCAACTTTTGTTTGATGGGCTTAACCCCTGGTCTAACATTCAAATGATGCATTATAAAGTCAGGATCTAAACTGGGCATGTCAGCATATGACCATGAAAAGTTCACTTGTTGTTCTTGGAAAAACAAGATGAAGTCCTCTCTTTCTAAAGGTGTGAGTAATGCTGCCAAGTATATAAATTTTGGATCCACTTCTGTCCCAATGTTAACCTTTTTTGTTGGCTCTATGAGTATAGGTGATCTTTCTTCCTCATGCTCTGGTAAAGTATCCAATCTCTCTTCCTTTGATGCCACAATTGGGTTTTCACCAAAGGAAATGTCTTTTATCTTTACTTTTTTGGGTTCTAATGCTGCCACATAATGGTTTTCAGCACTAGAACTTTTCTTTTCCTTTTTTTTTTCATTTTTTTCTTTTGACTAAGAGATTGAACCCCTGCTACTTCTATCATGTTTGATTTGAATTCATTGGTGAAAGAGAGCTCAACCACATTAAGGTATTGGTTTGCTGCTTGGTCATTTGGAAAATAAAGTAGGTCACTTGGCTTGGTTTGGTCCCAATCAATAAGATGGGGATTTATCAAGGATAAGGTTTCATTAGGCAAGTTTTCATCAATTGGGTTTATGGACATGACTTCATTTGAGGGTTCGTACATTGTATCATTTAGGTCTATAACGTGCGCTTCCTCAAGATGGTCCATGGAAGAAGGGTCGAAATCCCCTTCACTTGAGTCCTCGTCGACTTCTACGAGAAATAGCATGGGAAAAGCCACGAGTAGATTAAAACTAACGTTTGAATCTCCCTCCTCTGAAGGCATCCAAAATGTATCTATCCATGGCAGATTAGTAGGTGCTTGTCCTATGTTAAGACCTTTTATATTAGGCTCTTCATTGACTTAAGTCTCTTGCCTTGGGATCTTTGCATAAGTATGTATTGTAACTACTTCTTTATCCTGACATGATTCATTAGATAGGGTATCCCACTCATAATCCCGGGAGTCATCACTATCTCCATCGGATTCTAAGGCATTTATTTGAGGATAGAAATCTTGCATTGGGCTGGAGCTTTCACCTTTATATTGGCAACCTACTTTGAATCTTTCTTCTTTTGCCCTCCAAGTAGGTTCAATGGGTTCTAATAAGCCTCTATTTGTTTGGCCTAAGGGTCCTCTTCCCTTGTATCCCATTTTCTGCATTATCTCAAACCCTTTCCCATATTTCTTAGTTCGTATATTAACATGTTGGATTCTTTCCATGGGAGTACTTGAGGTATCCTCTTCATCATGAAAAATCCATTGAAGGACTTCAGTCTCCTCCTTGTCGAATGCTACTTTGTCACTTTCTCTTACGAAGTAAGAGTTATACTTATGAGGCAAGTGTTCTTTTGATGGTTTGCCATGTGTTCTTGGAGATGTGGGCATGTTGAATAGGGAAATGGAGTATTCCCCTACTCCTTTGGAATTAATTTTCCATTGTTTGTTAAATGCATCCATCATCTCATCCATTTTCTTGTAGTTTTTCTTTTTAGCTTCATCTTTTACTTCTCTAGTGGGTTTGTAAGATACTATCTCTGATTTAGGCACTTGATCTATACCCTCATTTGTAGTTGGACACTCGTAACTCATCTTTTCCTTTCCCTTAGTTGATGTCATTGAGCTAGCTTGAGGAGGGTTTGGAGTAACATTTAATGTTATTATAGGATCATCCATTTTGGTATCTTCAATGGTGGCTCTTTGAATGATTCCTTCCCGGTTATGTGGAATAAATAGCTCATGAAGGGGTTTGAGTGCATTGCAATATTGGAATGGATTTGAGTCCCCTCCCACCATAATTTCTTCACCCATGTACAAAAATTTGATGCATTGGTGGTACGTGGATGGGACTGCTCTCATCTCATGGATCCATGGTCTCCCCAACAAAATATTATAAGTTAAATTCATGTCCAATACTTGGCAATTAGTGTCCTTTTTGATAGGTCCCACTTGAATGGGCAATCGATCATGCCTTTAGAGGCCCTTTCAGCTTCATCATAAGCCTTTATGGTGATTTTTTTCATAGGGTCAATGCAAGACTCGAACAACCCTAAGGATTTAACAAGACTTAATGTGCAAATGTTAAGGCCAACTCCTCCATCAATGAGAGCTCTTTTGACTTTGGTGTTCAATCAAGACCTCTATATGCAGTGGTTGGTTTTGGGGATGAGTAATAGACATGTCATCTTGGTCAGAGAATGACAAGCAATGAGGTGCAATGAGATGACCTACCATGTTTTGGAACTTCCCCTCTTCTAAGTTAGTAGGAACATTCATCTCTACTAGAGATTTTTCTAAAATTTCCTTATGGTTAGGGGATAACTTCAATAGCTCCAAGATAGAGATTTGTGTTGGAGTCACTAGTAAATTTTACCTTAAATTTCGACGAGAATTAGTCAAATTTTCTACAACAATTGGTCGAATAGGTGACTAAAACTGTCGTCGATCTTTTTTCATCGAATTTTCTACATGGTAAATAATAGTCAAAATTTTGACCCCACAACTAGTCGAATTATTGACTGCATCAGTCCCTTGGAATTGGAAGAATAAGACGTCGATCAATTGGTGTGATGGTCGAAATTGAGACCATTTTGTCATTGAATTATCCACCACCATTTGTCAAATGTATAGCATCTTGGTCGAAATTCGTCCATTTGGTCATCGAAGTATCCACGCAAATTCATCGAAAGGACCATCAAACGTATAGTGTCCTGGTCGAATTTACTACTATGTAAAGGTTGAAATTTTGACCAATACTAACTTTTGTTTAAAAAAAAAATGTGACACCATTTTCAATATATTCCTACTTTTAGTTGAATATATTGCTTGTTTATAATTAGTATGCATATATGAATCTATGAAGCTTTGATTTAGCTATTTTCTTCTATTTAGCACAATTAGATTGAACAAAGCATTTTCATTGTACTGTATATTCACAGCCTCAAGAAAAATCAAACTGACTAAGAAAGCTTCGTTTACCTACATATTTGTGTGCTTGTTTGAGTTTGATACGCAGATCTGCGTATCAAACTTAGACAAGTACACAAATTTGTAAGTAAATGTTGATTAAATATTTTATTTTTAATAGCAGTTTAAAAGACTATTTAAATGTTTTGACGGTTTGATAAGAACAAAATTGGTATTCAGATATAAATTATTGAGCTTCTCTTTGTTTCGATAATAGTTTAACATTCTCTACTTAATAGGGCCAACCACATGAAGGTGGAAGCTCATCTGGCCCCTCCTAGGAGCCTCTTATGACCCTTTACAACATTTTAAGACCTCTAAGATGTATTCTTAGAGGTCGTAAATAGTCGTAAAGGGTCATAAGGGGTCCTAGGACATAACAGTTGAGAAACATAAATGTAGGCATCATGGTCACAATGTTTTGGAAACACAACATAATTGAGTGGTATACCCAGATGATGCAACGCAACCACTACTCCTGTAGTTCTAAGTTGACACTGCGGGATCCAAAAACCAAAGATAAGGAATCTAT
Source organism: Chamaecyparis obtusa (assembly GCA_027943335.1). Classification (NCBI taxonomy): domain Eukaryota; kingdom Viridiplantae; phylum Streptophyta; class Pinopsida; order Cupressales; family Cupressaceae; genus Chamaecyparis; species Chamaecyparis obtusa. The sequence continues at coordinate 309,457 of BSBK01002336.1, forward strand.
ATATCGTTTTTGGATCCACAGTATCAACTTAGAACTACAGGAGTAGTGGTTGTGTTGCATTTTCTGGGTATAGCATTCAATTATGTTGTGTATCCAAACAATTGGGACCATGATGCCTACATTTATGTTTTGTAGCTGTCATATTTATTTGCATGTTCTTTGTGTTTGGCTTCTCTCCCTCACATCAAAAATAAGATTTTTCCCACTCTGAATTGAGAATGCGCATGCAACACAAGCAGAATATGCACGGATAGTAGGTGGAGTTGAAAAAACACAACACATTTACATTTTCATGATGGTCTATAACTTAAAATACGCAATTAAAGACCTCTATAAAAAATGCAACCCTGTTGTGTTTTTCAACTCCACCTGATATCCTATGTATATGAATTGAGATTGCATATTGAACTAGGCTTCTCTTTTTGCATTGCCTAAAACCAAGAGACTATCACAGTTAACATCTAAATGGTGTGTCTCATCATCACAACTAATCCACCTTAAACAATTGAATATGTTTTCTTGTATTAAATATTCATTAATCAAAATTTGAATAGAAAATGTATACCTTGAGTACTACAATTCACATTAGAATCGATGCCTCCATCGTGCTTGACCGGTGCAGTATCAATATCCGCAGGCTGCATTCCAATGTAAATAATAGATTTAGATGATGATATCATAGAAATGCCTAATTCACAATCCATCATTTGTTCTCTGAAACACTAAATTAAGGATTTTTGCGATATCCTCATCTGTATCTACAGCTATTGCCTCTATTGTTGTAGGTTCTTTTCCCCTATTTGATATTTATCTTCAGGTGTCTACACTCATTCTGTTGGTTGTTTCCAGCTTCTCTTTGTTTCGAGAATAGTTTAACATTCTCTGAGAAACATAATTGTAGGCATCATGGTCACATTTTTTTGGAGACAATGTAATTGAGTGGTATACCCAGACAATGGAGAGCAACTTCTGCACCTCCGGATCCAAGTTGTTATCCATCCCGCAGTGTCAACTTGGAATCAAAGGTGCAGAAATTGCTCTCCATGTAGGTATACAACTCAATTATGTTGTCTCCAAAAAAATGTGACCATGATGCCTACAATTATGTTTCAAGAATAGTTTAATTTACATTCTCTACTTAACAGGGCCAACCACATGAAGGTGGAAGCTCATCTGGCCCCTCCTAGGAGCCTCTTATGACCCTTTATGAAATTTTAAGACCTCTAAGATGTATTCTTAGAGGTCGTAAATGGTTGTAAAGGGTCATAAGCGGTCCTAGGACACAACAGTTGAGAAACATAAATGTAGGCATCATGGTCACAATGTTTTGGAAACACAACATAATTGAGTGGTATACCCAGACGATGCAACACAACCACTACTCCTATAGTTCTAAGTTGACACTACGGGATCCAAAAACCAAAGATAAGGAATCTATATATGGTTTTTGGATCCACAGTGTCAACTTAGAACTGCAGGAGTAGTAGTTGTGTTGCATTTTCTGGGTATAGTATTCAATTATGTTGTGTCTCCAAACAATTGGGACCATGATGCCTACATTTATGTTTCTCAGCTATTGTGATACCTACATTTATGTTTTGTAGCTATCATGTTTATTTGCATGTTCTTTGTGTTTGGCTTCTCTCCCTCGCATCGAAAATAAGATTTTTCCCTCTCTAAATCGAGAATGCGCGTGCAACACAAGTAGAATATGCACGGACAACAGGTGGAGTTGAAAAAACACAACACGTTTACATTTTCATGATGGTCTATAACTTAAAATATGCAATTAAAGACCTCTATCAAAAATGAAACCCTATTGTGTTTTTCAACTCCACCTGATATTCGTGCGTATTCTACGAGATTGCATATTGAACTAGGCTTCTCCTTCTGCATTGCCTGAAACCAAGAGACTGTTATAGTTAACATCTAAATGGTGTGTCTCATCATCACAACTAATCCACCTTAAACAATTGAATATGTTTTCTTGTATTAAATATTCATGAATCAAAATTCAAATAGAAAATGTATACCTTGAGTACTACAATTCACATTAGAATCAATGCCTCCATCGTGCTCGGCCGGTGTAGTACCAATATCCGCAGGCTGCATTCCAATGTAAATAATAGATTTAGATGATGATATCATAGAAATGCCTAATTCACAGTCTATCATTTGTTCTCTGAAACACTAAATTAGGGATTTCTATGATATCCTCATCTATATCTACAGCTATTGCCTCTATTGTTGCATGTGCTTTTCCCCTATTTGATATTTATCTTCAGGTGTCCACACTCATTCTATTGGTTGTTGCTAGCTTCTCTTTGAGCTTCTCTTTGTTTCAAGAATAGTTTACCATTCTCTGAGAAACATAATTGTAGGCATCATGGTCACATTTTTTTGGAGACAATGTAATTGAGTGGTATACCCAGACGATGGAGAGAAACTTCTGTACCTCCGGTTCCAAGTTGTTCTCCATCCCACAGTGTCAACTTGGAATAGTTTCATCCCCGATGTGACCATGATGCCTACAATTATGTTTCAAGAATAGTTTAATTAACATTCTCTACTTAACAGGGCCAACCACGTGAAGGTGGAAGCTCATCTGGCCCCTCCTAGGAGCCTCTTATGACCCTTTACGACATTTTAAGACCTCTAAGATGTATTCTTAGAGGTTGTAAATGGTTGTAAAGGGTCATAAGGGGTCCTGGGACACAACAGCCGAGAAACATAATTGTAGGCATCATGATCACATTTTTTTGGAGACAACATAATTGAGTGGTATACCCAGATGATGAAGATCAACTTCTGCTACTCTAGTTCCAAGTTGACAATGCGGGATCCCAAGACCATAGATAAGGAATGAATTGAGAGAGTGGAGGAGGGCCATAATGACAAAAATAATATAGGACAAACCTCAAGTTAAATGAGGCAACTTTAAACATTTTAATAGAATTCTATTAAAATGTTTGCAGTTGCCTCATTTAACTTGAGGTTTGTCCTATATTATTTTGGTCGTTATGGCCCTCCTCCACTCTCTCAATTTATTCCTTATCTATGGTCTTTGGATCCCACAGTGTCAACATGGAATCGAAGGAGTAGAAGTTGCTCTCCATCGTCTGGGTATACAACTCAATTATGTTGTCTCCAAAAAATTGTGACCATGATGCCTACAATTATGTTTCTCAGCTATTGTGAAATCTACATTTATGTTTCTCAGTTGTCATGTTTGTGTATGTATTTTATGTGTTTGGGAAGACATCTTTCTAGCCTGATCCTAGATCCTTCAACAATTAGCTTATAAATAATGTAGATGACAGATGAGCAATTAGCTATCCAAGAAAAATCCCATAAATGAACTATATGTACTCCAATTAATGTGCCCTCCATGCGTACCCAAATGATATATTTGAAACAACAAGGGTAAGGCTAAATTTACCCTTGTTGTTTCAAATATATCATTTAGGTATGCGCAAAAGGCACAAGAATTGGGATACACACAGTTCATTTACAAGATTTTTCTTGGGAAGCTAATTTCTTAGCTCTCATTTGCTTCATTTATTATCAAGCTAATTGTCGAAGGATCCAAGCCCAGGCTAGAAAGACATCTTCCCATTTTGTTTAAGCCATATTCCTTGTTCTTGTCAAACTTCCTTGGTACGGTAGGCCTGCTCTCTTTAGTACTCTTCTTCAGCGAGACTTCATACCACGCAGCATCCGTAGATTACGTTCAATGCATTATTTACACTTGTATTGGTGGGAAAAATCTTGAAAACACACAAAAGAGATTGCATTCAACCATGTTGTTTACATGACACATGTAGTTTACCTCCAGCCTAAATCAGTGTTAAATCATGTGATTGATAGTAGATTGGGGCTCACCTGAGCCATAAACATGAAGAATTATTCTAAAAAAAGATGTAAACCATATATATGCGCCCTTGAGGAAAAGAGAAGTTATGTCATATCAATATTAAAATATTAGTTACAATATGAAAAATACTAAACTAACTAATTCCTGAGTTCATCTCTGCATATGGTTGCAACAAATTAGATATGTGATTACAATACAGAGAATGCATCGTAAAAATATAATTTCAGATTTTGCCCTAGCTTGACACATTTTACACTCAAATCCTTCATCACGGATAAGTGGAGATGGGTGGATAGATGTAGATGAGTTGTCATCGACCCAACTAAAGTATCCACAGCCATTATTTCCCTGTGATACCCAGTCTACATTAGTTCTTATATTATAATGAATAGTGTTTACATTAGAAACTTTAAATATATACACATTAGCAACCTTTTTTCGATTAGGGCAGCACCAAAATTGTAGTCTAGGGTTGTTCAATGTCCATGAAGTCTTCAACACACACTTCCAACCACCACATTGATAGTTTGGCACATTGACAAGAGTCATCAAACCTATATCAATAATGCACCGCACCATCGTTACTACGTTTATTATTTTTATTTGATTATTTTTACAGTCGAAATACACCAAGGAGTACCATCAAAAATATTAACCATTTACAATAATGAAAATTAAACCTAAATCAAATAGCTCATTTTTTTATCAGCATGTGTAGTCTGTGTGTATATGAAAAATGAAAGAAATATGAAGCTGAAATAAAGTAGTGAACAAAATAGTATTCCACATAGAGTGAATGAAATATACCATCAAAAGAAGGTGACAAAATCTTGTCATGAAGCACAGACATAGGAAATCAAAAAGGGACAAAAGACAAGAAATAAGAAAAATCATTACAACTATAGAAAAATCATTTATACTATAATCAAAAAAAGTAACACTCTTTGTCAACAATTTCCAAAATCATTAGGACTATAAATGGATGGTTCTGATATTGCTTTTCCATTACAACAATTGAGCATTCATCATTTGGTACTTCTTGGTGTATTCCATTTAATTTTTTCAGTTGCCATGTTTATGTGCATGTTCTTTATGTGTTTGGCTTCTCTCCCTCGCAAGGGATACATCGATAGGTAATTGATTTGAAAGCATAATGATTTGACAGTCTTTTTTCAAGATAGGTGTAATCATCCCGCCAACCTTAATTAGCAACATTGGTGTCCTATCATTGCACAAGTGCAAGACGGTAAGGGTCTATTCAAGGAGGGATGAAAAAAAGGTCATTTTAACCTTGGAAGGGAAGAGGAGAGACAGTCCAAATAATTCTATGGTGACTGTCCCAAACAACAGACAAATGATGGAATTGCTAACATGTTTTCTTTTCATGTTTCTAACAAGTTTGTTGCAATCAGGCTAGTGTGGTCACAATTGAAATTGTGAGTTTCTCTTGGAATTGAATAGCAGACTTTATCTACTATGCAAAAAAAACATATGTAGGATTATTATGGTCACAAAGTAATTGTCTTAGCATCAACATTTCACTTCTAATATAACATGAAACTTAGGGATGTTGACCTATATGAAAATGATGACCTTATATTAACCATGACCATGATGTCATCATCAAATCATGTCTTATGTATTTTATAAATTATTAAAATACATACCAATGGACGAAATTCATTTCCCCCTTCAATGTGACCATGTTTCCTACAATGTTCCTTAGTTGTTTTGATTAGATATCTTCGAATCTTTAAGCCCTTACAAATTTTGCAAGGACAATAACATTTTCCATCACCTTTTCTTTTTAAGTTAGACCACAGTCTAGCGATTGTCTCCCTTTTTTTTTTGTGTGTTGATATCGTTAGAGATGGTCTTTCTTGAATGGAATGACTCATTGGTGGAAGAAGGATGATTTGTTTGCAACCTGCAGATACAAATCATTACTGAACAACCATTTTCTCAACTATAATTTTCTCAACACAAAGGGACATTTATCATACCAAATCAAAGCTTAGAAATGGATGGTTATCTCAACGTTTATCATTTATCATACCAAATCAAAGTTTAGAAAGGGACATTTATCATACTATAATTTTCTCAATGCAAAGGGACATTTATCATACCATAATGACAACTCATTTCTTAGTTTCCTGAACTATTAAATTGCCTCTACAAGTCCATAGTACTTCCAATATTAGTAATCTATCTAGTTGTGAGATTTTCATATCTGATCTCTTAACATATTTGCTAGAAGCCCTCATATTTCTCTCAGTAAGAATAGTTGTGGCATAGGATCCTTCAACTGTTTGTGGACCCTTTGTCTTGTAAACAATGACCAATCTTTGAATCAAATGCACCTTATGTTTGACATGTTATGGTAACTTTCTCATTGTAGTGACGAATCTATTGTTTAAATCAACTATTGTCTCATAGATGCCCTTTTTGATAGTGGTAAGTTCATGTATAGAAAACTTGATATCGATCAAATCCCCATATTGTAATCTAAAAACACTCGTAAACTCCTCCCAAGAAATAGTACTACTGTCTAGGATATTTTTGTACCATTCTTTGGCACTTTCTTTTAAGGAATTCACAAACAATTTTATCATGGCATCCTCATTGTCTGTCTAATATTCATGTGTAGTATTGATGAAATAACTTAGATGTTCTTCCCCAATTACTCCATTATTACCTTGAAACATATGAATCATTCCTTTTATTTCAACTATTGGTACAGTTTTATGGACATGGTATGACTGTCCCAGAATGACAACATTTTGGTGACTTAATTTATTTGTGTAGAAGTATGAATGGATTGGATCAATGGATTGGAATGGATATGGGCAGAGTATAGAAGAGTTTAGAATGATGTTAGAGTTTCTTGTGGATGAGAAAGCAAAGCCATAGTGTGCTTAGGGGAATAGTGTGATGACTATCCCAACTAGAGAATCCCTCATATTTCTCTCAGTAAGTTGAATAGTTGTGGCATAGGATCCTTCAACTGTTTGTGGACCCTTTGTCTTGTAAACAATGACCAATCTTTCAATCAAATTCACCTTATGTTTGACATGTGGTGGTAACTTTCTCATTGTAGTGATGAATCTATTGTTTAAATCAACTACACATGAATATGAGACAGACAATGAGGATGCACAAACAGGAATGATTCATATGTTTCAAGGTACAAAAATCTCCTAGATAAACAAAGGGTCCACAAATAGTTGAAGTATCCTATGCCACAACTATTCTTACTGAGAGAAATATGAGGACTTCTAGTAAATATGTTAAGAGATCAGATATGAAAATCTCACAACTAAATATAGCTACCCCAAGCAAGCCAGTTTGCATAATTGGACAAGTTGAAAGGTGCCATGAAGAACCTATAATATAAAGTTGTGATTCTCTAGTTGGGACAGTCATCACACTATTTAGAAGAAATATGAAGAAATATGAATATGAAGAAATAGTACTACTGTCTAGGATATTTTTGTACCATTCTTTGGCACTTTCTTTTAAGGAATTCACAAACAATTTTATCATGGCATCCTCATTGTCTGTCTCATATTCATGTGTAGTATTGATGAAATAACTTAGATGTTCTTCCCCAATTACTCCATTATTACCTTGAAACATATGAATCATTCCTTTTATTTCAACTATTGGTACAGTTTTATGGACATGATATGACTGTCCCAGAATGACAGCATTTTGGTGAGTTAATTTGTTTGTGTAGAAGTATGAATGGATTGGAATGGATATGGGTAGAGTATAGAAGAGTTTAGAATGATGTTAGAGTTTCTTGTGGATGAGAAGGCAAAGCCATAGTGTGCTTAGGGGAATAGTGTGATGACTGTCCCAATACAGCTGTAATAGGACATATGGAACTTAGTCAAACATATTGAGCACTTTAAATAAAAATACAATGGAAAAGAAAGAGCACTTTCAATGATGTTCCTAAAATACAGTAGCAAGAACTTTGGTATCCTAGATAACAGAAAGGCAAAAGGCCACTCCAGGAAACAAGGTGTCAGTATATTATACAGGAACCTGAGAAATTAAAAAATAATGGGAAATTATTTGACTTTAATATTGCCAATAAAACATTCAGATTTCACTTAGAGTTGGGAGAAGTGAGAAGTGAAAGGAATGTTAGTATTAGAGGGATGCTCATTCGTGACAAAGAAGATTGACTCGACTTCTATCAAGGGGACAAAGAAGAGCTAGTCTAATATTGGAGAATTCCTAGCTTATGTTGGTCCACAAGGGTCCACAAATAGTTGAAGGATCCTATGCCACAACTATTCTTACTGAGAGAAATATGATATGAAAATCTCACAACTAGATACAATTGCCCCAGGCAAGCTAGTTTCCATAATTGGACAAGTTGAAAGGTGTCATGAAGAACCTATAATATAAAGTTATGATTCTCTAGTTGGGACAGTCATCACACTATTTAGAAGAAATATGAAGAAATAGTACTACTGTCTAGGATATTTATGTACCATTCTTTGGCACTTTCTTTTAAGGAATTCACAAACAATTTTATCATGGCATCCTCATTGTCTCTCTCGTATTCATGTGTAGTATTGATGAAATAACTTAGATGTTCTTCCCCAATTACTGCATTATTACCTTGAAACATATGAATCATTCCTTTTATTTCACCAGGGATTGTGTTTGGGTAATTAGAAATTCTAAAGAAATCTAATTCATGTCTATATATTTTTGCTCCTATAGGGTGTTTGAACTTTGAAAGAAACAAACCTTTGAGATCATATTCAAACTTGATGTCTGGGGTTTGGCACATTGCCAAACCATTGATTTCACTACTAAGTACTGAACTGATATTGGCAATAGTTTAATGGAACTTGATCATTGTTATGGTTCCCGTGTTGTTGTTGATTTCTATTTTATTGTTTTTTATTTTCTCTCCCTTCAATAGGATGCATTGGCTGTCTATTTTATCAAGAATTGTGTATATGCTCTTGTGACCTAGCAAGTGAAACATGATATGTGCGTTTGTGTTTAAGCATGCCAAAAATTCTCTTATGTGCGTCCCTTAAATCTACAAATGCATTCGTTATACCAGATGTACAATGTCATGCTGCATCCTAAACAATGATATGTGTGTTTGTGTTTAAGCATGCCAAAAATTCTCTTACGTGTGTCCCTTAAATATGTAAATGCCTTAAATCTACAAATGCATTGGTTATACTAGATGTACAATGTCATGCTGCATCCTAAACCCTAGTCGCAACCTTCATAATTCTCAGTCATAGCATTTACAAACCGTAGTCACCACTAAGAATACTCATTGATTCAATCGCCTACCAGCATATTACTAACAGAGATGACAAGAAAATGACAATCTAGTATGTAATGAAATATAGAAAACATGGAAGATACCTCAAACTCCACACACAGAAGATAAATGATGAAATGTGCTATTAACCTTGGGTGTAGGGCTCTTCACGACCTGGAATAAGCTCCACTCCTTAGCTTAGAAATGAAAATCCTAATTCGCGCGCTACAACCGTAAAAATGAAAATGAGAATTGAAATGTTTTTTTAAAGTAATATGCCCGTGTTGGTCAAAATTTTGACCGACATGGTATTGGTGGAAATTTTGACCAACACGAGCATGGTTTTTAAAAAAAAACAAATTTTTCCTTCTATACCCCGACCAACCTAAACCATTTTCATTAATGGTCGATAATTTTCGTAGAAAAATGATGTAAAATGTACTAGTGAGTTCTTTGCAACTGATCTACCAAGCTATAAGGTTTTGTTGCTGTAGAAGATTGCTTGATCACAATGTTGGACTGCGGAGTGCTAATAATTTTAGGAGCAACCCCATGTAGGGTAATCCTTGAAGTATTCCCTCTAGTAATAACATTTGATGTCTCTTTTTGGGGTTGTTCCTTGATTATTATGGCATTCACAATTAACAAAAACTTTAGTGGCGATTATTCACCAATTGGTGAATGTCGCTTGTCGTTGACCCCCAATTTGGCAAATATATTGGCCACCTAGGAATGATCATATCGCCCCGCATTTATGAAAATTGGGTCCAATGCCCGGGCTCATCGCCAATTAGTTTATGAAAATTTGGTCCAATGGCCGGGGTCATCACCAATGGCATATAATTTTTGGGCACAATATTTTTTTAACATTTGCCTATAATTTCAAAGCGGCCCCAAATGGATGGCCTATATTCACCAATAGTTATATATATATATATATATTTTTAGGCGGACCCAACTTCGCCAGCCATTTTACGGATGCGTGTCTTAAACAGATTGATTTTTGCCAACTTTATTAATATTACCATGGTATTGGACGACCCATAATCACCTAGGATTATAACACAAGACGTGTTATAATTACGTGAGCTTCACCAAATATTTGGACACTGACCTAATACCTCCCGCCCAATTCACCAATAAAGATTAGTATAAATACATTCATACATTAATGTTATTGTACACAATTTGGATTGATTCAATTTGATCGATAGCGAAGTTCAGACTATTGAGTCTTGACTGCTTTGGCAAGTCATGACTGTGATTGAATTTGAGGCAAAGGTAAGTGATTATTATTCTATGATTATGTAAACATTGTATGTTATAGTTCTATTGTCATTTGTCACTTCTTCAACAACTAAACATTTTTTTTACATTTTTTTTTCACTGGTAGGATGGTAGCCTTTATTTCATTGAAGAATCGAGATGTCAAACAAGAATAAGGGTAAGGCTCCCGCATATGGGGAAAGCCAAGAGAGGCCAACAAAATGTAGAACCTTATCATCATACTTTGGTCATGGTGTTGGAAATGTTTCTGGCCAAAATCGGGAAGCTACTTCATCACAAGAAGATTTTCAAGATTCACAACCTGAGGCTGAACCTATGTGACATATTGAAGAAGTCAACAAACCTGATATCTCATATCATGATGAACTTGAAGAAGATTTTAAGTTAAATACCCAGAGTATCCATAATGATATAATTGACTTGGATGAGACTGAGAATGTCAGAGAGGATGATGGTGCAGGGAAGAAAAGAAAATACAAATCAAAGAATGATAGAATGTGGGATCTATTGAGGAATTTTCAAATAGAATGGGTGTCAAAGTATCCATTCATTGAACCAGTGGATAATCCAATTGAAGGGGAGCCTCTGGTAGAATGTAGATGTAAGATTTGCAGTGAGATAAATAAGAAGGAAAAGAGGTTGCAGCTAAAAATCGACACCATAGAGAAGCATATGTTTAAAGTTTATGAAAAGAAAACCATAGATGGAGTTCAAAAATTAGTGATAAGATGGAAAACAAAGGAGGAATCTCAGCATGTTAGGAATGCAGAATTATATGAATTTCAGCATAATCTAAAGATGAAGCCTGGTGAAGTTAAAGGCTCTATTGAAGCTTGTTTTGGAAAATCATTGGAAGTAGAACTAATGGGAAAAGTTGTTCAGTTAAGTGTTGTGTTTAATATTTTGAGCAGAGGGCATCCTATGATAGACTACCCATCATTGAGTGCTTTATTACACTTTCTGAAAGTTCATAACTATCCTAACAGTCACTGGTCAGTAAACAGTGGATGGGAATGGGCAAGTTGTCTTGCCGAGATTGAAAAAGAGGATCTGAAGGCAAAAATTAAAGAGTCAAATTTTATTGCATTGTCTTTAGACGAGGTTACAGTAGTAGACAATACTTCCTGGGTATGCATGCATGTTTATACTGTACAAAATTTTGTTCGCCAACCTCATCTACTAACTGTTGCTAAAATGAGGGATAATGTGATAGCGGAAAATTTATTTGAACTAGTAAAGAGTTCTCTAATTGAATATGGAGGTATAAATGACATGACCATTGCCAAAAAGCTGGTGTGTGTTGGAGCAGATGGAGCTTCAGTAATGCAAGGCCACAAGGGTGGTCTTTGCATAAAGATATAATCTTCTTGTGCACTCTACATTACTCCCATTCACTACATGGCCCACAGAATGAATCTAGCTTTTGGAGTTGTCAGCAAGCATGCTCCAGTACAAAAAATTGAATCTTTAATCAAAGAGCTCTACCAATACTTTTGTCGAAGTCCGAAATGATTTAGGGAATTTCAACACTTTTCCAAAGGACTAACTGACAAGAACAAGCTTCTTAAGGATAATGATACCAGATGGATCTCTTTGGATGGACCAGCACATCAATTTTTTTCAAAATATCAATCATTGCTTGGTCTAATGAACTCAAGTCGTGATGAAGCTGGGCAACCAAAATTTCCTGCACTGCTGGAAATGTTAACTAATGTAGAGACACTGTTAACATTAGCAGGTATTCTCCCCATGCTTGAGGAAATGAGAAATTTAATGAAAAAGGCCCAGCAAAGAGCTATGTATATTGTAGAATATGCTTCACTGCGTAAATTGACATGCATGGCGCTCAATAGTCTCTATCAATTATATAAAGATGATGTAAAATTTGCCAGCTGGTTGAAAGTCATAGATTTGGACAATCCTGATAACTTTTTAAAAATAGGTTCAAATGGGGAGTTATGTGTAGAAGTTCATGGAGTTGAGATACCAATGCACTACTTTGCCAAGATCGAGTCCAAGGAACTAGGAAAGAACACTAGGACTTGGCGAGTATCAAGTATTAAAAGGGAAGACTTTACCAAGATCATTGAGTCTGTAACAGCTTCTGTGAAGCACATTGCCTATGATCTTTCCTCACATATTAGAGAAAGATTCCCTCCAGTCAAACTACTTGAATCCATGGCTATTGTGTTTCCTCGATATTGGAGTATGAACAATCTGAAAGATTTTAAAACTAGGCTACTAACTTTGATAGATCATTTTTGAAAAACCAAAGAGTTAAATGCAGTAACTCTAAATGGAATTTTAGATGGAAATCATTTGAGAGAGAAATCAGGTCATTTTTCAATAACAATGAGGGAACAATACAATATTATGCAGAACCCTCGCGAAGATGGATTGGTATCAAGGCTTTGGAAAAATCTAGCTGAGAGAGAATTGTTGACTGATTCAATATCAAAATATTTCAAGCTTACTGATTTATGTCTGACCATGATATTGGGGTCAGTGGAGGATAAGAGAGTTTTCAGTGCTTTGGGATTCCTAAAGTCAAAGCTAAGAAACAAACTAGACAAGAATCTAGAAAATTGCTTGAGGGTCTATACATCCAGGTATGAAGTCAATACTTTTCCTTACAAAAGCGCACTGAAATTGTGGAGGAAGAAATGTCAGAGAAGAGGGATGGGCAACATTTCAAACCAAAGTGGGACTGGGAGTGGGAATGCCAGAGACAATGATGTCATTGACTCATTGTACTACCGGTACTGGTACTGCTAGCGGTGAGCATCAGTTAAGCGGTAGTATGCAAAGTGAAGAAAACATATTGAAGAACCAAGGAATCTATGAAGTTGATGGCACTGAATCCGATGATCTCAATGATGATATGATGTGGCATCTTGAAGTTGAACTGTTGTAGAAGTAGCAGTTCCTAGCCTCCTAGGTATTTATTAATCTTTTTCCTGAAGTCTACTGTCAGTTTTTGTATCTCATCATCAATCATGCATAATAGCATATTCCAATGTCAAAAACATGAATGTGGTTGATAATGTCATCAAGATTCAATTCCACAATTAATAATGGTTTTCATTTGCATTATTCAGCTCATATGGTACAATTCTTGTAGATTTTTCATTATTTGTTTTGACAACATAGCAATTCATATGTTAGAATTCTTAGAGTTAGAAATACTGATTCTCATTAATTTAATTACAAATATGATACAATGTAACAATTCATTCATTAATACTAGTAAGAACACAACTCTGTGATTCTATTTACAAAACTCAATGACTCAATACCCATTGGCAATTTGGCACATTGCCCAATTTCAATTTCATTACCCCAAGCCAATGACCCTAAATTCCCTTTTATAGAAACAAGGGAGCAACAACAAATTTCGGTTGATTTGCCTAATGTAAAGTGAGAAGTCTCAAAATCTAAATCAGTAAGACAACTACAAGTCTACAACATCTCTACAACTTTAGTTGTACATTTCTGCATTTGACAGGCCGGTTTAGTAAATTAGCATTGGCAATAGCATCTGAAAGACTGCAACATTCATCCTGTTCAAAAAATAAAGTTCAAACTTGTTACTTTAAACTCAATTCTAGACTCTAGTATTTAGGATAATATCAAAGATATATACTAAAGATCTAGAGATGATTGAAACTGAAAGTACTTACACATACTATGATTGATGAGATCAAGATTATTCTGTCAGTTTCTTTAGTATGCTCCATTCTTCGTTGATTGGAAGGGAAAAATTTGTCATGTTATAGTACATGACCTGCAACCTCATCAGCCATCCATACTTGGAAGAGTGAGTTGAAAGCAATGTTCCTTCCATTACTGCATTCAAATTTGTGAATGTTTTGATGCACTTTGCAATGCCTTCATAAATTTTGTCCTGAAGAAGGTTGCCTAAATCAGATGTCACTGTGTCGTCCAACTTTTTTTTGTAAGCTTCTCTTCCAATGAAACTCGTTGATGAGTAATCAAGACCAGGACTCAGCAAACCAAGAGATATCAATTTGCTTGTTTTACTATTCATCTTGGTGAGCTTTGGCCCGAATAAGGAAACATTTTCTTTTGCTTATGTTATTTTCTGACATTTTTGAAAGACAGAGTTCACCTTTATTGTTGTAGCAACATGGTCCTGAATTCCCTTGCTTACCAAATGTCTATCACTGCTTCTGTTGATTTCTTGCATAATCTGCTTTGCAGTTTTCTTTCTCTGACAAAAACTTTTGTTCTTCTCAATGTGCTCTCTCAGCTTCCCAAAAACATCTATAAGAGTTTCATTCAGTTCAAACCAATCACACAACCTATCAGAAGACATCTTTATTTGGCCCCAGAAGAATTTTTTATTTGCTTGACTGTATTATTTACATGGTCATTCAAGCTGTTTTCATAATTTTTAATTGTATTATTTGCCTTCTTTAGGTCTTCTCTCATTTCTAAGAGCTTGTGTTCACTATCTTTTCTTATTTTCTCTGCTTTCTCTTCCCATTCTTTTTCTTTCTCTTCCCACTATTTTGTTTTTACCCTCTCATTCTCCAATTCTTTCTTTAAGTTATTGATTGCCTTTCCCACACTCTCCAAGTTTTTGTAAAAACTTAATGAAGAGGCTTTTTCATTCTCAAGTTTTTGTTCACTCTGTTCCAATTTTTCCCTCAGAGATTTCAGTTCTATGTCAATATGTTCTTGTTGTCCAAATCCAATTGCTTCTTTAGAGGATGAATTTTTTATCCTTCTCTCTAATTCTTTGCTCCTATTTTCTACTGCTTTCTCAGTTGCCTTTACATTTTCTAGGTCTGCCTTTAACTTATCTATTGTGCCCTGAAGCTTTCCTTTCTCTCTCTCCAACTTCATCAGTGAACTGTAGACCACTTGGTTGGTCATTTTCGACACATTTATCTTGTCCACATTTTTAATTTTGGATAAATCCATTTGGAGGGTGCTAAATTGAAATTGAGATGGATCTAACTAACTCTCTGGTGGATTGTTATCTCTAGCTAGGGGCATAACAACCATGAATTCCATCATATCTTTATTTGGGTCATATGTGGGAAATAGTCTATTTGTTGCAGCTTCTGCCTCACGCGCAGCAACAACTACTTCCATCTTCATTGTCTTACTATGTTGTCCATTCCTATTTTTTGATTGTTCATAGTTAGTTACAATATCATTGTAATGAAAATCAGGGTTTTGTGACACAATTGAATGTTTGAATGGTGAAATAGCACTTGCACTGATTTAGGAGCTTCCACCTATGTTTCTTGTGGTGCTGCTAATTACACCATGAGGATTAGCAACACCCTGACCCATTATAAGTGGAGTTTTTGGACTATTCTGAACCTGAGGGTTGGGCAATTTTTGGAGTCCCAGTCACCATTGGCATTATTGTACCAATACTTGTCAAAACCTTTTGCTTCTTTACACTACCTTGATCTTTGGGAACAATTGTTTTCGTGTCTATTTGTAATGTCCTTTTTGAACCACTAGTTGTAGTTGTACCCATGATATCCACAACTGTGGGAGTGGCAATTGATTCAAAAAATGGAATTACCTGAGTTGATGATTTTTATGATTGAACTCCAAGCCCAAGGCTTGGTTTCTCACCATGTTTTGGTGGAGCTGCTGGGTCAGGTAAAGACCAAACCCCTTGGTAAGTAGGACCCAAACCACCAAAACCTTGGTAGCCCATTTTTTCTATAATATCTGCCCCTTTGGTATATTGATCTTTTTTGGAGGCATCAACTCCTCTACTAATTGAATATACTGTACTGGATGTGGGATTCATAGAATCCTAGTCATCGTCATCGTCATCATCATCATCATCTGGATATGCTTCAGCTGGATGCTCCTTATTTCACAATTCATTAAACTTTGTATCCTCTTCCACGTCATAAAGATCTGCAGAGGTCTTTGGCTCATTGAGATTCTTCCTCATTTCCCAAAAATTAGAAATTTTGGTTCGAGTCCAATTATCATCAATACATTCATTCATTAGCTTTTTTGGAATAGAATTTGTAGATGGTTGAGCAGCTTTCTGGTAGAAATTGACGATGTCATACTCATGGCCTACACTTTTCCTTTTTGTTTGTGCAATGCCATAATTTGTGATGATAATTCCTGTATTGACATATTATTTTCAGCAGCATATTTCTCCATCTCTTTTTTGACCTCCTCCCAGGAATCCATGTTTTTAAATTTTTCAATCAATGGCATACTTTCATGTTGACATTTTCTTGCAGAGTTCCCATTCTCTCTAAGCTTTGTTCCAATTATGTTGAGTGGATCATACTGCCAGTGACTGTCAACATCAAAGCAAAAAATTGTAAAAAAGACTTCTACCACTTTGAATCCTCTTCTCTCAAATGTGAACCCTCCAAATGAGAAAGGCAAGGAAGGAAATATCATTTTCTTTTGCTGACCACTAAAGAGTACATCTATGCTCTCCATTTGTCGTACATATTCCAATGCAAATACCCTCTCTATGACATGTATTGGAAGTTTGTAGGGTTCTACTACTAAATCGTAAAACCTTAACACTATGTACTCTTCCATGAAGTACCAGTCAGCCAATTGTATTTTACTTCCAAGTTGAATTAAATATCTACAAGTGGCAGGTAATCTAGGCATTGGAGTGCTTGTAATTTTATCGCACATTGGTGCCAAAAAGAAGTCTACAAAATTGTTGTAGTTCCTTCTGTTATCAATCATCCTTATCTGAGGTGTCAACTCATATATTGGATTTTGGCCCTGACTGCAAAGCTTGTTTGTCTGAAATATTGCATGATGCTTTGCTAAGAGAAGATAGCACAAGTAGGTTGTGAATCTAAATGTCTTCTGTGAACTTGTTTTAATCATTAGTAATTGTTCTTGCATGCAACGAACAATGTGCTCAATAAAATAATATTTTACTGGTTCTTTTTCAAAATGAATATGAAAAAGCATTTCAAGAATGCTGGCACCCACTTCTTTGTTACTATCCAATCCCAAACAAAATGCTAGCAAGGAAATACTATCCTGAACCCATTTACAAAAATTTCATAATCACAAGGAGGCCTATGATCTGGATTCAGGCTTGAACCATTTGTAATTGTTATTCCTCTGATATAAGAATCTCTCTGCGTTGCATCTATTTTTTCATAATCCTCTACCAACTTTCTCAGGTCAATTTGCACGTTTGAGTTTTGTTGTTCAAACCCTAGGTTCAACAGACTAGCAAATTCACTCTCGGTTATGGACAAAATTTCCTCCTGAGTATTTTTATTCACAATTGTTTTTTTATTTTCATCATAATTTTTGGTGCAGACCATGACAATTTCTAGGCAAGGGAATACTTGAGGTAACGCCATGCTTGCCAACCCAGCATTCCACGATGCAATTTTATTTGCCGTTGCATTTACCTTTGGGTTAAATGAAGAAAATCTTGAACCCTTATTTGGATCGTTCCACTTGTTTTCAATTGCAAATCTAATTTCCATTATTCCCTTATTTCCATGAATAACAGGATCATAAATATCATGGAATACATCCGTGAAACCTAGTGTTTTAAGTAGATTGTGGAATTCTATTA
This sequence comes from Chamaecyparis obtusa, assembly GCA_027943335.1. Lineage (NCBI taxonomy): Eukaryota > Viridiplantae > Streptophyta > Pinopsida > Cupressales > Cupressaceae > Chamaecyparis > Chamaecyparis obtusa. The sequence goes on from BSBK01002336.1 coordinate 327,505, forward strand.
TCTGACTTGTCTTTTTACTCATAGTCTTATTCTTGATAATTGTTTTGCCCATTGTGGTAAGCTGGTAAGTGGTAACCTAAACTGGTATCACTATTTACTAGTAGGAAAATTCAAATATTTATACACAGCTATAGCCTACAAGCCTACAATTTACAGGGGTGATTCAAGAATCAAAATTAAACCCTAACAAGTAACAGGATAATTTTTTTCTATAATATAAACAGTAAAGTTGTAAATCAAGAGATTTGAAAAATTTAAAATGCGGGACCTATGTGTTCAGGATCTTAGTAGTTACCTGTTACCCTTAACTTTGATTTTTGAAAACTTTGATTGGGAACAGGTTATAGAGCTTTAGCTGAGAGACTTTGTTGCACTTGCTTTCCTCAACATAGAAATTTAGAATCCGTAAACCCTTTCTAAATCCGCAGACTACTGGAAAGTGAAACTTAAAGCACCAAAATTGTACAATCTAGAGTCATCACCACTCATCTGATGGTTGACTCACCTAATGACTACAAGTCAGATGTGTCACGTCATCATCAAATGGCATTGTTGGTAGGACCATGCGAGACTGTGAGTGGAACATCTTACGTGTTTAGTGACATGTGTCATGATTTCAGAACGGGTTTGAAAAGATGGCATTGCTTTTCCCTTTCATCCCAAAATACAACTTCGGTCATTGATCTACAATAATCCAACGGTCATAATGGCATTGTTTTCCTATGGTACTAGTGGCCCCGGGCCCCCATTGCCGTGGGTCCCATTAACTCACCTAGTCACCACTCACCTGATAGTAGAGTCAGATGTGTCATGTCATCATCAAATGGCATTGTTGGTAGGACCATGCGAGACTGCGAGTGGAACGTAAGACTCTTACGTGTTTAGTGACACGTGTCATGATTCCAGAATGGGTTTCAAAAGATGGGGTTGCTTTTTCCCTTTCATCCTGAAATAAAACTTCGATCGTTGATCTACAATAATCCAACGGTCATAATGGCGTTGTGTGCCTGTGGTACTAGTGGCCCCGGGCCCCCGTGGGTCCCATTAACTCACCTAGTCACCACTCACCTGACGGCTGACATGTGTCATGATTCCAGAATGGGTTTCAAAAGATGGGGTTGCTTTTCCCTTTCATCTCGAAGTCCATCGTACATCGTCGATCTGTGCTCATCTAATGGTAGTTATTTGCAACCGACATTGTTAAATGTTATAATGTTATTTTTTCCTTTATAAATATTAATTAATAATGGATAATAAGTTAATAACATTTAAATTTATTTAATTGAATAGTAACAATTTTAGCCAATCAAATTCAAAATGCACTATTTTTTTAATAATATTAAATTCTAATAAATTTCAGAGGCTGGAGTTAAGGACCAAGGTTAGTGTTTAGAGATAACGAGATTTCTATGGTCGCTGACTCGCTGACTCGCTAGTTCTCCCAAACATGAGTTAAAGTAATATTTTTTATTGATTAAATAGTATACTTAATGTTAAAATGATATTTTTTATTGATTATAACTTTAACATTGATAATTATAATCACATATAATTATCATACCTTAAAATTAGAAAACAATAAATTCTTTCCCTAACCTTATTAATTCATTTGTCTGTCAAATTGATTATATAGTATTCTTAAAGTTAAAATGATATTTTTTATTGATTTAGATTATAACTTTAACGTTGGTAATTATAATCACAGATTCACATATAATTCTCATACATTATAATTAGAATACCATAAATTCTTTCTCTAACCTTATTAATTCATTTGTCCTTCAAAATTCTATAAATCTTTCATATTAAATGTACGAGTGTGTGAATTTTGATAGGTAACATTACCCAAACTTAATGTCAGTACTCAGTGATAACTGATAAGATAATTTTTTTATTAATACGCAGATAAATCATAAAGCAACTAATTAAAATATTGCAATCACAATGACAGAGAAGTCTAAGAACCATTTTTTGTACAAATTGAAATAAGCTAAAGCTTGCGAAATTTTTTATTGATTGAATAGTATACTTAATGTTAAAATGATATTTTTTATTGATTATAACTTTAACATTGATAATTATAATCACATATAATCATCATACCTTATAATTAGAAAACAATAAATTCTTTCTCTAACCTTATTAATTCATTTCTCTATCAAATTGATTATATAGTATTCTTAAAGTTAAAATGATATTTTTTATTGATTTAGATTATAACTTTAACGTTGATAATTATAATCATAGATTCAAATATAATTCTCATACATTATAATTAGAATACCATAAATTCTTTCTCTAACCTTATTAATTCATTTGTCCTTCAAAATTCTATAAATCTAACCTTATTAATTCATTTGTCCTTCAAAATTCTATAAATCTTTCATATTAAATGTACGAGTATGTGAATTTTGACAGGTAACATTACCCAAACTTAATGTCAGTACTCAGTGATAACTGATAAGACATTTCTTTTATTAACTATAACTGTCTACATTGTACAACTGTGATATATCATACATATCTAATACACAGATAAATCATAAAGCAACTAATTAAAATATTGCAATCATAGTGACAGAGAAGTCTAAGAACCATTTTTTGTACAGATTGAAATGAGTGAAATTTTCATTATTTTCTTTTCATAAAATTATAATTACATAAAGATTGTCCAGTTCCACTTCCAGAACAAAGAGGAACCTACTATAAACAAAAAAACCAAAAAATGAGGTATGTTTTTGTAGGATTTGTGTAATACAAATCCACAAAACCCGAAGATCACCTGCATACAAAAACCTGTTACAAGGAAGTAGAGACAAGAAGAGGGCAAGGGTTTGACTCAAAAATATGAAGAAGAAAATATCCTCAAATAATGAATGAATAAAATATACAATGGATCATCCATATAAAGGAGATCAAAAGCCTTGAAAGGTAAACCTAAAAAGCAGAAGTGCATGTAATAATTAGTTAAATTATTACAAGACTAATGCATGCAAGTTTAGATTTAAAACAACTAGTGCATAAGTTTAAACAACTTGTGCATGTGTGTTTAAATATAAACAACTAAAGTAAAAGAATTGACATCTTAAGAAGGGAGTAAATATTAATTAACATAATTAATACTTTACTCTAATAATTTTTATAAAACAAAAACCACTAGTAGACTAGTAGTCCAGTGTCTACTTCCAGTACAATAGTAAATACTACAAAAAGAAACATATTATAAACAATAAAAAAACATAAACTTTTTATCAAAAAAACCATTAGTAGTCCTCTACTGATTTTGGCCTTCGGCTCCATCTAAGTAGAATTCATGAGAGATGATTATCTATGTGAATTCATCTAGCCACCCGAATTCCCCCACCTCAGCCTCCTCTTCGTCAAGGGCAAACCACTTTTAGAGGAAATCCCTAGCAAGTAGGGCCCATTTCCTATGGCGCTTATACTACCCAGCATTGAGGCCCAAAAGAAAAGGTTGCATGGCCACATTTTGGCCTGGGAGGAGAAGCTTGGGTATTTCACTTGCCCAAGGGATCCCCACCCCTATTTTTGTGAACACAATAACACTAACATTGTCCCCTAGGTACTCTTCTTTAAAAACCCTCCTCAACAGCATTAACATCTCCACCTTCTCTCCTCCGAGGTCGAGAAGAGATGCCAAAAAATGGGATGTAATATCCGTGTTGACCTGGTGCCTATCTTCATTATTCTGAAACTCTCGGCCCAACACCATTTTCACAGCCTCTATAACAAAAGGCTCACCCTCCTTACAAATAGATTCTAAGGCTTCATCAGTAAAGGAACCCAGAAAGGCCTTCTGGGCCTCCTCAAATGTGCATATAAGCCTAATTGGAGTGTCCATCTGAAACAATAAAACTACAGAAAACTTAAAAACAAATTATTTGCAGACTGCAGACCTTAAAAAACAAATTATCTAGCAAACGCCAAAGACGAATCGATGAATAATGAAGATAGATCATCTATAAATAGCCCTTGAATTCTAGATCGTTACTTAGCAATAAATTATTCTATCTTTAATGGTATTAAATCCATTTTCCTTAACATGCCTCTAAATCTTTCATGTAAATCTTTCCCCTAAATGCATGTGTGTGAGAAATTAATATTTTGTCCTTAATCTTTCATATCTGGTAGTAAATCTTTCCCATAAAAGAAAAAAATGTCAGATATCGATTATAGCGTCTGTACGAATTTGGAAGTGGTGCGTGTCTACTCTGCATGACAAGTTAAAGAATGTCGCTTGTCACTGACAAGACATTTATTGCTTACTAATTTAAGAGGTTACAAGTTGTACTATAGTAATAGAACCGTGAATATCGATATATACCAACACGTGTACACTGTAGTCTGTAGACAAGTAACCCTTATTTGATACATGTCAACATTCTGGTGACTTCCTCCACAAGTTTGTTTCCTTCAAGAAATTGGGGCCGAAATTAAACTTCATCCATTGATCTTGGATCATCGGACGGTATCAAATAATATATTTAACATTATAAAATAATGTATGTATGTTAGGTATGTTAGTCTAAGGTATTATAACAAAATATTTCCCATCTTTTGAAAATCGCCAACAAAATATACTTTTTTGCCATAATTAACGAACGATTAGCCAATAAAATAAATAAATTTTCAAATGGTACATAACGATTCGCCTCATATATTATTATTTTTTACTTGAAAAGAAAATTATTCGCCTCATATATTATTATTTTTTACTTGAAAAGAAAATTATTTGCCTCATATATTATAAATTTTTAATTCAAAAGAAAATTATTCCCCAGCAATTTATGAAATTCTCATTCAACGGGGAAAAAATAGCTAATAAAAACTATGAAAAATCATGGATTTGAAAAAAATAATTGCCTGCATTAAAACAAATTCCCCCTAAAATAATGTACGATTCGCCAGGAGTTTACACTTTTTCCTAAAAGGGGGTTTCTTAAAGTTATCCTTGTTCACAATGTTATCATATGGCGCAAAGTTAATGTTATTGCTACTTTGTTTCTTGCCATTAGATGACTCCCCTTTGTCATGTTTATAGAAGGGTTGTTTGAACGTCGTATGGTCTTCATTGCTTTGAGGTCCATCAATGGTGATCATGCCATTATCGATTAAGTCTTGCACTATATTCTTTAGCTGCAAGCATTCATTTGTCGTGTGTCCTCGAATTCTATGGTACTCACAATGGCTATTGGCACTCCACCAACTAGGCTTGTTGTGTGGCTCATAAGGCTAGATGCTAGGTAGAGTAATGATATTGTTAGCTATGAGGGTCTTTAGTGCCTTTTCGAGGGGCTCACCCAAGGGTGTGAAGTTCCTTTGAGGATTTGGCACCAAGAACTTATCAAACTTATTACTCCTTGGATTATTTCCTTGGTTGCCATTATTAGCATTATTGTTGGAAGGTGCATTGGAGGTCTAGTTGGCATTATTCACCTGGTTAGGTGTTCTTGTAAGAGAAAATGGAGTCACCTTCAAGTTGCTAGATTCAACAACCCCATCATTGACTATCCCCTTATTGTTGTTTTTATACTGACTATTGCTATTGAACCAATTCTTATTTTGATTGGTGCCATTGTTGGAGTTATTGTTGTTAGAGTTGTTCTTGTTATCTTTATACAATTTCAGTTCTCCACTCTTAACCAACACTTCTTCTATTGTTACTCCATTTTCTATGAGGTTTTGAAATGTCTTGGGACATTCAATTCTCAATCGGTAGTTCATCTCAGTGCTCAAACTATTAATAAATATATCCATTTTTTCCTTCTTGGGCACACTCCTAGGTTACCTCACAAATAATGTCCTCCACCTTTGTAAGAAAGTGAGGAATGCGTCTCCATCTTTTTGTTTAGTATTGCATAATGTTATCATCATGACCTCATGCTTGATGTTGTACGAGTAATGAGCCATGAATTTTGAAGATAATTCTTTGAAGGTTTTTATACCAGAGGGAAACTTAGAAAACCACTCCATAGCCATGCCTCCTAAGATTCTTGGGAATAGTCTCATTAAATAGGTAGTATCATGCATGAACTCTAAGCTCAATGCACAAAACTCATGTAAGTGATCTTGTGGATCTGATGTTCCTTCATACTTGTCATATTTGGGAAACACTACATTGATCGGGAATGGTGTCATTACTATACTTCTATCAAATGGGAACGGACACAATGCTTTGATAGAAAAGGGTTTGGGATCCCCACTTTGCTTGATTGTATCTAGTTGCATTTGAAATATTTTGAACTATTTGTTCATGATGTCAATGGCACTTTTTTCAACTTCGGGTGGTCTAAGTTGATTCACATCATAAGCTAGTGGAAGTATAAGACCCGTTCGGGCTAGATCCATGAAATACTTCACTTTATCTCTTGCCATTTCTTTTTCCATGAGTCTTAAGAAATAGGGGCATTGAATGGCTTCATCAACCTTTTCATCAATGGCATCATCGGCGGTTGGTTCAGTATTAGTTCTTTGGTGAGTGGTATCAATTCCTTGAGTGTTTTGATCTACCCCTCCACTATTGGTATTGCCTTGGTTATTTATGTCAATGCCCCCATTATTTGCATCACCTTGGTTATTGGGGTAGATGCCACTATTGCTTTTATTACCCAAACTACCATAGTACATCATGTTGTCTTCCCCTTCTTGTTCAGGTGATTTTTAGGGTATTCTTGGAGTGGTAGACTCGTCTCTTGGGTAAGGGAGTTTTTGACTCAAATAAGTCTCGTCTGCTTGCAAGGTTTGCTTGATGTAGTAGGATCTAGTAAAAGTAGGCATGAACCTTGGAGAATAAGAATCAATATTACCCATGGTCAAATCCTTTGTAAAATTTTAAAAAATGGTGTAGAACAGGATTTTTGACTGGACTGAAGGTTGGAGTAGTAAGAGCACGGAAAAGGGTACTCAAATATATGATAAAAAAAAAAAATTGACCCCCCCTGCAAGTACTCTCTGTTTTCCCTTTTAGATTTCTGGGCATCACTTATCTGAGCGTAGGTGTGACTGAATTGTGCGTACACATGAACTGGTGCATTGTTAGGTAGCACACTACAGGGATGCAGGTGGCACTTTCCTATTGATAGGCAATTTTCCAATTTTGACAGGCGTGTTTCAATACTTTTTAGGAATGATTTCAATGTTGCTACGCATTTTCATATAAGTCACGAGCATGACTGAGCTTCTGATAGGCAGGATTATTTTGTGCATAGGTGGCACTTCTCTAACCAGGTTGTAAGATTTTGAATTTTTTAAACGTTTAAGATCAGGTCTTTTGAAATTTCCTTGTTTGAAAATAAAAACAATCGCAACACACACATCAATTTGTCATCATGCCCCTAAAACACTCTAGTTTGTATATTCTCGAACATTTTTCACAAGTATAACACAAGAAAGAATTCCAAACAGCCTACCTAAAGTCAAATTTGGCTTGTAAACATGGCTCTAAAAGGTGGCCTTGCTATTTTATCCAGGATTTATTGTGGATTCCGTTCAAAATGGATTTCAATCTCTCATCCCCCAAGTATGTTAAGGGGCTTCCCACATGCACCAAGGTATGATTTTGTGCAATCTATGAGGATTACTAGAGGAAGTTCAAGAAATTTAATCCTTTTGTCATGCACCCCATTAAGGATACATGCGTTTCATTTTATAGTGGGTTGAATCCCGGCAACAAAAGTGAGCGTATCCCACTTTGGGTTGTCCCTCTCATCGGCCTTATTAAGGAAAACTTGGGAGGCGAGCCCACTATTGCTCTAGCATGTATATAGAAAGCAAGAAATGAACTTAGGCTGACAAGTTTGGGAATTTGATTCACTTAAAAAGTGAAGAGCATATCCCTATTGTCTTTCTTTGTTCCACACACTCAAACACAAATTGGTTCTTTCCCAATCTCTTGACAAGGAGATTCTTAAAATTGAAGTGTTTGGTTCATTTCTCATTTTTAATTAAGCTATGTTCAAAATTAATGCCGTAATTTAATCAAGTGGAAGCTTGAATAGAAGAATACCTTTCCTTTGTAGCTAGCCTAAGCTAGGGGCATTTTTGAAAGGTTTTGTCATTGTTTTTCAACTTACCTTGGCAATAGCCCCTTCCAAATGTGCTTGTCCACCAACAAGTTAGTTAACACTAACAAACACTATGAGGGGAAACCAAAATCAAAAATTGAAGGAGCAACACTTATGTATGAATTTTATAGAGCTTATTTGCAAATTTCCAAAGAAAACTTGATCTAAGGACTAAAAATCCAATTTAGAGAAACAAACTTTGCTTTGTATGCTTCAACAATTTTAAGATAGTGTTGGAATACCTGGTTATCCTCCTCTTGTGTAATCTCAAGGACAACCTTGATGTGTGCTATGTTTTCTTTCTTAATCTTCCTTTCTAGTGCCTTTCCTTCTTGGTTGAATCTACTTTCAGGGTTCTGCACCTTTCTGTGGTTACTCATTTACTGTCAAATCATGCAAACAAAAAGTTAGACAAATGATTTAATCAATTTAACTACAAGCGAAGACAACAAATAACAGGCGACATTTTCCAGCTAATAAGCATGAATAAATTGTCGGCAAGCGTAACTTTAGTGACAAGAAGAGACACTTTGCAATGACACAAGTGACACTTAAAATTCCACAGGTGTGAGTAATTTATCACAAAGCGTGAACATAACTAAAAATTACAAAAAATGATTACTGCTAAGCGACACTTTAATAATAGTAAGGGAAAATTGAAATATTCAAAGCGTGATTGTTATTTAAAATGGAAAAGCAAAGTGTAAAGATAGGCGATAATAGATTGTGGCAAAGCGATACTTCTTGAGTCACAGGCATGACTTTAAGCATCAAAGACTGAATGCATTAATCTCACAAGCGTAAGCAGATGATTTGTAGGCGACTGCTGAGTACTCAAAACCATGTAGAATTTGCATGACAGGCGTGAATCTTCAGATAACAAGCGTTAGGATAGAGATTGTAGGTGGTAGTAAAATGACTACAGGTGTGAACAAATCTCCCGTAAGCGTGACTTCATCGGTTTCCTGCAGAACATTCACGGAAAATAGACAAAACAAGCATGCAAATTATGATGAAAATGATAAAATGAGGCCTAGGCCCCACGGTGGGCACCATTTGTGTGATGCTGATAATCACCTTCATGAAATTAAGATCAAATTAGCAACAATTCTAAGTAAATACAATGCAAATCTATTTTAAAAATGAAACTAAGATCTATAGCATCTCATGGCTCTCTAGAAAGATGTGGTAAGTGAAGCTTTCAACTCAAATCTCCACTAGTGACACTTCTAAAATGAGAATGTATGTTGTTCTATGCTTCTACAATGCTTCTATGATGATGATTCTAGCTCAAATTGACAAAAGTATAATGCAAATGCTCTTAATTGCTCTTAGAATGCTCTTAATTGCCTATAGTAACAATGCTTTGCAAATGAATTTCTAAGATATCAATTGCTCTCAAAATGCTTCATATTTATAGTAAATTCTCAAGGGTAGGGGGTGGAGTGAAGTAATCATGATTAACCTTTGGTTGAGTCAAATACTTTGCTTTGTTCATAAATGGGGAGACAATTTAACAATTTAAAGGTTTGTCTCAAAGCTTTGGACAAAAGGACAAGATTTAGTAGTTGAGATTGAAACTTTAAAATGAGTGATTGAGATTCATCATTTTTGAGTGATTTATGTCTTTTTGTCCTCAATTCTTATTGGTTGCTCAACTTTGTTGAAAGATATTAGGAATTATTAAATTTAATTAATTAATTAAATTTAGCCATGTAAGGGTAATAGGTTCATTTTGATTTTTGATTTAAACAACTATACAATTAATTGATTAAAATCAATTATGTAGTGTTTTTCACCCCTTTAAGCTTTGATTTAATTATTTAACATCCTTATTTGATTTTTCCTTTGCTTTAATTGTTTTTGTCCAACTTTATTTAATTATGTCCATTTTAATTGATTTAATCCCTTTTTTATTGAATTAGTGCATTTTGTTGATTTTAAGTCATTTTATTAATTTTTGCAATTTAAAAGCACTTTGTCCATTTTTACGTGTCTACACATTTTATTAGTAACTTTATTCAAACACTTATAGACTTTTCTTTTAGTGGAATATACAAGAAATATCCCTTCATCCCCTTTAGAGTCAAACTTTCCATTTCTTTCATCTTTTAGAATAAAACATTTGCTACCAAAAATTCTGAAGTAACTTACCATTGGTTTGTGACCAAATCATATCTCATAGGGTGTTTTTTTTGTGTCCTTCTTCAATTGTACTTTGTTCAGAACATAAACAGTTTTGCTGACTGCTTCTCTCCATTATTTCTGAGCAACATTCTTCTACAACATCAGTGTCCTTGCACAATCAACAATTGATTTATTCCTCCTTTCAGTAATCCCATTCTGCTGAGGTGTTCTCGGTGCAGAAACCTATCTTTTTATACCATGCTCATTACAATAGTTAGTAAATTCATCAGAAATAAATTCACCACCTCTATCAGATCTCAAGCATTTTAGTTCCTTACCGGTTTCTTTCTTTGCCTTTTCTTTATACCATTTAAACATATTAAATGCCTCTGATTTCTCTTTTAAAAACATCACAGACATTAATCTAGTGCAATCATCAACAAACAAAATGAAGTATCTATCTCCATAATAGCTCTGTGTTCTCATGGGACCACATAGGTTGGTGTGAACTAGCTCCAAAATTTTCTTTGTTGAATAATCTTTACTCTTAAAACTAGATTTTGTCATTTTTCCCTTTTGCCATTCATGACACATAACATGATATGACTTTTCTAGGCTAGGTAGACCTCTAACCTTTTTCTTTCTACTAATTTTAATCATGTTATCAAAGTTTACATGACATAACCTTTTATGCCACAACCATGCATCCTCATTTTGCATTATTAAATAGGAAGACTTATCATTATCAAGATAAAACAAGTTACCTTTCGTTTGTGCTCCTGTTCCAACAAGTTTTCCTCCATCATCAAATATCTTAACCTTTTTTCTCTCAAAAGCTACTCGGTGACCTAAGTTGTTAAGTTGTGCCACACTTAGCAAATTGTAATTTAGTCCTTCTACCCAATAAACATTATCACGTTTGATTTTATCATTTATCAGTAAAGATCCCTTTCCTCTAACCATACAAGGTGTGTCATTACCCATTTTTTTAGATCCTCCATTATATTGCTTAAGATGGTCAAATTTTTCTTCATCACCACTCATGTGATGGGTACAACCACTATCAATGATCCATGTATCATTTTTATTAACCTTAGAAATGAGTGTTGTCTCTACATACTTTTCTGCTTCCTTAGAATCATCTTTCATAGCAACAAATACTACTTCTACATCATCATCTGAATCAGTATCAGTATCATTCTCTTCAGCAATGTAACATGCCTTTTTAATTTTCTCATTGTTGTCTCGGTTGTCTCTGTTGTAGTGTCAGTAACTTCTATTGTTTCTCCTCCCATAGCTTCCTTCACCAGATTGATCCTTTTTTCTATCATCTTCTTTCATGTTCGGGCATCTAGCAACAATATGACCAACTTCTTTGCAGTTAAAACATGCTAAAGGTAATTTACCCTTATATCTACCTTTACCTTTAGGTAAGCTCCTATCCATAAGAGCTTCAAGCTCATCAAGCTCATCATCAGTATTACTGTCATTATCATCATTATTGCTTATACTGCTAGACTTATCAATCCTTAGAGAAGTCATGAAAGCAGACTCAATAGGTGGTACAACACTATTATCATAGTTGTTTAGTTCAAAATTTGTTAGCTTACCAATCAGATTATCAAGAGTGAGAGTGTTGCCAGGTGCAAACCTCATTTCATGTATTGCAGATTTTTTGATTGCATAAACGGGCAATAAGGTTCTAAGAATTTTTCTTACCACTGTATCTTCTTCAATGACAACATTAGATCCTCTGATAGCATTGACTACCTCCTTTATTCAGTTTGTATACTGCACTATATTTTCTCCTTCTTTCATTTGCATATCATCGAATCTTCCTCTTAAACTTTCAGCTCTAGCTCTCTTGACATTATCATCACCACTATAAACTTGGGCAAGTTTATCTCACATTTCCTTTGAAGTAACACAATCCTTGACATCTTCAAATTCGACATCTAATAGAGCAGCAACAATCTCCATCATAGTAAAATTATGCTCATGTCTATCTCTTAATTGATCAAGAGTCAAAGGTCCTATAGGTGGTGCTAAGTAGCCATTATCCAATCGGGTGAGGGAAGAATTCCCAATCCAAGATATAGGAAGTCTCATTCGACTTTGCCATATTGTAAAGTTGTCCTTATTCAGCTTTGGCACTTCCCTCTTATACATTTTATGATCTTTGTGCTGAATTCCTTAAAACTCTGTTCCAAGCAACCAAGATGCTCTGATACCAATTGTTAGAATAACTGAGAGGGGGGTGAATCAGCTATCCACAGTCCCAAATACAAAATGTATATCACAAAACAAATTCAGCTAATTCTGTAGCTCGGTAAACATAAAATACTAATCTGTCTGTGCTTTTACTGATTACTAGTTAATTGCTCATAGTGATTACTGACCAAATCAAATATGCAATATGTAAAATATGATACCCAAACAATCACCACATAAACACATAACATAAGAGGTTTAACATGGAAACCCTGTAAAGGGAAAAACCACCTAGGACCGGTAACCCAAAAAAATTTCACTCTTCTGAAGTGAGCTCGGCGAAGAGCCAACCCTATTAAAGGTTACAAAACACACTGTAAGGTGTGACCTTGTTAGAGGATTTAACACTAACTGTTATCGTCCAACCATCATTCACTATGGGGTTGACAGGATAATAATGTACATTCTATGAATGACATAATAAGACTTTCAAGTCCACTCGGTTAAGAGATTTTATCTGATTACAATGGTTAAACTGTAACAACAGGTGATCTGATTACAATGCAACTTGATTTGCAAATATTCAGATCTATATTAAGCCGATAAAATCCTCTGATCAATATTTCATATTTAGTTCATCAACATTGAATAACTTACTGTCCCTCGGTAAAGCTTTCTGATGCTCGGTATTGTTTTACAGTTTGGTTCTTCTTCAACTAGTATGAGCATGAAGCTTGTTCACGCGATATCTCTATAGTCTCCTTCTTTCGACATTTGTTTCACTGTGAAACCCTAGTCTCTTAAATAGACAAGTAAATCATTTTCTTTTCATCCATCAAATTTTGTCGCTTAATCTCCTACATTGATTTTACCACTTAAACCTTCCTCGATTGATGTGTCAGTAACACGTTTCAATTCTATCCTTTAGATCTTCAAATTTTGTTAGCCATAGATCTTACAACAAACTTTATCTTCCCACCTCGTAATCATACACTTTACAGCTCATCAATTTTGATCAGCTAAACTAATCATTTAGTTCTTTTGTCCATACTCAATTAACAAACAAATGCATCAGTGAACACAAGCTCTATTGATACTGTCGCTCGGTATACACTACACTGTCTCGGTGTATACTGGAATGCTTCATTAACCGACCACACTGCTTTGTAACATTTTGCTCCTATCTTCATAACATATTAATGCAACATAATCAAGTCAACAATATGAAGTCATAGACTCATCAATAAGTTACCAAGAGTATTCATTATCCTCATCTATCATATCCATCTTCCTCAATGTAGATATCTCGGTTCTTTATCTTTTCTCTCCTTTCTACAGATGTTTAGATATTTGCAACTACCATGATAAGTATTGTCAAACTAGTTGACATCAATGACAACATAATGACTGATTCAATTATCTTACATAACAATTCAGTGCTCGGTGATCTCTGATCACTTGTTATTCATCAATCAGGTTCTCAATCAGTTGTATTTCATCACCTAATGAGATTCCTAAGTTCCTAGGGAGGAAACCCCTCCCTTGGGATGAAATGAGGGTAACCTCATGGAAGGTCAGGGGCCTAAAGGCCCCTAACAACCGTCATCTAGTTAGGTGACAAATTCAGACTTTATCTAGCCAAATGATCAATTTACAAGAACAAAGCTAACTATGGACAATGGGAGAAAATTTGAAAATTATTGCAAGCCATGAAAGGGTTTGTTTCATAATGCCAATGTGCGGCTGGTAGCATTGGCATTATGTGGAGAGACTGCAGGATCACTATTAAAGAAATAAGATTAGAAATAAATTGGATGGATGTGAAGGTCTAAGATTTGGAGAACAACTGGGATTTCACATTAGGTAATGTATATGGGCCTACTAGAGAAGAGGAAAAGGAACAGATATGGCACACACTGTTAGAATTTTTTGATTAGGAAGAAAACTAAAAGCTCATTATTGGAGGAGTCTTCAATGCTATCCTGGAAATTTTAGAGAAATAGGGAGGAATTGGAGGAATCAACAGGGACATGATTGGTTTCAGGTAATTCATGATTTCATCAAGATTGATTGATTGCCCAAATGCAAATGGGATATATTTATGTAATATTAGACATAAGGACTTCACAACGATTGCAAAAGGAATGGTTCAGTTCTTACTTTCCCCAATGTGGTTCCAAGTACCATATGTTGGTGATGTGGTGTTGAGGATTGGGAGTCATGGTGAATAATGAGGTGTTAAATGTTGTTGTGATGGAATCCAAATCTTTGTGAAGAATTGATATTTATGTCATGTAAAGGAAACTGATATTTTGAATGGGTCATTTATATCAGCTAATGTTTATAACTTACAGTCGTGTTGGAAATCAACACTGTAACTATTTTCTAGTTGGATCAATGTCATAAAAGTGACAGGATTTATCCATGCCTTGGTCACTCCATCTGTGGAGTGCTTCTACTTGTCAACCTGATTATATTTACAGGTTGTTATTTGTATTCGAGTTTTTTGTGAGCAATGACATGAAGTTTTTTACCTAGTTCTTTCCTCTTGTCATTCTTTTGAACCAGGTTTGTAATATGTAATTTTTATATATTAATATAATTATCTGGCTACGGGCTTTTACTGATAAAAAAAAGATTTGATTTTAATTTGAGTGATTTATGCTATAATGCTTTTAGTAGTTAAGTTTATGAGTTCGTGTGAAATAAGAGTAAGAGTGTGATTAGTTTAATATTTCATTTCTACCTTTATTTTTATAAGTGTGTGATATAAATTAAACCTTTTGATTTCTACATTTTGAACTAGGTAAATCATTTAAATTCTTGCAAGTGTGAATTAATTTAGTTATTTAACTTTTTAAAGTGTGGTCAAGTAGGATTTTATTCCTTCATAGCCTTAGACTTTAGAAGAATCTTTCAAATTCAACAACCTTTAAAATCATTGAAACCCCTAAATGTTAACCACATTGCTTTACCATAAATCTCTTTAAACCTTATTGGACTAATAAAATAAATAAGTGGGATCGTGACAGCTACATAGCCAAGGTATACTATATCTTAATGGAGCCTATTTAAAGCTTCTACTTTGAATCACATCAAGAATACACACACACACACTCACTCACTCACACACACACAAAGATCATCCACTTATTTTTATTATCTAGCAAAGAGAAAATTTTACAGTCTCATACAGTTCACATTACATTATCGCTTATATGTAGGCCCTTTAGGCGGTTTACAATGTCGGTTAACAAGTTAACCCTAAAAATACTTGATGAGTCAACCTAGCAAAATGCTTGACAAGTCAACCCAAAAATGGTTGACAAGTTAAACCCCCCCCTCCCCCCCCAAAAAAATAAATAAAAATAAAATAAAAATAAATAAATAAATAAATTGGGTCGTTGCGCCAAACCCCGTAATAAATGGCAAGTGTAAAATACTTGTCTGATCAGTCACCACAAACCAACATCATGTTCTCAGTCTAGTTTTTTTTTTAATTTCTTTCATATATGAAGAAGATGGCATAAGATTTAAATTAACAAATTCAAAAGTTTCTTTGTCACCAAGGTAACATTTCTTGCAATATAATTCATGTGTTTCTTGAGCTTTCTCCTACTAGTGTTAAATTAGGTGTTATATTAATAAGGCCTTAATGGTTGGACATTCATTCCCCCATTCATCTATATCTATATATTTCTCATCCTCACTCACAAAGTTCTAGAAATGAAGACTTTTAGGAGTACTCCACCTTCCCAAGGACCTCTGTGGCATAATAGATTACATTTTATTCTTAATCCATTCATCTATTCAAATGATGTAGATTAAATAAATTGACCTCTTTATTTATTTATTTGTTTTTACTATTTTCACTCATGTAAATTATGGATAGGGCTAACTATAGGGTAGTCTTTTTGTTTTGAATTTGTACTAATTTGAGACTTCACTAAGGATAATATGCAAATCCTTAGACATCTCTTTAGAAATATTGTGAATATGTAGGGGTTCAAAATGGTCAATTATACAATGTAAGTGTTATTTTGTCTAGAATCATCTTCTACTTAACTACTATGTTATATATTTTATGAAATCTAAGTCAATTTGTCAATTTCATAGATTCTCATCCTAATTTAAGATGGTACTTTTCATTTCTCTATTGTAGTGAGATGTACTTAAATGTACTTTTCATTTCTCTATTGTAGTGAGATGTACCTAAATTTAAGGCATATCTTTATGTAGACATAATTTAATCTTGATAGTTTTTTTTTCTTTGTTAGCTTTTTTTTTCTTGGTTGCCTCTTTTTGAATGAAATGGAATAGCTATTAGATTCTTTTCATTGTAAAAGTATCTTATATATTTTTATTTTTTAAAGTTTTATTTAAACAAAAATAACTTATTTGTCAATCAATCAATGCAATTTAACATCTCATTTTTACAAAAAAGTGATAAATATAACAAGTATTTTCTTTTAATAGCAAGAATTTACCTTTGACAATTGAATTGTTTGATGTTTAAGGAAGTCCATTGATTTGTAGAAGTTGCTTATTTAATTATTATTTTTTGGTAAAACTTAATTAGATCCAATCTTTGATCTTGCCATGGTAGATACAAATATAATATTAGTTTGTTCTAACAAATAATATTTGCCAATATGGGTATGTTGTGTAATCATTTTAAATCACGTTCAATAGACGAAATAATAATATTAACAACAAGACATAAGGCTTACATCATCACCATAATATGTACTTTCAAACATAGAGAATTTTACATAATAAAAAAGAAGTATATGGTGTTTTGGTATTGTGTATAATTATGTGATTTTTCACTCAATTATATAGTTTTTGAGTTGATTTTCATCAATATATATAAATGATCTACTTAGTACTTATTGCATCTAGATAATGTCTATAAAGATGAAGTAAATTGGGACTTCTAATATAAATTGAATGATTTAAAGAAGGAATACACATGAGCACGCACACACATATTAATAAACTTATTAAACTTGATTTTGAAAGAAATATAAACATTACTTATAGACTACTATTCATAAAAAAACAATGATAAACTCTCTTAATCTTTTCTCAACAGAAATGGACACTTTGTTCCAAAGAAGGCCACTTAACATTTTCTTCTGGTATTTGAGTTTTTGGCTTCGTTCTTCAACTACAAATTATTTCACTGGTCTCATCACATATGCATGCATTATTTTCTTGCTTGACTAGTTTCAAAATCAAATGACAAGCCATTCGGTGAAAATGAAATAAGTAAAGAATAATACACTTTTCACAATGATTATAGTTTGTCTGTATATACATAGGATTCCCATCTTTCTCAGTCATATTCAAGAACGGAAAGGTTAGCATCTAAAATTTATGCAACCCAGTTCAATCTGAGGTACGTTAGATAAAGATGATGGCAAATAAAATAGTTTACTTATACAATGCATTGGTGCACAGCTCATACATAGACTATGGCAACTGTGTTTGAAATCTAAATCAAATCATTCAACCATGGACTGGAGGTTTGATGTATTTTGAGGACAAATTGTACTCTATATTAGTTAAAAAGTGGTTTGTGTGGACATGTTTGCTGAACACTAGGGAACACTGGACGAGATTGGTATACTATTTGAACTGTTATATGGGGTCTGATATGTCTTCAATTAAACATAAATTTTATCTCTTGTTTATTTTTGTTTGCTGAGAAGCAGAAACCATGCAGCTGAAATATTAAAATCTGTTGAGAAGCTAGATTGGCTTCCTTTTTATAAATTGTACTCATAAAACTTTTGACATCCCTGTACATGTCTTTCACTGCTAATTTTGTACAAACTAACCAAACTTTGGTCAGGGTTGCTGTGGTTTGGAAGAGAAAATTGAAAAGCCTTGATGAGATGGATTTTACCGAAGCATCTGATTGGAGATTTGATGTAGAGCCCAAGATTGGATATTGTTTCTCTTAAGGAGACAAAGTTCACAAACTCTCTTTAAGGATGGCCTGGAATTCAACTAATGCTTTTAACATTGAAGGAAATAATTTATAGGCCAAAGTTTTAAGAGTAGCTTTTTTATATTTAATAAAAGGAGGTTATATTATTGTAATGATGAAATTTGTAGATTCGTGTTATTTCTTATCAGTTTTGTGTTTATTTTGAGTGTGTAATTAGCTTTTTGAGATATGATAGGAGCAAGTTGTGTTTTCTTACAATTTTGTGTTCAAGGTGATTATATATCATGACCAACTCAATTCAAATAGAGATTGAAAAGCTAAACGGTACATGAGTTAAAGTGAAATAGAATGAAATACATATATCAAACTAGGAGTCTCAGTAATAAGTTATTTATAAAAATAAAATTATAGTAATGTAGAGGAAGAATGGGGACTTGGGCTCTCACCTCTACTATAAGACCTAGGGATTGGATTGGAGGTAATGAGGCAAGGAAAGAGGTCAAGAGGGAGGGAAAGAACTGGAGAGGGGATACATATAGAAGTGTGTGTGTGTGTGTGTGTGTGTGTGAGAGAGAGAGAGAGGTGGGTAAACATTGATGAGAGAGGTAGAGATAAACCTAGATAGGGGAGAGAGAGATGGTGTGAGGGAGAGGTAATGACTTAAAAAATGGAGAGAGGAAAAATAATAAGAGAGCGGGATAGAGAGAATAAGATAGAGGGAATGAGGTAGGGATAGAGATGGGGGTAAGGAATGAGGAGAGATAGAGAGGATAAGAAAGGGAGGAACAAACCTAGAGAGGCAAGAGAGAGAATATAGAAAGAGGGGGAGAGATAGAGGGAAGTATCAACATAGGGAATACCTTCAACCCTATGTATACTAAACCCTATACCATCAATCTTGAACCCTAAACCCTATAAAAATATCATATACCCTATAACCTACACTTTGTATCTTATGCCTAGATGGGGAGGGAGGAGTGAGATAGAGGAGGACATAGAGAGGTGGGTAATGATACATGAATGGAGAGGTAGAGAGGTGGAGAGAGAGAAAGAAAAAGAGGTTCCTAGAGAGGGTAGAATGAGAGGGTGGGAGGGAGAGGTGATGACCAAGACAATAGAGAGAGAGGGGAGCAAAGAGAGGTAGATAGAATAATATTCTAATGTCACAAATTGCATCGTCATGTACAATTCTTCATTGCATAGAACCTTCTCTTTAGCCAAAATCAAATTTCCACCTAGACATCCCATCCCACTTGCCTTATCATCTCCTTTTGTCCAAATCCTTGACCATGTGGCATGTTTAGTTCAGGATGCATGCACACTATGGTGCAAATATACAAACTGAAGGTGGTTATTAGGTCATTACACCTACTATTTATGGTAGTGTAACACCTCCTTTGGGAGACCATTGATGTTGGGAATCGGTTTGGTTCCTTAAAACCTCTCTTTTTCTCAATTTTAGTCTTATTGGTCATTCAAACAATTACTTGAGTTATCTCTTAAACTTATTTACCATTTTAAATATCTCTCATAGCTTCTTTGTAGCTCATCTTTCATTTGGTATCCTTTCTCCACCACCTTTCATCACACACAAGATCATTCTCGCCTTTGATTTACCAAGCTTTGGTTGCTTGGCTTCAAAGGGGAGTCATCTTATGTCCATTTACTCTTATTTGATAAGCATATCTTAGTATCTTAAGATTTTTATTTCTTTATCGAATATCATTTATCATATATTGGATTATTACTTATCAAGTCTATCTGGCTATTCATGGAGGTGGATACCCCAAAATGAGGGTTTGACTTTGGCAAGCCTCTTAAACAAACAACCCAACACTTTTCTTGTCACTATGTGTGTAGGTTTAAGGAGAAAAATGGGGTAGCTTCTTGGGATTCTTTTACCTTAGGATTGTGAGATCTCTTATCTCTTCTCTTTTCTCTAGAATAGTTGTTTTCATCTCATACTCTATTTCCTATTGTGTATATTTATTGTATTTCTAGTTTTATTTATGTAGTTGTTGGTTTTGTACTTTCTGGTTTTGATCTCTATAAATTATTCATACAAGATGCATGCACACCATGGTGATGTCCTAGATTCACATTGTAGTCCTTGACTTGTGCAGACATCTAGGATAGTGAGCTAACAAAGCCCACAAGTTGGTCTTGACCAATTTCTTTTTCATTTCCAATTTACTAAATACTTTAATCTTTCGATAGTGTAAGGTTATTTCCTTTTTAAGTATTTTGCATTCACATTAAGCTTTAATTTCCATTTAATTATTTTATATCCCTAGCTCACGAGAGTGCTAATAAAGTGAGGTGGTGTTGGGATAATTCATCTCTTAAGATTACATAAATCTAGAAGGCGGTGAATTTCATTATCGACAATTACCCTAAACCCTAAACAAGGTAGCCTATGTATCCTAAAACTTGTACTATCGATCTTGTACATTTAACTCTATAACAATACCCTAAACCCTAAACCATATACTCGATATCCTACACTTGGATGGGGAGAGAGAGGTATAAGATAGATAGAGAGGAACATAAAGGTGGATAATGAGACATGGATGGAGAGGTAGAAAGGTGGAGAGGGAGGGAAAAATAAACCTAGAGAGGGTGGGAGAGAGAGGTGATGACCTAAATAATGGAGAGAGAGAGAGAGAGAGAGGTGAGCAATAAGACATGGATAGAGAGGTATAGAGGTGGAGAGGGAGGGAGGGAGAAACTTAGAGAGCGGTGAGAGTGTGTAGGAGGGAGAGGTGACAACCTAGACAATGGAGAGATAAAAAGAGAAAGTAGGAGAGGTATATAATGATGAGGATAAGGAGAAAGGAGGAGATAGAGAGGAAGAGAGAAAGAAAGGGAGGGAGGGAACTTGAGATGAAGAGGGATATATAGAGGGAAGTATCAATACACAAAATGTTCCCTAAACCATATACTAACACCCTCAATACAAAATTCTATACTCTCAACCCTATATAAGGGAGGGAGAGATGATGACCAAGATAGGAGAGGGAGAGACAAAACAAAATAGAAGAACAAAGAGAAAGATAGTGTTGAACATGTTGAATAATTGAGAGGGGGGGTGATTCAATTAATCACACACACTTTATAAAAAAATTTCTCTGTCAATAAGCTATTAAACAACAATAATAAAACTTATGATCTATTGATTAAGCACATTAAACATTCACAGTAGATGTAAACATGAAATCATAGAAACACTGTCATAGAAAACACCAAGATTTATGTGGAAGCCTAAACTGGGAAAAACCATGGAGAAGCAAATTCTCATGAAATGAAACACCTGTTAGGGTGACATTGGTTAAGGTAATTTCTACAAAGGCTAATTATCAGTTGTGCTCACTGTTAGTTGGGCTAACTACCCTAATACAATAGATATATCAAAATGGATATTGACAAAAACATGAACTGATAGAATTTTATCTGAATGTGCATGAATAGTTCAATAGTTAAGCTTTGTTACCACAACCACTAGTAGATCTAATAAAACTCTTCTTTGTATGTAATTGTCTAATCCACTATTATCAGTATGTAAGCCTCTCCTTGGTGTCACTTCACAAAAACTCTTCTCACATACACCATTGCCACAAATTTACCCTATACTTCACACATACACATCCATACACATGCATCACTATTTCAAATATGAAATATCTCCTTTATTTATATAGGTATCTGATCATGCATATGTTAGCTCACACCAAACGTGTGTGAAATCCCCAAAGAAAAAGGTATTGTCATTACATTTAATGTATAAGACCGATCCTAAATCTAGGACACACTTAAGAACATTTGTCAACATGCTACAACATGATCGACAGATAGGTCACACTTAAGATATTACAATGCATATTACAATTACCAAAAATATCTGAACACCCCAACAAAGTCCAAAAGATGAACCATGAAATAACCAATACCACCTATAGATAAAACCTATCCAAAATATGATGTAGCTGATAAACCAAAACCATCTGATGAACGTACCACTGTCTAGATAACAAAAATACCAGGAAGATCATTACAGCCATAGCGAACACCAACAAGCAATATAATATTCCATGTAATATTGAACACCAAAAGCGTACAAATGCACCAAAACAAATGAACCATGAGTAGAACATTGTACACTTGCCATGGAACACTGAGGACACCAAAAAGATGCTCATACTGAATCTATCATGCGTATAATCATAACTCATGTTACACAACCAATATCCAATAGGAACATAACCAAAACTACCAACAACCAACTAATACCACAAAAGTGTCAGTATGAAGTTTTTGGTCCGTCAATGAGAATAATGCCAGCAATAACTCAAAAAGTGTAACATATATGGCCAAGGAGGGATAGAGGGAGAGGTAGACAAGGAGTGACTGATAGACCTCAAGAGATAATAGGTAGAGAGGTGAGGGTGAGAGAGAAGTTCACAAAGAGAGAAAGATGGGTAAGGAGGTAGGGAGAGAACTGGAGAGGGGAGAGAGATAGAGGTTTGAGACCTAGAGCCTAGGGAGAGAGGCATGAGAGACCTAGGGGAAAAGATCAAGGTGAGAGAGATAGAGGGGGGGAGATGAATGGAGAGGGAGGAAGGAAAGGATAAAGATGGGAGTGAGAAGGGAAGGAAAGGTAGGGAGGGTGGGAGAGATCTAGAGAGAGAGCACCAAATTAAAAAAAATTACAATTTTCACATTCAACGCGAGCCAAGTGTGATAAATGCAATGTTTTAATTTTGTGTGTGCCAAAATTTGTGCACGCCAAATATTTGGCATTGGGAAATACCAACCCTTTGGATTGGATTTTCCTTGGGCATCCAACCCAAAGGGTTAGATGACCATTTCATGCCATCGACGCATTTTTATGAAAAGATTAAAAAATTCAAATATTTTTTGTGATGCTCTCCATCAAGTTTGCACATGTTTCAATGTAAATAAAAAATATCACAGTAATGTAAAGCTCTCTCTTAGCTATCAAACCATATAATCATTAAATATTTTGATCATGTTAAAGTTTTCATCTTTAAATTTTTTCGTTAGTGAGACATTTTTTTGTCAAAAAGAACATGTTCTATTTTGGGTATAGTGAGTGAATGCATGCAAATGTATAAATGGATATGCATAAAAATTTATCCTATTCAAACAAACAGATGCAAACCTTAAAATGGTGAGTATGTTTATTTGTTGATAGAGGAGATGTGATTGTTTATTGATATGACAACATAATGATAACATATGAAGAGATGGATAAAATGAGAGAAGAGGCCTTAATTTATAGATTTTTCATGAGTAGAGTCAAAGGTCAAAAGTCAATGTAAAATGGATGGTTAGGATTGAATCGGAGTGTGGTACTAGATTGGGAGCTTAACCATGGGATAATTTTCGCAAGAAGAAGTGATGTGTAAGGGCTAAGTGCACTCACACATGGGGAAGTTCATGAAAAGGACATGTCCATGAAATGTGTAAGAGTTAAGATAACTTGTGAGTCATATGTGTAAAAATTAGATGGCTTGTGAAAGTGACATGTCTTTGACATGTGTAAGAGGTAATGATACTTTTCATGCTCACATACATTTGAGCAAGACGAGGGAAGCTTGTGAAAGTGACATGTCTATGACATGTGTAAGAGATAGGGTGACTTGGAAAGTGGCATTTCATGCTTACACATGTGTGAGAAAGAGAAGGGTGGGGACATTTGTCACATGATGACAAGTCTAGATCTTGATCCATGCGATGATTCAAGCGCTAATATTGAGTAGACAAGAATTAAAATGAGGTGGAATTAAATAATAAGGAAAAAGGTATGAGAGTTAATTAGACTAAATTAAATGATTAATGGGGATCTAATTAATTGATTTAGTAGGACTTTTGGGTTAAGGTTAAGAATAATTAAATAAATGTAAAATTATTTAATTAAAGGTAAGGGATAAAGGTGAAGGCTAACTTTAATTAAATAAATATAAATTTATTTAATTACATGGGTAAAGGGTAAATCTAATCAATAAAAGATTAAAAAAATCCTAAGCTTGTTGGGCACTATCATACAACAAAACAAAATAGAAAAAGAATGGGGAAAAAATGACTAAGAGATGGAAGTAAATAAAAAGGTGTGTTCACTTCTTTAGCCAATAATTTGTTCATGATGACAAATTATTTACTATGGTGGATAAGCGAACCAATAAAAAAGGAGTCAACATGTCATTAAAGTGCCAAGTTAAAATCTACAAGACTAAAGGATATGGACAGCTAGTAAATGATCAAATAAAAATAAACAACAAAAGGGAAGGTTCCTAAAGGCCAACAAAATACTTCATTACTTTACGATCCCCTAAAGGGAGAGAGTGATTTTATTATTTCGCACCATATAGGATCATCTGCTAGGCCATTGAATCATCATTAGTCTTTGAAATGAATACTTGTTAAATTTTAGGCACTTATAAGATTGCCATTTTAAGTAGGAAAAGTTCGGTTACATAAACAACCCAAGGTATTTAAATAAATAAAGCAATAAAATAAATAATCAATTTAGATGAATGAGTTGGGATTGATATCAAATATTATAATTAATTCTATGACAATGTAAAAATTAAGTAAATGGATTGTAAGGGACCTATCCTTATATCCAATGAAAATGTCACTATATAGATGTCAAAATTCCACTCCCCATGATATAAGAACTTTAATGCCTATTAGATAGTTGTCATTGATCTAGAAATCTAACTATGCAATACTCATTCACTTTCGTAAGTGCAAACCTAAACTTTTATGCAACATTGAACTTGTGATGTGGATCTAATCTTGTTAATTGTGTTGAATGAAATGTGTTCAACTTTATGCATATGCTCTAGTTTTAAAATAAGAAACACGAGGTATTTAGAATCACATAGTTCTCCTTAATTATACCCCTATATAGATCGATTCAATGGAAATGAACCATGGTTGGGAATAGTGAGAAAGCACAAAACATGCTTCTAAGATGTTACAATGATAATGCAATTATTTTTATCCTTTTACAATCAAATTACGAACATGCTTAATGAATTCTTCTCTAACTTATAGTTGCTATGAATAATTTGTATTAATCTTCTACA
The DNA here is from genome assembly GCA_027943335.1 of Chamaecyparis obtusa. Taxonomy (NCBI): domain Eukaryota; kingdom Viridiplantae; phylum Streptophyta; class Pinopsida; order Cupressales; family Cupressaceae; genus Chamaecyparis; species Chamaecyparis obtusa. The sequence goes on from BSBK01002336.1 coordinate 352,995, forward strand.
TTATCTTTCTATGTAATTAGAAATGTGTAGTCTTTTTTGTTGCCATTTAATGGCTAGCACTAGAGGGAAACATGGGTCCAACTTATTTATTAAAATAAATAAGTTATTTATTAAAATAAAATTATATTAATGTAGAGGAAGAATGAGGACTTAAGCTCTCACCTCTACTATAAGGCCTAGGGATTGGATTGGAGGTAATGAGGCAAGGAAAGAGGTCGAGAGGGAGGGAAAGAACTAGAGAGCAGATAGATATAGAAGTGAGAGACCTAGGGAGGAGAGAGAGGAGAGAAAGATAGATGGGGAGAGAGGTGGGTAATCAAAGAGAGGAGTGGAGGGGTGTAGGGGGCAGGGGGGTGGCAGAAAGGGCGAGGTGAGGAGGGGGGGAGAAGGAATTTTTTTGTTTTAGTCCACAAAACTAACCATCTATTTTTGGGTTTGCATATGGTGATAGTTATATGGGACTACCCTGCACTCCTTGTGGGAGGCACCTAACTATGCTACAAATAAGGCATACATACCTTACCCCCATGGGATTTGAACTTGACCACTCTTTCAAGAGAAAAATTCCTCACCACTAGGCCAACTCAAGTTGTAGAAGGAGAGAGAGGGGTGGGTTATATGGAATGAGAGGTTGAGAGGTAGATAGGGTGGGAGGGAGAGACCTAGAGAGGCACGAAGAGGGTGAAAAAGGAGATAGTCATGGAGAGAATGGAGAGAGAGGAGAGAGAAAAATTAAGAGAGGGAGAAAGAAGAATAAGAGAGAGGGGGAAATAATATGGATGGGGTAAGGAGTGAGGGATAGATAGAGAGGGGAAGAGGAAGAAATGGGGGAGATGCCTAGAGAGTAGAGAGTCTATAAAGGGAGAGTGGTAATGGGGTTGGGAGAGAGAGATGGAGGGGGAGGGAGAGAATTAAAGATTGGATAGAGAGAGAAGAGACCTAGAGGGAGAAAGAGATGTGATAGATAGGGGTAAGATAAATAGAGGGGGATAGAGAGAGGTGGGTAATGAAACATTGATGGGAGAGGTGGAGAGAGAGGTAGAGAGAATTCTAGAGAGGGGAGAGAGAGATGGTGTGAGGGAGAGGTAATGACCTAAACAATGGAGAGAGGAAAAATAATAAGAGAGTGGGATAGAGAGAATAAGATAGACAGAATGAGGTAGGGAAAGAGATGGGAGCAAGGAGAGAGGAGAGATAGAAAGGGTAAGAAAGGGAGGAACAGACCTAGAGAGGTAAGAGAGAGAGTTGAGAGAGAGAATAGAGAAAGAGGGGGAGAGATAGAGGGAAGTATAAACATAGGGAATACCCTCAAGCCTGTGTATACTAGACCCTATACCATCAATCTTGAACCCTAAACCCTATAAAAATATCATATACCATATAACCTACACTTTGTATCTTATGCCTAGATGTGGAGGGAGGAATGAGATAGAGGAGGACATAGAGAGGTGGGTAACGATACATGGTTCACTAATACATTTGGGGGCATTTTGCGACGATAATGTGTCGCAATTGTGACGGCTATGTGTCGCAATAGCAACACCCATAGACGTCGCTATTTTTTAGTCGTAAATTGCGACGTCTATGGGTAGCCGCCGCCATTGCGACGCCCTCCCGTCGCAATGTCGCTAAGATTTGTTAGCGGCATGGGTGTCGCCCCCCCGTCGCATGGCTTCGAAGGGCCGTAGAAATTGCGATGGGCCTCCCAAGCAATTGCGACGGGTGCCTACATCGCATTACGACGGGCTCCCGTCGCAATTGCGACGCCCGTGGGTGGATTAAAAAAAAAATTATTTAATACATTGCTAATGAACCACATTAATGCTTTTTTCTTTCAACAAATGAGGACAGCCACTGTAAAGACAACATGATAATGTACACTCACTGTAAGGATAGTCACAAATGAGGACATCTCACAGTGACTGTCCCTTGTGTAATTGCCACTTGAATGTATTGCTATTCAGCCACATTAATGCTTTTATTCTTCAACAAATGAGGATAGTCACTCTAAAGACAACATGATAATGTACACTCACAGTGAGTGTACATTATCATGTTGTCTTTACAATGACTATCCTCATTTGTTGAAGAAGAAAAGCATTAATGTGGCTGAATAGCAATACATTCAAGTGGCAATTACACTAGGGACAGTCACTGTGAGATGTCCTCATTTGTGACTATCCTTACAGTGAGTGTACATTATCATGTTGTCTTTACAGTGAGTGTACATTATCATGTTGTCTTTATAGTGTCAATATATGCATTATTACTTAAACTGAAGAGTACTCTAAATAATATGTCATTGTGGAGTTCTGATTGCTTCCAATTTGATATACGCTTGTTCTACTTATGTATCCAGCATCATGTAAGAAAAGTTGATGCTTTTAAAATAGATTCATTTAGCCATGAAATGCCTGTGCATGTTACATACAAGATTCCAAGGCCCAAAACTGATTACTCATTATAATTCATGTACAGAATGATAATCAACCACAACGAGGCATGCGTAGGCGCTGCTTAGATTTTGAGGCATCAGAAGCTCGTAGAAGAAACTTGACCAATGGCTCATGGAATGCAACAAACTTATTGCCTAAAACAGGAGCATTGGTAACCACAGATGATGGTTCTGAAAAGAACACTTCACCATCAATGTCACATGAGGGAACTACAATTTCTGATGGCAAGCAACTTGTAGTATATAAGAGAGATGCAGGTACAGATGCTGGGAGAAGTTCCCAATCTTTATCTGTTGGACAGTTTTCATCTGCAAAATAGATTATAAAAACATGAAAATATATCAGAGATGTTTGATATTGATACAAAACAACACAGATTCATTTCTTCGTACACCTGTATATCATAAAAATCCTTGCACACTTCAAAAAATTGTATTGCCTTTTACTTACTCAAAAGTAATTTACATAAAGCAGTCATTTGATTAACATGGATCCTAATATTCACAAGTACATGGTCATGTGCTCCATCGTAGCATCTTATAGATTTAGATCTATTCTCTGAAATAATTCAATGTTTTGTTTACAATCCACAAAAGAAATATTTTCCCTCTTCTACTTAATCCTAAACAAAAGGCCATATAGCAATATAGATAGAACTATATAATAGAAACCATAAACAATGGTAACCTTAGCAGTAGCAAGAAATTGTTGCAAAAACTTTACCTTATCATACCCAGATTGTTGCTTTGCCTGGCGGAGGGAAATTTGATCAGTAAAATTGACACAGAGTATGCTGTCTCCATTGTCATGCTCGATAACAAAACACCAACTTTAATGGGCATGTATTGTCCCTTGTGTAATTGCCACTTGAATGCATTGCTATTGAACCACATTAATGCTTTTTTCCTTCAACAAATGAGGACAGTCACTATAAAGACAACATGATAATGTACACTCACTGTAAGGATAGTCACAAATGAGGAAATCTCAGAGTGATTATCCCTTGTGTAATTGCCGCTTGAATACATTGCTATTGAACCACATTAATGCTTTTTTCCTTCAACAAATGAGGACAGTCACTGTAAAGACAACATGATAATGTACACTCACTGTAAGGATAGTCACAAATGAAGAAATCTCAGAGTGACTATCCCTTGTGTAATTGCCACTTGAATACATTGCTAATGAACCACATTAATGCTTTTTTCCTTCAACAAATGAGGACAGTCACTATAAAGACAACATGATAATGTACACTCACTGTAAGGATAGTCACAAATGAGGACATCTCACAGTGACTGTCCCTTGTGTAATTGCCACTTGAATGTATTGCTATTCAGCCACATTAATGCTTTTCTTCTTCAACAAATGAGGATAGTCACTCTAAAGACAACATGATAATGTACACGGGCTGTAAGTGTACATTATCATGTTGTCTTTACAGTGACTATCCTCCTTCAAGTGGCAATTACACAAGGGACAGTCACTGTAAAGGCAACATGATAATGTAGAGAAACGTTGTCATTTGTATTTTCAACAGTGCCGAGAGAGATTCCCTCCGCAAAATCACAGCTACAATTTCTGAGTACGTTGGGTTTATTTTTCTTTTGTCATTATTATGTAATCTGGTATTCAGCTGTTACAGAGCTAAAATACCCAGAAATGAGGACATATCTGTGTTGAATTTATTGTTAGCGGCTTTGGTTATTTAGAAGTTTAATTTTATTTGTTCATCTTTCAAGCACAAACGTTTTGTGGACCGTAACATCTTCATTGTTTCGGGTATGCAATGAAACAGCCCTAACTTGCAACTACCTTCACGGTACTTGTGTACATTATCATGTTGTCTTTACAGTGACTGTCCTCATTCAAGTGGCAATTACACAAGGGACAGTCACTGTGAGATGTCCTCATTTGTGACAAGGACAGTCACACATGAGGACATCTCACAGTGACTGTCCCTTGTGTAATTGCCACTTGAATGTATTGCTATTCAACCACATTTATGGGCCCGTTTGGACCACAGCACACAGTAGCATCTACAGAGAAGAATATCCCAGGTGTAACAAGTTGTAAGAATATACCAACAGTTCTAAGAAGTTCCCTAGCACATAGTAGCATCTACAGAGAAGAATATACAACATGAGGGCAGCCACTGTAAAGACAACATGATAATGTACACTCATTGTATGTGTACATTATCATGTTGTCTTTACAGTGACTATCCTCATTCAAGTGGAAATTACACAAGGGACAGTCACTGTGAGATGTCCTCATTTGTGATAAGGACAGTCACACATGAGGACATCTCACAGTGACTGTCCCTTGTGTAATTGCCACTTGAATGTATTGCTATTCAACCACATTTATGGGCCCGTTTGGACCGCGGCACATAGTAGCATCTACAGAGAAGAATATCCCAGGTGTAACAAGTTGTAAGAATATACCAATAGTTCTAAGAAGTTCCCTAGCAAATAGTAGCATCTACAGAGAAGAATATGGGTCAACGAGGTTGACTTCAAAGCCATGCAATCTAATGGTAATAGTAATATCATAATTTGACATACTATCAGAAATACTTCCTAAATAGACTATTCAATCTTATAAGAGATGGATTCATGAGAACTATTATTTATGAAATATGAGTCAATGACTTTAATTAAAAAATTACACAATCTAATTCTTGTAAAAATATCAAAATTTGACACATTGAAAATACCTTCCAAAAGTATTGTTAATTGATTAATATGAATCACTACTCATGAAATATAATTTTATAAACCTAATCTAAAAACTACACAATAAAAATCTTAATAGCAATATTGTAAGAAACTATTCCCAAAAGCAAGCCTAACAAAATTTGATGAAAATAATTTTTGTTTCACTCAACTTTGACATTCACAACTTCCTCTTTTATTATAATAAGAAAAAAAATGTCTTTTTAGATATACCTCATGAACCATACTCGAATAATCTATCATTTTTCTTCTCAAAAACATATTTGCAGAGCCTGCTTCTTTTACTTGTTTGTACTTTTATCTCTCTGATGGAAAGGGTTCCTTCAGGACACATTTTTCCAAGTTCACTGCTTGAGATATTTGAGGAGGGTTCCCCTGCTTGAGTATCCATCCAACCCATATTCGAGTAGTTCTACAATTGCACAGTCTAAATTAATAATACTGACAATTGAATGACGAATGATGATACATAGAATTGATATAAACTAATCCTAAAAACACTAAAACATTATTAATATATTTATATTTCATAAATAAAATTGATATAAAAGATCTGGAAAGATACATTAAAAAATAGAAAAACAGTAATTTATAATAGAAGGAAACTTAAATTGCTATTTAAAAAAAAAACAAGAGTCTTAAATCTTATCATTTTGTTTCATTATCATCCATAAGTACACACCTCTAGCATAATAATTATATTTTACCACCCATAAAATGAAAAAAAGATTTTCACAAGAGAAATTGAAGCTAGATTATAAAAATGAACCATCTTATTGGAAACTGGAACTATTATCATACCCAAAAGGACTACAAAATTTCACCTTATCATACCCAGATTGTTGCTTTGCCTGGTGGAGGGAAATTTGATCAGTAAAATTGACACAGAGTATGTTGTCTCCATTGTCATGCTGGATAACAAAACACCAACTTTAATGGGCATGTACTGTCCCTTGTGTAATTGCCACTTGAATGCATTGCTATTTGATGCAGGGGCATCCCTAATGCAAGCCAAAGACACCATGATTGAAGGAAGTTGCCATGAAGCCAAGGAGTCAAATCCTATCAATTGGAACATAAGATTTTCACCTTGGAGCTTTGAAGGATTGACTGGTGAAAGGTCCTTTTGATTGACAAATCAGAGTCTTTTTGAATGACAATAAATTAGAATAGGAGTTTTAGATGTTTTCTTGGTTTGTAATAAATATTAAGGATTGATTTTATCTCCTTATAAACATCCACTTGTTGGACACAAGACCCCTTGGTGACTTATAAACCTTGGGCATCTTTTGAGTCCTTGGATGAAATGAGCATAGTAAGTGTTTATTAGGTGTCTTTTAGATGTTGTTAAGAAGTTTGAAGGTCCAAAATAACTTTAATAAGGTTCCTAAAGTTTCACAACACATTTTTAACCTTCTCGGCAAAGTTGTTTGCAAAGTTGTAATGCAACTTTAAAAGTTGCTTAGCAAAGTTGACATTTGTTGGATAAACTGTTCTAACCACCTAGATGGTTGAACCAACATTTGGAGAGCCTATTTTAGGCTTCAAATGGTCGAAGACAGACAGAGAACTAGTATTGTAATCATTTTGCTTTCATAAAAAATAAAAATAACCCTGTTTTAGTGCATTTCTGGTGAAAAATGAACTCTGTACGGCTATACGGATGGTGGTTGGATGATAAAATTTGCCTGGAAGTTGTAATAGTGATATCTAAGGGGTTTCTAAGCTTTGCTACAGGAAGTAAGATCTAGAACCTTAAAAGTCTCTTTTGATAGAAAATCAGGGAACTTGTCCCTAAAAGGAAATTTGTTATTGAATGGGATTGAGTCCATAAGTTGTTGTGTGATCCTTGAAACCTTCAAATTCATTACTTTGCAGAGTTTAAACATTAACCTATAGAAATCAGAGCCTAATTGATTGGTTGAGTCATTTTGGTGTCTTGAAGTGGGTTGGGACATAGATCCAAGTTTCTTGCTGACTACTCTGCATCACTATTGAACCACATTAATGCTTTTTTCCTTCAACAAATGAGGACAGTCACTGTAAAGACAACATGATAATGTACACTCACTGTAAGGATAGTCACAAATGAGGAAATCTCAGAGTGATTATCCCTTGTGTAATTGCCGCTTGAATACATTGCTATTGAACCACATTAATGCTTTTTTCCTTCAAGTGGCAATTACACAAGGGACAGTCACTGTGAGATGTCCTCATTTGTGACAAGGACAGTCACACATGAGGACATCTCACAGTGACTGTCCCTTGTGTAATTGCCACTTGAATGTATTGCTATACAACCACATTTATGGGCCTGTTTGGACCAGGGCACACAATAGCATCTACAGAGAAGAATATCCCTGGTGTAACAAGTTGTAAGAATATACCAACAGTTCTAAGAAGTTCCCTAGCACATAGTAGCATCTACAGAGAAGAATATACAACATGAGGTCAGCCACTGTAAAGACAACATGATAATGTACACTCATTGTATGTGTACATTATCATGTTGTCTTTACAGTGACTGTCCTCATTCAAGTGGCAATTACAGAAGGGACAGTCATTGTGAGATGTCCTCATTTGTGACAAGGATAGTCACACATGAGGACATCTCACAGTGATCGATTGTCCCTTGTGTAATTGCCACTTGAATGTATTGCTATTGAACCACATTAATGCTTTTCTTCTTCAACAAATGGGGACAGTCACTCTAAAGACAACATGATAATGTACACTCACTGTAAGGACAGTCACAAATGAGGACATCTCACAGTGACTGTCCCTTGTGTGATTGCCACTTGAATGTATTGCTATTCAGCCACATTAATGCTTTTCTTCTTCAACAAATGAGGATAGTCACTCTAAAGACAACATGATAATGTACACTCACTGTAAGTGTACATTATCATGTTGTCTTTATAGTGACTGTCCTCCTTCAAGTGGCAATTACACAAGGGATTTGTGTTTTCATTTGTGTTTTCAACAGCGCCGTAACCCTCCACGAAATCACATCAGGATATAAGGGCAAAACAAACAAGAACGTTGTCATTTGTATTTTCAACAGTGCCGAGAGAGATAAACAAACTTAAAACTCAGACTTAAGAAAGATGAAGGCAATGCTTCAAAAGGTCGATGCCCTAAACACGGGAAAACACAATACCACCATTAAACGATGCCCTAGTCACCGTATCAATGCTGCCAGCTCCGTACCAGTATGCTGACTGCTCACTTTCATCCTGTGATAAAGGTAACTTCATTAATCGTACTTGAAATGGCAGCATACGAACTAAAGCTGATGAACATTTATAAACTAAAAGTTTAAAACTACAGATTACAAATGTAGTAGTTTCATACGAAAATAACTTGATGTCTGAAATTTACCATTAGAAGTATCCAAAGGAATACCACAGTACTGTTGAACTTGGAGAATCGGAGATGATCTACACAGCAAGGTTCAACAGCTGTAAGGACTGTTACACCATCTTTAGCATTTGAATACATTTTCTCCTTGGCTTCTGGTGGATCCTCAAAGACCCCCAATGACGTTTTCCCTACAATTATCAATTGTTTGTCAGTATGAGATATTAATAAATAAACATTAATCACAATATTAGGCAAACAATGTTCTTGATGTCTGAATCTAAATCACAGAAAGCTCTAATAAAGCAGTTCTCAGTTTCACATTAAACTAAGTTTCAATTTCAAATGGTTATAATAATTTTTGCAAGTTATAAGTAGCTGGTTACAGTATATGACATAAAAAGAAAAAAAATCATTTCTATTCTTTTCTTCTTTTTCTCTTTCAACGAAGCTTTTGCACCACACAAATGCATACCAAGAATTTCTTAGGAGGTTTCAAGACCATTGCATACCAAACTTCTTCTCTGTAGATGCTACTGTGTGTCGTGGTCCAAACGGGCCCATAAATGTGGTTGAATAACAATACATTCAAGTGGAAATTACACAAGGGACAGTGACTGTGAGATGTCCTCATGTGTGACTGTCCTTGTCACAAATGAGGACATCTCACAGTGACTGTCCCTTGTGTAATTGCCACTTGAATGAGGATAGTCACTGTAAAGACAACATGATAATGTACATATACAATGAGTGTACATTATCATGTTGTCTTTATAGTGACTGCCCTCATGTTGTATATTCTTCTCTGTAGATGCTACTGTGTGCTAGGGAACTTCTTAGAACTATTGGTATATTCTTAGAGCTTGTTACACCTGGGATATTCTTCTCTGTAGATGCTACTGTGTGCCGTGGTCCAAACGGGCCCATAAATGTGGTTGAATAGCAATACATTCAAGTGGCAATTACATATATTATAATGTATCTGTCTAGTCCTCATGACTGCTCATAACAGTACAAGTGATATTTTTTTGGGAGTGGGGAAAGGTTCGAGACTTTCACCTGTATGAAGAATCCTTTCTACCTAACACAAAAATGCACCCCATAAAACATCTGATTGGTTCGAGTATCTTTTAACTATTTGGGTCTATTGACAACACTAGACCAGTGTATACAGAATGACTAATTTCATGCAAGACAATGTGATGCAGAGTGGTCAACAAGAAACTTGGTCTTAAGCCCCAACCCACTTCAAGACACCAAAATGTTACACCTAAGAAATTTAGCCTCTGATTCTATCAGACCAATTTAAAATCTCTGTACTAGAGGGACTTCAAAGGTTTCAAGATACTTCTAACACCTTATTGACTCAATCCCAACCAAGACCAAATTTCCTTTTAGGGACAAGTTCCCTGATTTTCTACCAAAAGAGACTTTATTGATCCTAGGCTTTGCCAACCCAATCAAACATTTGAAAACTCTTAAGATTCCCTAAAACATGCAGAATCATGCATTGGTTGTGTTCCAAACAACCCAAGACATCAAAATCACAAATAGACCTAGTGACTCTAGTAGGTCTCCAAAACCTGTTCTGCAGCAATAACTCTTCAATTTGACAAAGGACCTTATGAACTTATATGTTTTTTGAGTACCCTTTTTGATGTTCTAGCAATCCTCCAACTCCCAGACCCTGACTCCACTCCAGCATATCAATGTCCTTATTGAGTCCGCAGACCTAATGCATGCCTTTGGGTGTGGGTTCCAAAACAAGGCATTGAAAATGGGTGCATGAAACCAAGATAAGAGTTTGAAGATGTCCATCATGCTCTAAAGATCTAGATTCAACAAGGTTTGAGGTCCTTTACTTGCCGCTACCCTCTGATCTTGCATAATCCATCAACTCCTAGTCAAGAACATTGAGATTCTTGACCTAGGGCTTGCTCTTGAAATTCTCTAGCTTAGTATCCTGTTCCAAAGCTTTTAAAATATGAAAATAAACCCCCTTAACTTGCATTTTACAAAGAACAGAGGATATCCTATGGTTTATTTGCAAGTTAAGGCCATTTGAATGCAATAACCCAAAAAATGAGGGTTTGACAGAACAACAGATAAGAAAAAGGAATAACTTTGATATAAGGTGTCTTGAATCTACCAAATAAACTCTCAAAGCATAAGATATAAATACTCTAACTTCCACACTGGTCTTCCCTCCCTTTCACATCCGTACACTGTACAGTGCTTGAAGGAAATGCACAGAAAAGGCTCTGAAATAGTGGCTCTATCTGACAGAGAGTCCATGCTAGGCTTCATGACTAACCTAGAGCACATTCCTTGTTATGGAGGAAGTTTGAATGGTGAAGAACTTATGGAATGGATAGAGGACCTAGATAACCATTTTGACTACAAGTATCTTATTAATAACCATTTTGACTACAAGTATCTTATGGATAGAGGACCTTGATAACCATTTTGACTCATTTAGTATCTTATTGAGCTTCACTTTGTTTCGAGAATATAGTTTAATATTCTCTACTAAATAGGGCCAACCACGTGAAGGTGGAAGCTCATTTGGCCCCACCCCCCTCCCCCTAACATCACTCTACATTCCCCGTTAACATCTAACATTCATTCATTCTTTCAATTATTAATAAAATGTAACATTCAATCAATATCACATGATAACATTCATTAACACATTAGATTCGTTAACACGCAACATTCATCAATATGAAAATAAACACATAATTCATGAACATTCATTAGCACATAATTAAATTCATTGAGACATAAAATTCAGTCATTATCAATTAAGGTATTTAGATGACAATCATTTCTTTTTTCTCTTTCTAATTTTTTTTTCTATGTAAGCTCTAAGAGGAGCATCAGTGTTATCATCAATACCCCCCTCATCAGTTGTTTTGTTCTCTGTTCTTGATGATCTCAAATTCCTATGCTGCTGCAAAGGGGGGTCCTCTACAATAACAAATAAAAGATTTAAATTTAAAATATTTAATTATAATTGTTACAAGTATTTAATTATTTTAAAGAACATAACTGTGGCACTCTTTAATTACCTGAGCTGGCCACATCATTTTGTCTAGACTCAACCTCAACATGCTCATGAGCACCGACCCCTCGATCCTCTACAGTTGCTATACAAAATGTTACATTAATCCAAACACCAATTGTAATTACATATAAAAATTTTAATAGCAAATGTATACCTCCACCACTAGGATGCACATCATGCGAACCTTCATTATGCATAGATTGTGTAGAAGGATTGTCAGGCTGCATTCCAATATCCTACACATTGTTATCATTGCTTTCTTAAAACAGATATACTCACTTTATATTAGAACTTAACATCAAATAGACTAATTGGTAAAGTATTCAATTTGAAATAAATTTCATTTAGCTTATTTACCTGTGGCTCAGATGCATCATTATTTGAACCTTGCACACTGATTTCAGCTCGTAGCCGTTCAGCCACGGCTCTATAGCCTTTTTGGAAGCAAATTCTCTTGTCCTCTTCTGTGAGGCATCTATTGAACTCTGACCCCTACATTTTTGCTTGGTATGGTGAATTTTACTTGCATTGTTTGATCAAAAAAAGTTTCCTTGCAATATATAAAAAAATTGATACAAGTTTTCATTTACTAATACTTACAACTCGTGCTTGAAGTTTGGAAAAACCACCAGAGCCGAGCTTGTGTGTCCCATGCTTTTCTAATCTTGCCTTTATTGCCTTTGATGTGTCAGGCAATCTATGAAAAGTTTGAAATATGTTAGAGACCAGTACAGGAAAAGTTTAGAGGTTAATTAGTACATAATTATAGGAAAAATTTAGAGGTTAATTAGTACATAATTACATTCTCAAAAGTATCACATACCTTGCTCTACTCTCTACTGGCGTAATTCCTTTTTTCATGTCGGCTTTATACTTTCCATCCGAAATCAAAGCCTGCCACTCAGCCTCAAGAACACAGGGTGAACGCTCGTGCCTTGGGTTAACCTCTAAATATTTCCTGTACTGGTCCCTAATATACTTCAAACATAAACCAGCTCTTTCAAGGAGCTTGTTTCTCTCGAATGCACAAGGTCCAAAAAGCTGGGTCATACTACGTACAAGATCATCCTTCAACTTTTTATCTTGGTTATTCCACCTTTTAAGTAAAAAAAAACATGTTAGACTCATAAATGAAGAGAAGCTACCTTTAATATAGTTCAAGAAATTGATGAAAAGGAAAACTATTCTAGCAATGATATGAAATCAAAATAGTGGTTTGGGGTTTTAGTTAGGATATGATGTTCCACCATGTACGTAGGGTGGGCCCGAATATCCGCAAACACTCGTCACCAAGTTTTTGCCAAAAAATATCATTCCCTACAAAATAATCATGGGATCATTAGTCGATGAAGAGTGATCAAAAACTAAATTACTATTATATCACTATAGAATAATAATAACTTTAAAGTACCTAGAACTTTGGCTACTTTTAATGGAATGCCTTCATCGTCGCTGATGATCAATACGCAATCCTTCACCGTTCCCGTACTAGGAACACGGGAACATCCAGGAAATGATGTTGCATCGGGACTTGTTGCATCTCCTATTGCAAAAAATGAAAACCATTATCAAATGCCTCCAAGAAATAATACTTCAAGGGAAATAAATTGGTGCAGAGCACCCATGGCACAAACACAATCAATGAATCTACATCGTAAACACATAACACTTAAACACATAACAAAAGAGAGAAAAAGAGGGATTTGTGTACCAGTAGATGGTGCAACAGTTGGTGCATTTAGGCTGTGTGTTGTTGACATGGCAGTCGGCAAGACATTTGTGGCTGTCCTGGATGGAGGCGGCGTTGTCATATCATCATGGAAAGGAGCTAAAGAATAAAATTGTTAGAGCATGCATAAATATAGAACGCGTGGACTAGCATGGACAAGATTGTTAGAGCATTAAAAAAAAAGATTGTTTGAGCATGTATTGTCAATGATTATGATCATTCCTATATATATTCAGTGGAAAACACAAGTGGGGAATGGAACATGTGATCTACCTGAACCACTTGCAGTACCGGCCTCATCATGGGAATGGGGTTCAAAATTACGCAAATAACTCTGTAAAGACAATGCATCCATATTTTAATTAATGTCATAAAAGAGCATAACATAAAAACCATTATTGAACTCTTGTAATATTAAAAAATTTCATTAATACTTACTTTAAAGTTTTCAGAAGTGCGCAACAACTCAGCTGCCCTGTCTTTTATTTCCTGAGTCTGAGGATGTATGGATACCAAACGTAGAAGTTCTTTCCCAATTTTCTTTAGCAGCTTTTTAATGGAACCGATCGGGTCATCGGTCTTTGCTAAATCAATAAAAAAAGGGTCCACAAGGGGGGACTCCTGAGGGACTGCAGGTTGCTTTCCCTCTCTCCGACCACCGGCCCTTTGTGACAACAATAGTATTAGTATTATCAAAATTACTCCAAAATAATGAAGAAAATAACATTAAAAAAAATAACATTTTGCTTCTATCTAGTTTGCACAATTACAATGAGTTTTACCTGCTCATGTGTAGATGAGCTAGGAATATCATCACCATCACCTTCGGGCGGTTGCTCCATATTGTGCCCCTGTGTCAAAGATCAAGTATAAAAATGTTAGCCAAAAATTTAATAACTAAATGGTATGTTGGAGTCATTGATTAGAAGTTGGTTTAATAGTATGTACCACCCCCATGATAGTAGCCTCATTTGTATCTATGCGGTTCAAATTGTAATCAATAAGCAGCTCTTCCCCTGCACGTATTGATTTTATCGCACAGATGAATACACGATTTCCCTCGCGCGCCTCAAATATGCAATTGGGTTGCTTTATAGTTGACCCAGGTCATGTACTATTTATAAAACCCGCAATATTCCCTGTTGCTTTTGGCCTTCCATCAATGTATATAGCCACACTTTTACTTTGATTATTGTCTTGCTGTTGTATATAATTTGCCGAGAGTGCATACCTACGCATACTTTTTTTATATTGAACAATATGCATCCAACTTTTGTAATCGTAACATGGTCCAACATACTCCATCAATTCAGAAACTTTGTTGTAAGACACCTTTATGCCATCCATAGAAAATAGGCCCAAACCATGTAATGATGATGGTGCTATGCGATATATCCTCTCATTAACACAAAAATCAGTGTTTATTGGAGGAAGTTCCTTGGGTACCCAATGTTTCTGTAGATGTTGGTACCTCAAGGGCACCTCGATGTCGCCTTTCATCTCATCATCATAAGAACATGACCCCCCTTGAGCAAGGAAAAATTTCATGTGTTTATTGAATTTCCTTCTAGTCCTTTGACCTCTAGTTAATCTCCCTATTCTAGATAAACTGCATGTCTCACTTTCCTCTTCTATTCCTATATTTCCCTCACTCGAGGAAGACACTTCTGACAAATACCTATTTGCTGGTACTTGCAAATGGGAGAGATCTTAGAAGACATCAATCTTACTATTGATAAGTGTATTAAATAGACTTTCTATAAGGTGTATTGACTTATACCTGTCGATCCATGAGACTGTGCGGGATGCTCTTGAAAGGGGTTCAATTTCCTGTAAATGTAATTCAATTATCATGAGCATAATCACATCATAATCATAATCACATCCATCATAAGCATCACATAAAAATTAAAAACATTAAAACGTACACATTATAACACTTAAATCAGGCTCACATTATAAGCCTGCTAGGGAAGTAGGCCTACTGAAGGGCTAAAACTGGGTTTTTGTATCAGCTGATGAGTTGAGGGCTTAGTAACCTTGGGGACATGCTATTTGAAGTTGTTTTATGTGTGTGGTGGAGGTGGAGGAAACACCTAGTTAAGGTGAAGTCAAGTTTGGAGCCTATTGAGGCATTGTGAGCATTTGATAGTTTGTTGATTAGATTGCTTGGATGAATCCATTGGATGGATTGAGGGACATTGGGATTATTCCAAAGATGTAGAATGCTAAGGTGGCATAAGGATTGGTGTGCACTCTGATAGGTTATGGAGTTGGCTTGGATCAAGGAGGGTGATCTTATGAAGATGCTTGGTTGGTGTTGTGAGAACACTTACAAATGCTTTTGACCTGAAAGAAAATAAGGCTCAATACATTCATGCATCAATATGTGTTTTAAATAGTTTTATTTAATTAATTTAGATTAATAGTTAATTTAGATTAGCAGTATTCTATTTGTAGTTGAAACTTGTAGCTTTTAAATAGATAATGAATAAACTATGTAACCATTTAAGACAAATATATTTCTATCAAGAAATGAATATTAAATACATTAAGGATTGATGGCATACCTTTAAATTTCATCATCATCATCCTCATCATCATCATCATCCTCATCCTCGTCATCATCGTCATCATCGTCATCGTCGTCGTCGTCATTGTTGTCGTTGTCGTCATCATCAACATCATCATCATCAACATCAACATCATCTTCATCATCATTATCAGTAGCAGCATCATCGTCATCATCTTCTTCTTCTTATTCATGAAAATTTGTCTCAGGAACATCATCCAATAATTGTCGATCGTGATCATCATCTACATCATCTTCTACTTCTTCGGTATCTTCTTCTTCCATCGCATTATACTTTATCGGCCTTCCTCTCGGTTCATATCTAACAACAAATGACCAACCCGGTTTATGTGAAACCTCTGAGTAAAATACCTGCTCACATTGGCTTGGAAGAACATAGGGCTCATCCCCAACTGGCTCAAACGACCTTGTATTAACCATTGTAAATCCATTATCATGTTCAATAACAGTTCTATTAGGATCATTTGGATTAAGTCGTAGCCTGTACCATTTGACAATGAAGAGTACTAATTTGAAGGAACTAAAGTCGCACTCAAGTATATCATCCAAAATGCCATAGTATTGATTTTTAGACTCTTGAGGATCTAAGTCATTTCTAGATGAAATATTAGTCACTTGAAAGACTGCAGTTATTCCAGAATCACAAGTTTTCTTCGTGTCATCCAACACTTTGACGCAAAATTTTTGACCATTACAGAACATACCCTTGTGGTGTTTAACCTACAATAATATGTGAAACATGTCAAAATTATTATATCGTGAGTTGATAAACATACGGGTGATTAATAATTTTGTACGTACCTAGAAATCTCTTAAACCATATGCTAAATCTATTTCCCTTTGCGTAACATTAGAATCTCCATTACGATGAGCTTCTTTAACCAATGAAGATACACCTTCCCATGTTAAGTGTGACCAGAATGTTGACATCATTCAATCTATACCATCATCCAATCAAGATTGTTTGCAATATACAAATGTAGTGCATCCCACTCTCGAGCAACTGTACAAAAAAAAAATAGATGACTTACAACCGATTTATTTTGAAGATTAAGAAATAATTTATTACAATAACATCTTATAATTTATTACCTGTCACTTTCCTCAATCTACCTTTCCCCATCAAGTACTCCCCTTTGAATTTTTTAAAAGGGTCGAGATCCCAAATGCGATCTACATGGATATTTGAAGCAAACTTAGGAAGATATTCAGTAATGTACACCATAGTCTGGTATACCATGTATCCCTCTACCATAGAACCCTCAGGATGTGCTCTTTGTCGAACCAAAGCCTTCAAAGATTTCAAGTGCCTCTCAACCATCCACATTGACCTAGTGTGTGCAAGTCCACACAATTCAATCTCCTCAACTTGGTGTATGAGGTAGTGTTCTTGTGCATTGAAAAAAGTTGGAGGTAGACACTTTTGCATTTCACACAGTAAATGAGGAATTCTTCTCTTCCAATAGTTTATATCTTCTTTATGGATTTCTTTAGATGACAACCACCTACATTAAGAGATTCAAGTCACAAAAAATATATAAATACGAGACTTTACAAAATAATATACAATAGATTACATAGCAAGAAAAACAAATCGCGAATATAATAAATATATACAACAAATTGAACAGATATTACTGCTTACCTCATGTATTTTCCAAGATCATATATCACTTGTTTGATGTTATTGTTGAAGTGCTCTGGGAGAGATAGAGGTAGCATGTACTGCAGTAATTATAAACCAATCATTTCATTATTTTCTAACATAACATAATGAATAGTACACGTAGTTTATGAATATATTGTAAATACAGAAGAACATAACTTACCTTGATGAAAGTATGCCAATCATGCGTTTTGAGCCCTGGCCCAAATTCACTTTTCTTTGATATGAGATTGCTTATGTTCCTAGCAAATCCTATGGGAAATTGAATTTTTTCGTATGACTTCTTTTATGGCATCACTTTGCTGCTCCGTTAATAACCAAGGAAGGGCACTTATATTAATCTGATCTCTATTGCTATTTGAGTGAATGAAATTCTTCAGTGCATGATTGGATTCATGAATGTCATTACAAATTTTGACAATTTTTTCTTTGTCACGCCTTCCATCCAGTATTTTCCACAATGTCTCTGTTATATTCTTTCCAATATGCATAAGATCAAACAAATGCACAATTTGTAGGTCCTCGTAGTAGGGCAACCTACTAAATTGTCTGGGATAGCTTTTTAGTCCCTTTGGAAGGTTGTCAGTAGTGCCTTGACGACCTTCACGATCATCAATTACATAATTAGTAAACAAAAATCACAATAGAAATATATAAATTACAAACATAAACCATTAAGTGGAACGACATTACCTCAACGATTAATTCTATTATATTCCAACTTCCATAGGCGAGGTGTCATTCTTCGTGGCTTTGATGTAGTCTCTTCTTTCCCATTGAAAAGATGTTTTTCCATACTTCGATACTTATGATTCCTGTGGAGGAAGTGTCTGTACTCATCAAACACATGCTTTCCTAAACTTTTTGAATGACGAGATTTCATCTTTGGACCACAAACTGGACATGCAAATTTTCCCTTTGTTTGAAGACCTACAAGATAATGATATAATTGGATTATTAAATATGTTGATTTTTATAATTAGAATTATCATGCGCAACTTGAATTCACTATAACATACCACAAAAATGTGTTAGCCCTGGGGCATCATGTATTGTCCATACAAGTATTGCATGGAATTGAAATTGTCTTTGTCCTATTGGTCTAGACACGTCATACATAGTGACACCATTCCATAACTCCACCAACTCGTCAATAAGAGGCTCAATATATACATTCATATCTTTAACTTGATATTTACCTACTTGAATGAACAGTAACATTACATAATTATTGTGACCATTTTACCGTAAGATTTGTAAGTACATGTAAATTAATAACTATCAAATGATAAAATACCTGGAACAATCATTGCCAACATAATGTGCTCCCTCTTTATTGACATCCACGGAGGAATGTTATTGTTGATAACAAAAACAGGCCACACCGAGCAAACAGATCTCATCTCTCCAAATGGATTGACACCATCCGCTGCCAATGAAAGCCTGAGATTACGAGGTTCTTCTTTGAAGTGTTGCCACTTTTCCTCTATGTGCATAAATGCCGAACCATCCGCAGGGATTCGAATAATGTCATCTCGACTTCTATTGCATGCATGGTAATCCATAAATTGTGCCAAGCTAGTACACCTGAATAATTGTCGCATCCGTGGAATAATGGGGATGTAACGAAGAACCTTGTGAGGCACCTTTTTTGTTATTCGATCTGTTTGATATCTACTCATATGACATACAGGGCATTGTGTTGCAAATTCATGTTCTTTATAATATATAATATGATCATTGGGACAAGCATGTATTGCTTGATACTCCATTCCAATATCTTTCATAATAGCTGATAATTCTCGATATGAGTGAGGTAGAATATTTGATGGTGGTAACAAAAACTCGCCTATCAATCTACAGCAAAAAATATAAGTTGTTAATATAAACAATATTAGTGATACATTATTCACCCTTTGTTAACTATAAAGACATATATGACATACCTTAACATACGTGACATTGTTATGTTGGATAAACCATTCATAACCTTCAAGTTCAACAACAACAATACAGCAGAGAGAAGAGTTGTTTGGGAGTCTTTGTATAGGGGCTCGTATGCCTTCTCAAGTAGAGGTACATCGAGGCTATCATCATCATCATGATCAGATCCGCTTGGACTAAATGTGTCATGGATCAATGTATTTATACCATCATCTTCAATTGTGTTTTCTGGCACATGATCATCATCTTCCATGGGATCATTATCTTCACCTTGGATATTCGCACCCCCATGTTCCTCCATATCATGTACTTCCCTGGGGAGATCAACCTATATAAAATTGATTAACATAAATAAACCATGATCTTCAACTCATCATCAAGTGATTTCATATGTATATAAATTGTTAAAATGATATAATGAACAACTTACCAGTGGATGATAGTCATGCCCCCCTTCAATGTGACCATTCTCCCTACAATGTCTCTTAACTGTTTTGATTAGCAGTCTTCTACGGTTTAAGCCCTTACAAATTTTGCAGGGACAATAACATTTTCCATCACCTTTTCTTTTCAAGTTAGACCACAATCTAGCGATTGTCTCCCTATTTTGTTCTTCACTTATATTATCTGACATGATCGTTCTTCGCAGGAAGCAAAAATTGGGCTATGAAAACTTCGGTCTACAACTTTCAGTGACTAAGCAAAATTGTCAAAAGTACACAAATCTTCTTAGACCTAGTTAAATCCTTTAATATTTTAAAAGTCTAGTTAAAATATACATTAGATTAAAAAATATACAATTTTCATGCCTGAGCGCACGGCTACGACTAGTGCAATGGTCTTCTTGCTTAGCTCTAGAAGCTCTCTAGCAATCAAAACATATAAGCTACAAGGCCTAACAGCAATTTCAAAACATATAAGCTACAAGGCAAGACATATTACATGACATGGCAAAAGGATTAAAATATACATTAGATTAAAATATATACAATTTTCAAACCTGAGCGCGCGGCTATAACTCGTGCAATGGTCTTCTTGCTTAGCTCTAGAAGCTCTCCAGCAATCAAAACATATAAGCTATTAGAATTCATTAACTTTCTGTAATTGGAAAACTCTATTTGATATTAGACCGTAAACTACTACTATTCTCTCCATAAGAACTAAGTACAAAATTCTTTCAAGTTCACATCCATGATTCCCTTTAGATTAAAATATACAGCAAAAATAAGCTAAAAGTCTAGTTAAAATATACATTAGATTAAAAAATATACAATTTTCAAACCTGAGCGTGCGGCTATAACTCGTGCAATGGTCTTCTTGCTTAGCTTTAGAAGCTCTCTAGCAATCAAAACATATAAGCTACAAGGCCTAATAGCAATTTCAAAACAAGGGTCATCAAAAGAACCAAAAACAATGTGTGCAAACAATACCTTGTGAAGTGGTATAGACAATTAGAAGATGCTACTATGTGCTAGGGAACTTCTTAGAACTGTTGGTATATTCTTACAACTTGTTACACCTGGGATATTCTTCTCTGTAGATGCTACTGTGTGCCATGGTCCAAACGGGCCCATAAATGTGGTTGAATAGCAATACATTCAAGTGGCAATTACACAAGGGACAGTCACTGTGAGATATCCTCATGTGTGACTGTCCTTGTCACAAATGAGGACATCTCACAGTGACTGTCCCTTGTGTAATTGCCACTTGAATGAGGTCAGTCACTATAAAGACAACATGATAATGTACACATACAATGAGTGTACATTATCATGTTGTCTTTACAGTGGCTGCCCTCATGTTGTATATTCTTCTCTGTAGATGCTACTACGTGCTAGGGAACTTCTTAGAACTGTTGGTATATTCTTACAACTTGTTACACCTAGGATATTCTTCTCTGTAGATGCTACTATGTGTTGTGGTCCAAACGGGCCCATAAATGTGGTTGAATAGCAATACATTCAAGTGGCAATTACACAAGGGACAGTCACTGTGAGATGTCCTCATGTGTGACTGTCCTTGTCACAAATGAGGACATCTCACAGTGACTGTCCCTTGTGTAATTGCCACTTGAATGAGGAACAAGGAGGAAGTGATACAATAATAGGGGGGTGATCATTTTAAAATGTGTTGGACAACAAAAAATGCTATGCACGGGGTAAAACATGGGCTCAAACCTTAAGAAAACTAGAGACTAACAACAAAGAAAATGTACCTCATGATACTTATTGAGCTTAAAGCATAAATAACCTACTATGTACAAGAAGGAAGGATAAACTATTAATAGAAATGTTTAAGATGGATCCTATTTATCAATATCTCAAAAGGATTACCTTCCATGTTTTCCAACTCAAAAACATAATTTTCTTTGTAGCGAGAAATATAAAAAGGACCCTCCCATAAGGCATCAAACTTTGTATGTTGACTTGGATTGGCTGCTCTTTCATTGTACTTCAAAATCATATCATTTTTCTTAAGAGGGGGATTGCATACCTCTTGTCAAACCCACATTATACTATTCTTTGGTGATGTGTCAAGGCATTATAAGCATTCTCATAAGCTTCTTGTAGATTCAACAATTTTACTAATATGACATTCATCGCACCATCTTCCTCTACTTCAATTAATGTTAGAAGTTGTAGAGCTAGGATTTCCATTGATATAGGAAGAACAACTTCTATTCCATTGGCGAACTGGTGCCGGAGCACCTCACACAACCAATTTGGAGATGGAGATTATACAGACTTTCAGGACAAATCAGAGGGATGGAATACATAAACAGGGTCAACAGGTCAATTGGAGGATCTTAGCACCTTTAATGTTATTAAAATAATGCAATACTTCAATGAGTTTGTAATGATGTCCTTATTAGGACTAAAAGCTTGTTTACAATGGACTGAGATTGTCCAAAGTTCAATAATGTTCTAAGAATCTAGAATAGGCTAGTGCGGAAGTTTAAGTCTTTTGGAAAGTTTAATAATCATAAGAGATCAAAGTTAGTGAGTTTAGTGGTCTTTGGATTAAAATAATTCAATTAATTATAAGTTGGAATTTTTGAATTTTCAAAATCCAACGGTTAGCTAACAATGGAGGGAGTTAGTATTTAGGATTTAGTTAGGCTCAAACTAAGCTCCAACCGATGAAAATTGGTTGGATTAGTTTTTGAGAAGTTATAAAGAATCTTATATATATCTCTGTTATGACAAAGAAGGGAGATATATACGGACTGCAACAGTAAGAAATATAAAACTCTTAGTTTTTGCAACTCCATTTATCTTGGAAGTCTTAGTTTGTTTGAACTAACACATACATGAGTTAGAAGGATTTCTTTCATCCATTCTAAACCGTTTTGAATGAGTTTACTTTGAATTTGCTGTTGCGCGGGTGTATGGACTGGTGAAGGAAACAGCGAGCAATAAACTTTAATTTCTGCAAGTTCCTTGATCTTTTAAGTCTCAAATCATTTGGTTTGATTATTCAATTATTCTTGTTATTGAATGAGTTTACTATTATATTGAGACTGCTGTCGCGCCAGTCACTGCTGAAACAGTCATTCTTTTGTCTAGACTTGTCATTGCAGTAGAGTTTTAGAGATAATGAAGATCATCCCATGAACATAGAAGGCCTAATATTCATGGGATGACAATAACTAACTTGTATTATGAAGTACTGACATTGCATATGCAAAGTTTTGTGGAAAACAGTGTGATCATAGGATAAACTGTGGGAAATTACCGTGAGTTGAATGCTAATGTATAGCAGTGAGTGATCTATCCAAGCAAGGGTGGATTGTTATAGTTTGGTTTTATACCTCCCAATTGCATTTGTTTAAAAATCGTTGGAGGTTTTTAAACAAATGCAATTGGGAGGTATAAAACCAAACTCAACCACTTTTGCCAGCATTCTTCAAGCATATGCCAAAATGGGATCTTTAGAACAGGGTAGGGAAATTCACCAAAAAGTAATTGAAGATGGGTTTTTGTCAAATATAGTGGTGGTGACTACCCTGATGGACATGTATATAAAATGTGGAAGCATACAAAAGGCACGCGATTTGTTTGCGGAAACAACTGAAGCAAGGCACGTGAAAGTCTCAGAATCTTGAATCCAAGTCAGTGAAAGCTTTGAAAACCAAATGCATCCTATTAAGTATTGTGGGGAAGCATTCTAAATAACCAAAGCCGCTAACAATAAATTCAACACAGATATGTCCTCATTTCTGGGTATTTTAGCTCTCTAACAGCTGAATACCAGATTAAATAATAATGACAAAAGAAAAATAAACCCAACATACTCAGAAATTGTAGCTGTGATTTTGTGGAGGGAATCTCTCTCGGCGCTGTTGAAAACACAAATGACAACCCGCTTGATTTTGCGGAGGGAATCTCTCTTGGTGCTGTTTAAAACACAAATGACAACCCGCTTTGTTCAAAACACAAATGATAACCTGCTTGATTTCGCGGAGGGAATCTCTCTCGGCGCTGTTGAAAACACAAATGACAACGTTCCTCTACATTATCATGTTGTCTTTACAGTGACTGTCCCTTGTGTAATTTCCACTTGAAGGAGGACAGTCACTGTAAAGACAACATGATAATGTACACTTACAGAATGAGGACAGTCACTCTAAAGACAACATGATAATGTACACTCACTGTAAGGACAGTCACAAATGAGGACATCTCACAGTGACTGTCCCTTGTGTAATTGCCACTTGAATGTATTGCTATTCAGCCACATTAATGCTTTTCTTCTTCAACAAATGAGCATAGTCACTCTAAAGACAACATGATAATGTACACTTACTGTGAGTGTACATTATCATGTTGTCTTTAGAGTGACTATCCTCATTTGTTTGAACTAACACATACATGAGTTAGAAGGATTTCTTTCATCCATTCTAAACCGTTTTGAATGAGTTTACTTTGATTTTTCTGTAACATAGAAGGCCTAATATTCATGGGATGACAATAACTAACTTGTATTATGAAGTACTGACATTGCATAGGCAAAGTTTTGTGGAAAACAGTGTGATCACAGGATAAACTGTGGGAAATTACCTTGAGTTGAATGCTAATGTATAGCAGTGAGTGATCTATCCAAGCAAGGGTGGATTGTTATAATGTGGAACATTGTATAATTTTTGTGAGATGGTGAATCATCCACTAATTTGGATTTGAAGGGTGTAGAATCGGGTGATTGAGAATGCCCTAGTTAAGAAGGGTTTAGAGCCAAGAATTGTGCGTTTGGGTGTTGCAGAGCCCTAGAGGCTAATTCCCTTTGGAATTGTTTGTTTCAAAGTGTAAGAAGACACTGTCCAGGGATTAGGAAGTGTTAGGTGGAATTTATCATATACTTCCTTTGAAATTTGGGTCATTTTTATACATTAAAACCAGAGGTACAGTCATAGAACAAGGTAGGGAAATTCACCAAAAAGTAATTGAAGATGGGTTTTTGTCAAATATAGTGGTGGTGACTACCCTGATGGACATGTATATAAAATGTGGAAGCATACAAAAGGCACGCGATTTGTTTGCGGAAACAACTGAAGCAAGGCACGTGAAAGTCTCAGAATCTTGAATCCAAGTCAGTGAAAGCTTTGAAAACCAAATGCATCCTATTAAGTATTGTGGGGAAGCATTCTAAATAACCAAAGCCACTAACAATAAATTCAACACAGATATGTCCTCATTTCTGGGTATTTTAGCTCTCTAACAGCTGAATACCAGATTAAATAATAATGACAAAAGAAAAATAAACCCAACGTACTCAGAAATTGTAGCTGTGATTTTGCGGAGGGAATCTCTCTCGGTGCTGTTGAAAACACAAATGACAACCCACTTGATTTCGCGGAGGGAATCTCTCTCGGTGTTGTTCAAAATACAAATGACAACCCGCTTTGTTCAAAACACAAATGATAACCCGCTTGATTTCGCGGAGGGAATCTCTCTCGACGCTGTTGAAAACACAAATGACAACGTTCCTTTTTTTTTTGCACTTATATCCCGACCAACATAAGGTCCATTTGTAATACAACATGATAATGTACACTTACAGTGAGTGTACATTATCATGTTGTCCTTAGAGTGACTATCCTCATTTGTTGAAGAAGAAAAGCATTAATGTGGCTGAATAGCAATACATTCAAGTGGCAATTACACAAGGGACAGTCACTATGAGATGTCCTCATTTGTGACTGTCCTTACAGTGAGTGTACATTATCATGGTGTCTTTAGAGTGACTGTCCTCATTTGTTGAAGAAGAAAAGCATTAATGTGGTTCAATAGCAATACATTCAAGTGGCAATTACACAAGGGACAATCACTGTGAGATGTCCTCATGTGTGACTGTCCTTGTCACAAATGAGGACATCTCACAATGACTGTCCCTTGTGTAATTCAAGTGGCAATTACACAAGGGACAGTCACTATGAGATGTCCTCATTTGTGACTATCCTTACAATGAGTGTACATTATCATGTTGTCTTTAGAGTGACTGTCCTCATTTGTTGAAGAAGAAAAGCATTAATGTGGTTCAATAGCAATACATTCAAGTGGCAATTACACAAGGGACAATGTCATGAGCCATGACATATTGAACTTAGTATAATAATAAAATGATTAGATGATATATAATAATCTATTATTAACGGTATATAACAATAATATATAATTATTATCAAAAGATAATAATAATATATAGTTAGCATAATAAGTAATATGTTAATTAAATAATATTAAAATATTAATAAATAATATAATTATGATTATAATTATAATATAAATTAATAATAAATAATTATTAATAAATTATATATATTATATTATAATAATATATTAAGTAATAATATTAAATCAATTATTGATATAATAATTTTAATATATAAATAATATTAATAAACCTCTCAATATAAAACAATATGTTATCACTATAATAATATTTATTATAATATTATTAATATTACTAACATCATTAATTATAATATTTAATAATAACAATAACATTAATAATAATAATAATAATAATAACGTTTAAAGCAATATCGAATATCTGTAATCGATATACATCTACATTAAACATCTGCATTATCTATCACGATGAGGAATGAAGTGATACAACAATCCCTAGTCATTACACATCAATACCATGAGAGGATGATTAATGAACCAAATACTATGAAGTCAAGATCAACATGATATGAATAAGGGATAGGTCGCTATGTGTTTCAGAAGATGTATTGATAAGCAAGAAGGATAACCATTCATATATTATAAATAATCATTAATTGCACAAGTTTAGACAATGACATATCCGATAAAGCAATATCAAACATGAAGACCTGCTAGCAAATATGCACCATCACTTCCTATGTTATCATGACAATAACATAAACTAGATTGAATTCTACTATCTATATCAATAGACACCACATAGGAGGATATCGACTAAAGGATTGAAAGATTATCGATTGTCTGAGATAAACCACATCTTGTAGAAACACAAAAGCATCAGTGATTATATCACAAGCTATTGATGAATGAGGCATCAGTCATGGATAATAAGTACAATGTATCCTTAAGTATTAACAGGAATGGAAGTCAATTTGAAGATCAAACTCCATTACCAGCAATCAACCAATAAATGGACAATTATCAGAAAATGATATCGACTTATATCAGAGTAGAAAGATTGGATATAATCATAACAATATGGGATAAGGCAAGAGTTAATATCGATTGACTAAATACTAATGATAGTTAGACCAAACTAATACAAACACAATGGATGTTAACTACTGGTTGCACTACCAATTAGGGAAGATTACCTTCATAAAAAGATTTGATATTGAGTCAATCTGGGAGTTATCTATGATCAGAAAATAATGAAATAATATTATGTGAACTGTCGGATTATGGAAAGGTGTGATTAACAAAGGGACATGGAGGAAGAAACAAGACACGTCTCATTCATAGCATCTCTTCATTTGTTAAAGACAATATAAGAATGCATTCTCGTCAGTCACTCAAGGCATCATTAGAACTTTATTTACTTATCCATATTTGGATATACTCAATAGAGCATCTGCCTTTGGCAGTTTGGTTTCAAGTTTATCATTGCAGATCAGAGACAACACCATGATTGCACAGATAGAAAGGATAGTCAGAAACAGCATCAATATTTGAAGTTGCAAGCATATAATTCAGAATCTCAAATAGCAACATATCACTCATAGCGATATTACACATTTGCATAATTACATCATCATATCAGACACAGCAAATACATTGCTGTAAGCAATACTTATTGATTGTATATCGATATTGTTTATATCAGACATAGCATCATTATACTATCACTATAAGTGATAGGAAACATCATATTCATAGCATATTTCATATCATTATATCCGACAGTGCTATTAAACATATTGGTATCAATATCATCTTGCACACATATTGTGATTGAATCTGAAATAGTGGTTGATATCTTAAGTAACCTCCATTACTTAGTTTAATTGTAAGTATCTGATAGAGTAAGTCTGAGAAGTGGAGTAATTGTTCCTGTTTTCCAAGTTAGCCAAAAAGGGGACATTACAGACAATCACTGTGAGATGTCCTCATGTGTGACTGTCCTTGTCACAAATGAGGACATCTCACAATGACTGTCCCTTGTGTAATTCAAGCAGCAATTACACAAGGGATAGTCACTATGAGATGTCCTCATTTGTGACTGTCCTTACAATGAGTGTACATTATCATGTTGTCTTTAGAGTGACTGTCCTCATTTGTTGAAGAAGAAAAGCATTAATGTGGTTCAATAGCAATACATTCAAGTGACAATTACACAAGGGACAATCACTGTGAGATGTCCTCATGTGTGACTATCCTTGTCACAAATGAGGACATCTCACAATGACTGTCCCTTATGTAATTCAAGCAGAAATTACACAAGGGACAGTCACTGTGAGATGTCCTCATTTGTGACTGTCCTTACAGTGAGTGTACATTATCATGTTGTCTTTAGAGTGACTGTCCTCATTTGTTGAAGAAGAAAAGCATTATTGTGGTTCAATAGCAATACATTCAAGTGGCAATTACACAAGGGACAATCACTGTGAGATGTCCTCATGTGTGACTGTCCTTGTCACAAATGAGGACATCTCACAATGACTATCCCTTGTGTAATTCAAGCAGCAATTACACAAGGGACAGTCACTATGAGATGTCCTCATTTGTGACTATCCTTACAGTGAGTGTACATTATCATGTTGTCTTTAGAGTGACTGTCCTCATTTGTTGAAGAAGAAAAGCATTAATGTGGTTCAACAGCAATACATTCAAGCGGCAATTACACAAGGGACAGTCACTGTGAGATGTCCTCATTTGTGACTGTCCTTACAGTGAGTGTACATTATCATGTTGTCTTTAGAGTGACTGTCCTCATTTGTTGAAGAAGAAAAGAATTAATGTGGTTCAATAGCAATACATTCAAGTGGAAATTACACAAGGGACAATCGATCACTGTGAGATGTCCTCATGTGTGACCTTTGTGAAGGCAAGTGCCAATTTGTACCGAAGTTACCAATATTGTGGCAAAAGTGGGAATGAAGCATTTAGGGGTCAAATTGGGCAAAGAAGTGTAGAAGTGGCCTATGTGAGGTCTAAATAGCCTAACTAAGTCATGGTTAGGGTCTTATGGTGTTTGAACAATAAGTTTTGAACCAAAATCCCAAAGGTTGTAACAAGTTGTCAATGTTGTCATTCACAACATTGACAACATTTGTGCAAGGGAGCATTTTCGAGTAAGATGGTTATGTAACTATATGAAACCATTGAATTAGGCATCAGATCAACTATAAGAGGCCTCCATCAATCTATGCAAAAGGTTGGGGGGAAAAACATTTGGAATTAAGAAGATTTGTAGAGTAACACAGTTTTAGTGAATTCTTGAGTTTTTTTGTTTCTTTGTTTTCAGTTGATTAATGGATTAGATAGCTCACAGTGTCTATTGGAAAAGTTATTACAAGTTGTTTTTTTATTCTGTGTTGTGTTTTTTTTGAGTTTTGAAGCATTCCAACTAGTTTGTTAATTCTTTTGTTAAGTACCCTATCATTGGTTTGAACCAGGCAGGTTGAACAAATGGAGTCTTAGCTCATCATTCCATTGTCAATTTTGTACAGGCTCTTGGAATGGGTGAGGAGACTCCATGTACTATATGTTTGGAAGGAGGGGCCCTGGAAGCTCATTTTCTATGTTTGCAATGATGTCCTAGGTGAGTCAGTTGAGCACAGTTAGGGATGACAAATCATTACAAGAAGATTACAACAAGTTGAATGCATTGGTTGCTTCAACTAAAATCTCATGGAGAGGTAGACACACATCTAAAGAAGCCACAAGTCAAATTAGAAGATTGGGTGAGTTTCTTTGGCTGCTAAGAAAACAAACTCTTAGTCAAACTATCCAAGTTGTGTCAAAATACTTGTTTTCAGGCATGGCTGTAGCAGTTGGTGTACAAAAAATCTAGGAGGAGAAGACCTTAGATATCTTGGAGTTCTCAATAAAGGGCATCTGAATCCTAAGCCCTTTAGGTGGCTTAATATAAACAAAAAGGCTTGACAAAGGCCTAATTGCTAGCAGCCTATTTTTGGGTGCAATTGGCATGGTTTGATGAACCGGATTGAAGTACTGATGAAAAGTATAGGTGAAGGAGTAATATTGAAACCAATAGAGGTCCTAGTGGCCAGCCTCTCCATGGAGTAAAGTTCTAGTTGAATGTGTTTCAATTTGTGAAGACAAGACTAGGAGTGTCCTAGTAGCTAGATTGGTATTGAGCAGAGTTCGTTGTATTTCTTGTTGGTGTGCACTAGTTGAAGGAGTGGGATCTTGGGTAGAGATACCTAAAGAGTGTAGGGATAGTTAAGTACCCTATCAAGTAAAAACATTGGCCTAAAGAGACCCTAGTGAAGGATAGGGAGCGAGCAAGACAAAGTGTTACATCAATTAACAAGATCATTTTTTGGTAATTGTGTACATTATCATGTTGTCTTTACAGTGACTGTCCTCATTTGTTGAAGAAGAAAAGCATTAATGTGGTTCAATAGCAATACATTCAAGTGGAAATTACACAAGGGAATATCACTATGAGATGTCCTAAGTGTGACTATCCTTGTCACAAATGAGGACATCTCACAGTGACTGTCCCTTGTGTAATTGCCACTTGAATGAGGACAGTCACTGTAAAGACAACATGATAATGTACACAAGTACCGTGAAGGTAGTCGCAAGTTAGGGCTGTTTCATTGCATACCCGAAACAATGAAGACATTACAGTCCACAAAATGTTTGTGCTTGAAAGATGAACAAATAAAATTAAACTTCTAAATAACCAAAGCCGCTAACAATAAATTCAACACAGATATGTCCTCATTTCTGGGTATTTTAGCTCTCTAACAGCTGAATACCAGATTACATAATAATGACAAAAGAAAAATAAACCCAACGTACTCAGAAATTGTAGCTGTGATTTCGCGTAGGGAATCTCTCTCGGCGCTGTTGAAGACACAAATGACAACGTTCTTTTTTTTTTTGCCCTTATATCCCGATGTGATTTCGCGGAGGGTTACGGTGCTGTTGAAAACACAAATGACAACGTTCCTTTTTTTTTTGCCCTTATATCCCGACAACATCGCAATTGCAAGTTAGGGTTGTTTCACTGCATACCCGAAACAATGAAGACGTTACGGTCCACAAAATGTTTGTGCGTGAAAGATGAACAAATAAAATTAAACTTCTAAATAACCAAAGCCGCTAACAATAAATTCAACATAGATATGTCCTCATTTCTGGGTATTTTAGCTCTCTAATAGCTGAATACCAGATTACATAATAATGACAAAAGAAAAATAAACCCAACGTACTCAGAAATTGTAGCTGTGATTTCGCAGAGGGTTACAGCACTGTTGAAAACACAAATGACAACGTTCTTGTTTTTTTTGCCCTTATATCCCGATGTGATTTCACGGAGGGTTACGGCGCTGTTGAAAACACAAATGACAATGTTCTTGTTTTTTTTGCCCTTATATCCTGATGTGATTTTGCAGAGGGTTACGACGCTGTTGAAAACACAAATGACAACGTTCCTTCTTTTTTTTGTCCTTATATCCCGACAACGTCGCAATGGCGACGTTGCCAAATGTATTCTCATCGCAATTGCGACGGTGTCGGGCTATATTTGAAAAAAAAAAGCCAAAACCACATGACATTTGCCTGTCGTCGCAAATTGCCGTCGCAATTTCACCCCAAATGTATTAGTGGTTGGAGAGGTAGAGAGGTGGAGAGGGAGAGAAAAAGAGGTTCCTAGAGAGGGTAGAATGAGAGGGAGGGAGGGAGCGGTGATGACCAAGACAATAGAGAGAATAATACTCTAATGTCACAAATTACACGGTCCTATGCAATTCTTCTTTGTGTAGCACCTTCGCTTTATTCAAAATTAAATTTCCACCTAAACATCTCATCCCACTTGCCTTATCATCTCCTTTTGTCCAAATCCTTGACCATGTGGCATGTTTAGTTCAGGATGCATGCACATTGTGGTGCACACTTGTGCAAATCTACAAACTAAAGATGGCTATTAGGTCATTACACCTACTATTTATAGTAGTGTAACGCCTCCTTTGGGAAGCCATTGATGTTGGGAATCAATTTGGTTCCTTAAAACCTCTCTTTTTCTCAATTTTAGTCTTCTTGGTCATTCAAACAATTACTTGAGTTATCTCTGCAACTTATTTACCATTTGGAATATCTCTCATAGCTTCCTTGTAGCTCGTCTATCATTTGGTATCCTTTCTCCACCACCTTTCATCACACACAAGCTCATTCTCGCCTTCAATTTACTGAGCTCTGATTTCTTGGCTTAAAAGGGGAGTTATCTTATGTCCATTTACTCTTATTTGATAAGCATGTCTTAGTATCTTAAACAAATTATTTCTTTATCCAATATCATTTATCATTTATTGGATTATTATTTATCAAGTCTATCTTGCTATTCGTGGATGTGGAAACACAAAAAACAAGGGTTTGACTTTGTCAAGCATCTTAAACAAACAACCCAACACTTTTCTTGTCACTATGTGTGTAGTTTTGAGGAGAAATATGGGGTAGCTTCTTGTGATTCTTTTACCTCTGGATTGTGAGATCTCTTACCTCTTCTCTTTTCTCTAGAATAGTAGTTTTTATCTCATACTCCATTTCCTATTGTTTATATTTATTGTATTTTTAGTTTTGTTTACATAGTTGTTGGTTTTGTACCTTCTAGTTTTGATCTCTGTAAATTATTCATATAGGATGCATGCACACCGTGGTGAAATCCTAGATTCACATTGTAGTCCTTGACTTGTGTAGACATCTAGGATAGTGAGCTAACAAAGCCTGCTAGTTGATCTTGTCCAATTTCTTTTTCATTTCCAATTTACTAAATATTTTAATCTTTCAATAGTGTAAGGTTATTTCCTTTTTAAGTATTTTGCATTCACATTAATCTTTAAATTCCCTTTAATTATTTTATATCCCTAGCTCACTAGAGTGCTAGTAAAGTGAGGTGGTGTTGGGATAATTCATCTCTTAAGATTCCATAAATCTAGAGGGAAGTGAATTTCATTCTCAACAATTACCCTAAACCCTAAACCAAGTACCCTTTGTATCCTAAAGCTTGTACTATTGATCTTGTACATTTAACTCTATAACAATACCCTAAACCATAAACCATATACTATATATCCTCTACTTGGATGGGGAGAGAGAGGTATGAGATAGATAGAGAGGTACATAAAGGTGGATAATGAGACATGGATGGAGAGGTAGAAAGGTGGAGAGGGAGGGAAAGAGAAACCAAGAGAGGGTGGGAGAGAGGTGATGACCTAAATAATGGAGAGAGAGAGAGAGAGAGAGAGAGAGAGAGAGAGACCTATATATGGGTGGGAACTAGAGAGGGGATAGATAGAGAGACAAAGGAACAAAGAGAGATAGAGCAGTACAAGAATATGTGGAGGGAGAGGTAGACATAGAGGGGGTGAGATGACTATGGAGAGAGGCGATAGAGGGGAAGAGAGGTGAGAGACCTCGAGGGGGAGAGAGATGTGAGATGGGAGTATAAGGAGGGAGGGGAAGATAGAGAGGGAGAGGGGGTGAAAGGGAGGGGACACCCTATAGAGGGGAGGGAGAAGAGAAGAGATAAATTAACATAGAGAGAGAAAGGGGGGACAAATAGAGAGGTAAGATACATAGAGGGGGAGAGAGAGGTGAGATACCTTGATGATGAGAGAGTGGGGTGAGATATATATATAGTGGGATAGAGAGAGGTGAGTAATAAGACATGGATGGAGAGGTATAGAGGTGGAGAGGGAAGGAGAAACTTAGAGAGTGGAGAGAGTGTCTAGGAGGGAGAGATGAAAACCTAGACAATGGAGAGAGAGAGAGAGAGAGAGAGAGAGAGAGGGTGGGAACTAGAGAGGAGAGAGAGGGAGATATAGAGGGAAGTATGAATACACAAAATGTATCGTAAACCCTATACTAACACCCTCAATCCAAAACCCTATACTCTCAACCCTATATCCTTATCCCTATTACCTAAACCCTATATAAGGGAGGGAGAGATGGTGAAAAAGATAGGGGAGAGAGATATTATGACCAAGATAGGGGAGGGAGAGACAAAACAAAATAGAAGAACAAAGAGAAAGATAGTGTTGAACATGTTGAATAACTGAGAGGGAGCTGAATTAATTATTCACACACACTTTATAAAATCTTTTCTCTATCAGTAAACTATTAAATAACAACAATAACAACTTTTGATCTATAGATTACGAACATTAAACATTCACAGTAGATGTAAACATGAAAGCATAGAAACACTGACATAGAAAACACCAAGATTTATGTGAAAACCCACTGGAAAAAACCACGGAGAAGCTAATTCTTATGAAATGAAACACTTGTTAGGGTGATGCTGGTTAAGGTAATTTTTACAAAGGCTCATTATCAGTTGTTCTCACTACAGGTTGGATCATTGTCAGGCGGGCTAACTACCCTTATACAATAGATATATCAAAATGGATATATGAACTAATAGAATTTTATCTGAATGTGCATGAATAGTTCAACAGTTAAGATCTATTACCACAACCACCAGTAGATCTAATAAAACTATTCTCTGTATGTAACCATCTAATCCACTATTATCAGTATGTAAGCCTCTCCTTGGTGCCACTTCACAAAAACTTTTCTCACATACACCACAGCCAAAAATTTGTACTATACTTCACGCATACACATCCATACACATGCATCGCTTCTTCCAATATGAAAGATCTCATTTATTTATATAGGTATCCGATCATACATTTGTCAGATCACACCAAACGTGTGTGAAATCTCCAAAGAAAAAGATATTGCCATTACATTTAATGTATAACACTGATCCTAAATCTAGGACACACTTAAGAACATTTGTCAACATGCTACAACATGACCCACAGATAGGTCACACTTAATATATTACAATTACCAAAAACATCTGAACACAGCAACCACGTCCAAAAGATGAACCATGAAATAACCGATAGCACGGCCTATAGATAAAACCTATCCAAAATATGATGTATGATAAACCAAAACCATCTGATGAATGTACCATTGTCCATATAACACAAACACCATGAAGACCATTATATCCATAGCGAACACCAACAACTGATAGAATATTCCATGTAATATTGAACACCGAAAGCATAAAAAATGCACTAAAACAAATGAGCCATGAGTAGAACAGTGTACACTTGTCATGGAATACCGAGGACACCAAAAAGATGCTCATATTGAACCTATCATGCGTATAATCGTAACTCCTATTACACAATCGAAAACCAACGTGAACATAACCAAAACTACCAATAACCAACCGATACCACCAGAGTGTCGGTATGAAGGTTTTGACATCAATGACAATCAATGCCAACAATAATTCAATAAGTCTAACAGATAGGGCCAAGGAGGGACAGAGGGAGAGGTAGACAAGGAGTGACTGATAGACCTCAAGAGAGGATAGATAGAGAGGTGAGGGAGAGAGAAGTTCACAAAGAGAGAAAGAAGGGTAAGGATCTAGGGAGAGAACTAGAGAGAGAGAGAGAGAGAGAGAGAGAGAGAGAGAGAGAGAGAGAGAGAGAGAGAGAGAGAGAGAGAGAGAGAGAGCCTAGGGAGAAAGGCATGAGAGACATAGGGAAAATATCAAGGTGAGAGAGATAGAGGGGAAGGGAGAAGAATAGAGAGGGAGGGAGTAAGAAGGGGAGGAGAGAGAGAGAGAGAGAGAGAGAGAGAGAGAGAGAGATGCTCATTATAATAACTTCATCACTAGAAATGAGAGAGGAGTATCTCGTAAATAGAGATGAGGAGAGGAGTTACTATGTAACTAGACCAAGTATATGAATGGCCGTATATTGTGAATTATCTTGCATTTCTTTTCATGAATATCCTAGGAGAGAGAGAGAGAGAGAGAGAGAGAGAGAGAGAGAGAGATTTTATTATTTCACACCATATATGATCATGCGCTAGGCCATTGTATCATCATTAGTCTTCGAAATGAATACTTGTTAAAGTTTAGGCACTTATAGGATTGTCATTTTAAGTAGGAAAAGTTTGGTTACATAAACAACCCAAGGTATTTAAATAAATAAAGCACTAAAATAAATAATCAATTTAGATGAATGAGTTGGGATTGATATCAAATATTATAATTAATTCTATGACAATGTAAAAATTAAGTAAATTGATTTAAAGGAACCTATCCTTATATCCAATGAAAATGTCACTATATAGATGTCAAAATTCCACTCCCCGTGATATAAGAACTTTAATGCCTATTAGATAGTTGTCATTGATCTAGAAATCCAACTATGCAATACTCATTCACTTCCGTAAGTGCAAACCTAAACTTTTATGCAACATTGAACTTGTGATGTGGATCTAATCTTGTTAATTGTGTTGTATGAAATGTGTTCACTTTTATGCATGTGCTCTAGTTTTAAAATAAGAAACACGAGGTATTTAGAATCACATAGTTCTCCTAAATTATACCCCTATATAGATCGATCCAATGGAAATGAACCATGGTTGGGAATAGCGAGAAAGCACAAAAAATGCTTTTAAGATGTTACGATGATAATGCAATTATTTTTACCCTTTTACAATCAAATTATGAACGTGCTTAATGAATTCTTCTCTAACTCATAGTTGCTATGAATAATTTGTATTAATCTTCTACATTATCTTTCTATGTAATTAAAAATGTGTTGTCTTTTTGTTGCCGTATAATGGCTAGCACTAGAGGGAAACATGGGTCCAACTTAAGAAACGTAAATTTTAAAAAGTCATGATTGAAATTCATCTCAATAATAATTATCTAGATTAATTCACACATGGGTCTAAATTGAAGAATTCAAAATTTAGACGGTGAAGTTTAAAATCAATCTATCTCAACGAAAGTTATCAAGATTGACTTACAATTATAAAATTCAAAATGAAATAATAATGATTAGACATAAAGATCAAATTTAAATAATTTATCAATTTAATTAAATAAATATAAATTTATTTAATTACATGGGTAAAAGGTAAATCTAATCAATAAAAGATTAAAAAAAAATCCTAAGCTTGTTGGGCACTATCATACAACAAAACAAAATAGAAAAAGAATGGGGAAAAAAATGACTAAGAGATGGAAGTAAATAAAAAGGTGTGTTCACTTCTTTAGCCAATAATTTGTTCGCAATGACAAATTATTTACTATGGTGGATAAGCGAACCAATAAAAATGGAGTCAACATGTCATTAAAGTGCCAAGTTAAAATCTACAAGACTAAAGGATATGGACAGCTAGTAAATGATCAAATAAACATAAACAACAAAAGGGAAGGTTCCTAAAGGCCAACAAAATACTATATAGATGTCAAAATTCCACTCCCCATGATATAAGAACTTTAATGCCTATTAGATAGTTGTCGTTTATCTAGAAATACAACTATGCAATACTCATTCACTTTCGTAAGTGCAAACCTAAACTTTTATGCAACATTGAACTTGTGATGTGGATCTAATCTTGTTAATTGTGTTGTATGAAATGTGTTCAGCTTTATGCATATGCTCTAGTTTTAAAATAAGAAACACGAGGTATTTAGAATCACATAGTTCTCCTTAATTATATCCCTATATAGATCGATTCAATGGAAATGAACCATGGTTGGGAATAGCGAGAAAGCACAAAACATGCTTCTAAGATGTTACAATGATAATGCAATTATTTTTATCCTTTTACAATCAAATTACGAACATGTTTAATGAATTCTTCTCTAACTCATAGTTGCTATGAATAATTTGTATTAATCTTCTACATTATCTTTCTATGTAATTAGAAATGTGTAGTCTTTTTTGTTGTCGTTTAATGGCTAGCACTAGAGGGAAACATGGGTCCAAATTAAGAAACGTAAATTTTAAAAAGTCATGATTGAAAGTCATCTCAATAATAATTATCTAGATTAATTCACACATAGGTCTAAATTGAAGAATTCAAAATTTAAACGGTGAAGTTTAAAATCAATCTATCTCAACGAAAGTTATCAAGCTTGACTTACAATTATAAAATCCAAAATGAAATAATAATGATTAGACATAAAGATTAAATTTAAATAATTTATCAATTTTATACGGAACAAATCATTTTCAACATTAATCAATAAACTCAATCATTATAAATAGAAAACATTATATAAAAACATAATACAATTGCATTCAACTCGTACTCATTTGAAAGCAAAACCTAACACAGAGTGCCATGGATTTGGAGTTCGCTAATGAGAATCCAAAGCACAACCATAAAACCGAAAGCTTCAACCTGCTATTCAACATTTAGAAAATGCATCCACTCAGTTTTCAAAATATCTAATTATTTGGTAAACCCTAAGTCAAATTTCTATCATTTTCCGAATAACGATTAGGGAGCATCCAATGCCCTTTCATTTATTCAACGAAAGACAAATGCAATTGGATTAGATTCTGGTTTGTGATATCTCCTTTACACATGCACATGCCAAGGAATAAAATATTAACGGTGGTCCAAAGCCGTGACAAGCACAGCCCCGGATCCATACAAAGTCAATATCAATGGTTACCTTTTTTCCATTTCAGGCAGGACAAATATGGGATAAGGTGTGCCTTTTCAAAGGCAATTAAAGTTGAGAATAATAGAGAGAATTTTAGTAGCAAACCATATCTTTTTATCATCAAATTGTGGATCATACAATAGGTTGTGAAAGTGCACTAACTACTTAGAATTAAATTGTACATTTTTAAAAACTAGTTATTTATGACGTAGATCATGAGGACGATGAAGAGAGTATAGCTTCATAGGATTTTTTCTCCTTGTCAATGCTAGAATTTTTGCTTCTGCTAAAATGTAGGGACTCCAAGGAATTCAACAGATTTCCGAAGATTGTAAAATAAAAAGTAATGCCATACATATATGACTGAAGATAAGCTACAAAACAACTCTATGTTGGCACCCTCATTTTTCAAATAAAATTTGTAAAATAAATTTAATAATTAGTTTCTAAAATATATTTTATTATATATTTATCTTATTATATTAAATAATCTAATAAATGAATAAAATAAATTAAAATAATTTCTTAGAAAAACTATAATATTTTACAATTAATTACCTCTTTTAATTTTTTTGAAATTAAATGCACATCATAAAATTTAATAAAAAAATATTTACTAATTTTATATATATATATATATATATATATATATATATATATATATATATATATATATATATATATATATATATATATATATATATAATTATATTTTTTATAAATAATTAATTTAGTGCTATATTAAGAAACTACAGTGATGTGTATATATTTTTTTGTCAAAAAATCTTTTCTAATAAATTATTAAAATTTTCAAACAATTTCTAAAACATTGTCAATCAAATATTATTTAAAACATTTCATTGTAGTTTTTTAAAAAAATAGCATAAATTTTTAAAGTTTTCCACCTTATTCAAAAAAATAGTCTTCATTTTTTTATAAAAGAGTTCTTATCACTCGAAAGTTTTTAGCCAATTAGATTTTAGAAAACTAATTTGTAAAACACATTTTATTAAAAATTTTACAACTTAACTTTATCAAATATCAAAATATGATATTACTAAAAAATTTAATGAAATTTGATTCAATAACAAGAACTAATAATAATACATATATTACCATCCACTTGAAGTTTTTCTCAAACACTCATATTTCTTTTAACCACAAAAATTCCTAACCAAGCTCAAAATTTTACCAATCAATATATTAAATTTTTTTGTCTCAAACAAATTACTTTTTAATTTGAGATGCAAAGTTTGGGAGTCAAGTGCCAAGAATGTTAAGTTCAAGATGGGCAAGTACTTCATGTCTTATCGTTTCATTTGTCTAAAGAAGGAAGAAAGAAATTATTGTATAGTCTATGGGACATTTTGCATTTCAGCCCTTTTTTCCTCTAACTTGATGTTGTGTGTTCTCAATTGTTCAACTATCCAAATGTTGAATAAATCAAGTCAAGTTGCTGAATAAATCTAGCCAAGAGTTAACTATCAAAATATTAACTTAACAATACTTTTCTCTTTCCAATTTTCAAGAAGTGGGAAAAACACAATTCTTCCCAAACTTCTTTTGGTCTTTTCCAATGTCTAGTTTGACAATTAAATTGATGATTTTAGCTCTCCAAGAAGTATGACCTCTATGTAGACTTTTTTATGATAATTATGAGGAAGGATAAAACTCTTCAATATAATATTTTTTCTCCCCTCCGTTCTTTATCTCAAGAAGGCTTGTGGAACTTATCTATAGCAAAAGTTTTTATCTTTTACTATTTACTAAAGCATGTGTTCAAGTAAATATCCCATTTGCTATTTTGTTGCATCCAAGACTTATTTCCTTTTTCGTACAATATATATCATTGAAGACAACCTTAAGTTATCTACCATCTTCATTTGCTCAATTCTTTTTCAATATGATGAATGGCACAAATAGCAATTTGCTTCAATAAGAAGCAGCAGCCCTAA
The DNA here is from genome assembly GCA_027943335.1 of Chamaecyparis obtusa. Taxonomy (NCBI): domain Eukaryota; kingdom Viridiplantae; phylum Streptophyta; class Pinopsida; order Cupressales; family Cupressaceae; genus Chamaecyparis; species Chamaecyparis obtusa. Next base: position 393,709 of record BSBK01002336.1, read on the forward strand.
TATACCAGTATCTTTTTATTGTACTAAATGAATTGCGCTAACACTTCATAATTATTCATAATTATTTTTAATATCTATATATTTTTATATATCTTTAAAATAATAGATCATATTAAATGATTCATATCCTAGAATGAAAGGATTAGGAAAAATAGAAAAGAATTATAGAGAAAAACATAAATTCGGGGTGCCTCCTCGTTAAAAGAAGATGCGTCGAAATGTCCACCGCTACAAATAGATTGTCGAAGATCCGGCGACACAAAGCTCGAGGACGGAAAATTTCACACACACAAAAGGTAATTGGCCAAACAAAGATCTTCGCACAACATAATCGCCCTTTTATTCCTCGGCTTTTAATACATACAAATCACTCCAAGCATGAAAAATCCACTCAGAATATATTTTACGGTTTCACGACACGCCGGAACAATCAATTCAACCGAAAGTGGGGTATGACTTTGTTTCTCCGTCCGACAAGTCGCTTACACAGTACGGACGGCATGCAATAGCGGAGAAAAACTCATCGTTGGATCCACATTAACACTCAACACTGGTGTATGTAACCAGAGTTGACAATTACGCGTGATCCCTTCCCTTTGAAAAGCGTGACTCAGAAACCGCGTTCCCTTTATTTCTTATGTGATCAGAAAAGCCCCACAGGATGTTACGTACATTTCCTCTTTCAGATATGATAATCTAAAATAAACACCAAGTATGCACAAAAAGAAGTTTTAATGACACAAGTGTAAAAAAGATGCTCAGAAAGGAGACACAGACAGAGAAGAGATTATAAGACGGTAGTTAAAATACTTCAAATATATTATATTATATTATATGACATTTTATCCAAAAAAAGCGATACATACATGACAAATGGGATGTAGTTGGCACACACAGCATTCCTTTGGCTATAGTCACTAACTAACAATCCTCTCCAAAGCTAACAGCTAACACTAACCCTAACTCTTATCCATACCGCAATACAACTTTGGATTCCCGCTAGTTTAAGCGGTGAATGACATAAGTGGGAGACTAGTAGAGACGTAAAACTACAAACGACGTAATTAGTAAAGTAGCAAAGTTGCATGAATCCATTGCATGCTCTGTGTAATTGCGGGCGGGCTGCTCTGTTTTTCACAGCCTCAGCCGCAATTTAACAAGTTGTAAGTCAAAAATATAGGATATGGTGGAATCGATAGAGAAGACAAACAACCTTATCTTCTGCCAACAGTCCAGTAGAGAAATCCCATTTAATGGAGAACGACAAACATGATGATAGCAGGCACAACAACATAAGAAAGACGGGGGACGGAAGCTTGTAAGTGAAATTAGGATCAGATTCTGAACTGCTTTCCGCTGAATGTCTGGCCGAACTGCCAATTTGGGGGAGCAATGTTCCAGGATGTGGAGGTTCTCCTGTCACTGCCAGTCACTCGGAATGAAATAGCCTGACCTACAAGTACTGAGTTGGACTGCCAATTTTGGCCCCAGTTCCTTGACATAGGCATCCACCCTGTTCTGGAACCCTTGATGCTCACCTTCACAATGTCTCCTGCTCCGGCCACATTTGTTACTAGAACCAAGTTGAAGTAGCGGAAGCCATTGATTGTGAACCTCACGCCGCCTTTCCTCACACAGGGGACCCTGCAAAACACCAAAATGCACACACATTTTAGGCATTCAATCATTTCTACTGATTAGGCACATTTCTTACTAGTTGGTGAAATTTTAGCCACTGGAACCGTTTGTTATCCATTCATGACTGTGATTAGACACACATTTTAGCCCTTCTCTTACTACTTGGTGCAATTTTAGCCATTGGGTGTTTGTTAGCCATTCATTGCTACAGAATAGGCACCTTTCAGCCCTTTTTTTAGCTACTTGCTTAAGTTTTAGCTATTGGGTGTTACTCGTTTACTTACCTTCTGTGCAGAACAGGGACAATGCCGGCCCTGTACTCTGCAAACTTGAGGAAAATGGGCATGGAGAGATCGAAATGTGGGCGGGGGGGATTGCACCAGCCGCCATTGTCATTGGGGAGAGCATAATTTGGGGGACAGAAATTGGTTGCAGTGATGAAGATTGAGGGGCTGCCCGGATGACACCATGCTGGGTCATTCACACACTTGATTTCAAAGCAGGCCCCGCAGCTCAGGCCATCGTTGAACAGCGCAGTGCTCAGCGCAGCAGTTTGAACTCCATAGCCCTGCGAATACAGGTTTCCATACCCACAAGCTCCTCCTGCAAAAAAAACACCCAAATGAAAAACAAGAAAACCCACAATGAAAAATGAGCTCAAACACCCAGATCCGGAGATGTTCTAGAATTTCATACGACTAAATTGGAAATGCAGCACTTACCCATTGTCCCAGACGCATCACTCCCTCCATAGAATGTAGCATGAGCTTCGGTCCAGGCTCCTGGCCCAAACACACCAGGTATTCTCCCAAACACCTCACAGACTTGAATAAGAAGTAGCAGAACCACTACAAAGTACCTAAATTCCATCTCCGTCTGCAAAACACAAACAAAATCAGACTAATCCCCCATTAACAACAAGCTACATTGTTCATACAAGTTCAGTACTAGATCCCAAACATCGAATGATTGAAGTTCAGAGACTGAAAACATCCAGAGTCATATCCATACCTAAACTGAGCTTCCGAAACTCCTCCTTGGCGCAGAAGAACCAGAATAGCAGAGCAAACACGACAGCTTGGTGAAGGCCTGTCTGAAACTGGCGCACAAGTCCGCTACTTATGCAAATTCTGCCCGTCATTAATTCCTATTGATGATGATCCCATGAACAGTAATAATCGCATCCATCATGTCCTAAACATGATTAAAATCGCACCACTAAAGTCCTTACTCCCCCAAATTCAGCGGTAAAATAAAAAAGCCCGAAACACAAAACACCCCACGTTGGGACGCTGACCCACAAGAATCGACGGCCCCAGTGAGCTCCCATCCCAAAGATCCAACACCCACCGTCGATAACATTCCCGCTCATCCAAGGTTAAAAAACTCCACATCATAACATGGCTTATCCAGTGAGCTAATCTAGGGGTTTAGGTTCCTTACGATTCAAGCTCCCCAACGTACAATATCCCATCACGCGTCACATCAGAGCACAGTTTATGCTCAGCGCACCGGGTTCACACCCAACGAACAATAACGAACCAAACCAACTCAGTCAAGTGAGTATCCCTTTCGGCACTTTGCCGCTTTTTCTTTAATTTTAATCCGATTCCTACCCAACCCCACAACCAGGGTTAGGGTTTGTTTGAACCAGGGTTAGGGTTTCCTTAGCCGCTTGGTGCCCATAACCTTATTTTTCTTATTATGTCTCATGGGACCCACCGCTTCCCGTCATTCTCGGTCCTCGTTTTACGGCGGGTAATACCATAAAACACACCCCATGGGACCCACCGCTTCCCTCCCCTTAAGGTCAAAAGTGTGTTTTGTTCTAATTCTATCCTTCCTTCTTCTAATAATAATAATAATGAACGCCTCTTCTTTCCTTCATTCACACTTCACAACACCACGCGGGAATGCAATGAAATGAAATGAAGAAGGATCGGGAAATGATGATAAAAAGGAGGCCTCCCTAACTAACTAAAATAAGTTGGGTGTGTTTTTTAATAGAAAAAGGTGTTTTCGTTTAGGTAGAGGACGTATGATTATGGGTATTATGAAGGGATGGAGTGTGCATGTGCCACGTGAAACCGTGCCCTCCCTAAAAACGGTGCTCTTCCATGTGAGGACATTAATTGCTATTCTATTCTATTCTATTCTATTCTATGCGTCAAGTTTAAGCTTGGATTTCACTTTCATTCTTAGCATTAGGATCAGGAGGAGGACCCCTTTCCGGGACTTGCTTCAAATTCCCTCATCTCGATGTTCATTCCACACCGTAGGTACGGAAAGAACAATGTGTGGGGGAAAGTTAGCATTGCCCATGTTCATTTTCGGTTATTTTGAAAGAGAGGTGGGGGATTTGTGTTGTCAAAAGTAGGATCATAAGTTCAAGATCTTAGAATGGTTAAGGTATACAAGTTTTGTTTATAATACAAGGGATTCTTATAAGGAGTACATATCAAACGACTTAAACAACACACACTAAGGACTGATTCTTAGGCTAAAACTGTTAGATAGTTAGTATTGATTAACTTTTTTCGGGCTATGTCTTGTTTATAGTACAAGGCTTCTTACAAGGAGTACATGATAGTCTCATATCGAATAGCTTAAACAACACACAAGTGTTAAATAGTTAGAGTTGACTAACTTTTACCGAGCTTAATTTGTTCCTTAGTGTGTTGTTTAAGGGTAGTAATCTCATATTACATATATGGATTTGTGTTGTCAAAAGTAGGATCATAAGTTCAAATCTTGAATGGTTAAGATATATAGTCTTGTTTATAGTACATGGGTTCTTATAGGGAGTATGGGGTAGTCTCATATCAAACGGCTTAGACAACACACACTAATGACTGGTTCCTAGGCTAAAAGTGTTAGAAGTTAGGGTTGATTAACTTTTTCCGAGCTATGTCTTGTTTTTAGTACAAGGCTTCTTATAAGGAGTATGAGATAGTCTCATATCGAATAGCTTAAACAACACACACTAATTGTTGACTCCTAGGCTACGAGTGTTAAATAGTTAGGGTTGACTAACTTTTTCTGAGCTTAATTTGTTCCTTAGTGTGTGGGGGATTTGTGTTTTCAAAAGATAAGTTCAAATCTTGAATGGTTAAGGTATATAAGTCTTGTTTATAGTACAAGGGCTTTTTATAGGGAGTATGAGGTAGTCTCATATCAAACGGCTTAAACAACACACACTAACGATTGATTCCTAGGATAAAAGTGTTAAGTAGTTAGGGTTGACTAACTTTTTACGGGCTATGTCTTGTTTATAGTACAAGGCTTATTATAAGGAGTATGGGATAGTCTCATATCAAATAGCTTAAACAACACACACTAACAGTTGACTCCTAGGCTACAAGTGTTAAATAGTTAGAGTTGACTAACTTTTTCCGAGCTTAATTCATTCCTTAGTGTGTGGGGGATTTATGTTTTTAAAAGATAAGTTCAAATCTTGAATGGTTAAGGTATATAAGTCTTGTTTATAATACAAGAGCTTTTTATAGGGAGTATGGGGTAGTCTCATATCAAACGGCTTAAACAACACACACTAACAACTGATTCCTAGGCTAAAAGTGTTAAGTAGTTAGGGTTGACTAACTTTTTACGGGCTATGTTTTGTTTATAGTACAAGGCTTCTTATAAGGAGTACGAGATAGTCTCATATTGAATCGCTTAAACAACACACACCAAAGATTGACTCCTGGGCTACATGTGTTAAATAGTTGGAGTTGACTAACTTTTTATGAGCTCAATTTGTTCCTTAGTGTATGTTGTTTAAGGGCAGTAATCTCATATTACATATATGGATCGTCAAATATTATGGACTATAAAAGAAATATTAAAAATAACTACACAGTCAAATCCAGAAGCTATTACTTACAATTGTAATGGATTACGAAAATTTGATTACTTAAATCTATGTCTTATCTATAGTACAGGTTCCTCCCACAAGGAGTACATGGCAGTCTCATATTACATATATAGATGGACAAGGATATCATGTCATTTAGGTAATGGCATAGTATACGATCGGTAGAATTAAAATTTGTGTGTAAGTTGAGCTAATTATTGTCTAAGCTTCAAGGACAGTTTCACGCTTAGGTAAAGTTATGGTTAGGAAAGTAGAAATAAGCTTACTTCAAGTAAAAGCTCGAGTTGTGGAAGAACTATTATATAATGTCATGGATTAAGTCAAGTAGAGATAACAAATGGAGTAAATATAATTTACTCATAGCTTTATTTTAACTTAGGCATATCGTATTGCTAGGTAATAAGTAAACTTTATTAATATTTTATTGTTCACTTGCGTTTAGTAAATTATAGTAGGGTAGTTGGTTATAGCTAGTCTCTATCTACTCTTGCATCTCATTGGAGCTCACATCCTTGCTCTTGCCTTTATAAGCATAGTACATTGTGCATGTTGTCCTCTCTATTGTAAAGGTGAATTTGTTGTGTGTGTTCCTGGCATTGAAGTTCATAATCCAACAACAAATACATGAAAAATACATATGCTAATCTTTTTTATAGCAAATTTATAGATGCTAGTCTTTTGTGAAGATGTATTTGGGGATTGGTGAAAGGTTCCTATATAGATTGTTCTAGATGTCATGGCTTGCATGGTTAGCCATTGAAGATGTTGTTTATATGTTGGCTAGATGAGTGTAGGTGGTATTCTTTATGTCTACTATCAAGAAGATAATGAAGTTATTTATTGCTCGACATAGTGTGGAATGTTGTAAAATCTATTGGACAACTTACAAATAAACGGTGTGTGATTGCAACCGATACAAGATTGGCTTGATGGCATTGTTAATCATGCTCACCTTAGATGTAAGTCATTTTTGTTTGTGCATATGACCAAGGGAGGAAGACTACATAACCTCCTCCCTTAGCTTTGCCCATAATTATAGGAGTGAGCATAATGAAACCTCATGCAAAAGAGAGAGCTTGATGTAGTTCCTATGGGTAGTGGAGTTTTTGTCCTAGGTTGTAGTGAAGCTATTAAGGACTAATTTAGTGAGCTACAACTTTGTAAGTGATCAATATGCCTTAAAGTTGTTTCTCTTGACTTCAAATAAGTTTGACCTCCATAAGTGAATTATCAATTCTAGCCAAGGATGATAATTGGTACTTCTTTCTCTTGGAAAAGCTTAGGTTTGCATCTTCTTTCTCTATGTTGTGGTCTAAAGAAGGCAGAGAGCACTATGATGCCTTAAGCATGAATAGAGATGTCTAATGATAGTCAAAATGAGATCAAAATTTGACACTCTAATAATAATTTAATTTGTATATAAGATTGTAGGACAAATTCATATATAGGTAAAAGCATGGCGAAGTCAGTCAAAATAGGTTTACTTTAGTGAAAAATTTGTAATTGTAGAAGTGATGTTATATAGTGTAATGGCTAAGTGAAGTAAACATGTCACAAATGCAAGAAGAATATTATCACAAATTCAATGATGTTGCATGTGGAAACAATGTTTTATACTGTCTAAGATGAGGCAAGGAGGGATATAGGTACAGGGGCCTAAGGCACTCCCAAATACCAAACCTACTTGAAAATTAACACTCAAAAGCAACAACACATAGAAGGAGAGAAGGAATGCAGATATCTTTTATTTATTCAACAAACTTCATACATGTCAGACTGTAAGGCTTTCCCGGTTATGGCCAATACAATGAAGGTCAATTACAGAACAATCCTCATACATGCAAGGATCTAAACTACAGATTTTGTCTTCCTCCCTCACTCCCCTAATCCTAAAACGGCTTTACTTATTTATACAAGAGGCCATCAAATAGGTCGGCTCTATTGATCCTTTAGATCCAACATTGGAGAAAACAACGACCCATATTTAGGTCCACACATTTCCCAATGAGCGATCCCAACATTAATATTGTGACCAAAATTAATTGCATGGGTCGGCCAACATCAAACAATTAACTACACTGGTTGGTGAACTTAGGAACCGAGCAACACCACACACACTGAACCAACTCATTAAGAACACCACCGAACCAACTTGGTAAAGAACAAAAAAGCGGTAATCGATCTCACCAGTGACCCACGTGAACACTTCACCGAGAACTCAAAATTAGTTATTGAGAAAACTGAACAAGCTACTCAGCAACCAAACAAGCTTAAACATATTTTTGGTTGATCTAGGATTGCCATAAACCCAAGATGCTCATGCATCATAAGACAAGAAGTGGGGTCTCGTGACTAGGTAAGGAAATAATGTGCATACCTCATTTATCAAGGCACTCTATAGATACAACCCATATTAATCATGTTTTTCTAAGGCTACATACATGAGCCTATAATATATTGTATTCTATTTATTGATTTGGAAACCTCCTAGATAAACCATTTACAAAGGTTGTAAGAATACACCTATCATTAGCTAGGCCTACAAGTAGAAGGCTAGAAAATGTCATAAGTATGGTGTGCATTATAGGATAATAAGGAGGTGACAAGTGTTTTCTTTTTTTGGTAGATTAAAGGAGGTGACAAATGTTAGACCCATATGGTGCTAGGTTAATTACTATATTATGAAATTATGTGGGTTTTCATATGTTTGAAGCTTATGGTGTTGAATTGGCATGGTAAATAAAATGTGTGTGCACATAGGTGCATTTTGCACATATTTTGGAACAATGACGTAGGATTTATTTATGTTATCATTGAATCTTTCAATGCAAACCCCTAGAGTTGCATGGCTTGACTAAGAATGTGCACAATTGTATTATGCAAGAATGCATGGAAATATATAGATTGGTGCTTATACATATATTCTTGAAGTTCTATAAAAGGGTCTTTAAGTATAATGCATCCTTATGTGAATTGTCCATGAGGGTGTATTACAACTTGAGAAACACTAAAATTGTGCATTTGCACAAAAGAGTGATGCACAAAAGTGTGCACATATCATTTCACCCTTTCTTGTAGAGCAATAGTCTTCATTACATAATGCATAACTTAAGGACTTAACTAATGTTAAGCTGAAAAACTATCAACCACGTTGATTCGTTGCATGGTTTTATGTAGATCACTTTGTCCATTCTTGTATAATGGAATCATTATTACACTAAAAAGGTACAAACCTATGTCAACACACAAGGTGAGACTTGATGCACTCTCCTTGTATAACTATGTCCTCATTATATAGAAAAGAGGAAAGTGTTAGTGTATAAAGTGGGACCGATTATGTGTGAGACACAAATTAGAGCTTTGTGTGCATACTAATGAATTACAAAAGTTTAAGTTGGAATTTTTTGCAAATCTCAAGAATTGTTGAAGATCTAAAGCAATCAAACTTCTACTTGGTAACCAATGATGGTCTAAAAGGGTGATCGCATAGCTACCATTTGAATCACAATCTTGGTTATGTATTCTTGTAGATATTGATGGAGGCTTATCCATGTACTTTTACACTAAAAGGAGAAGGTGTCATTTAAATAATCTATCCTTGTCAAGAGAAGCTAGCTCTTATAGATAAAGAGATAGAATCTAGAGCAATATATAGTATCGGTACCAATGATCTAACCTAGCATTACCGAATTAAGAGGTGGCTCATTAGCACCAAATGTTGAAGTTTTGTATATGAAAGATTGTGTTAAGATTTACTAAAACATTCTTTAATGATACCAATTATTAACATAGCATTACCAAATTAAGAAGTGGCTCCTTAGCACATAATGTTGAAGATGTTGTTTGTGCAAGATTATGTTGAGCTAAATACTAAAATGTTCTTCAATGTGGTTGTTGTCTAGAATTGTGTGAATCTAGACTAAACAAACAAAGATCTTAGCCATTCAAGTGATGTTGCAAAGGTTCTATGTTCTTCTTGTCTAAAGGAGAGATTAGTGCATATAATGTGTGTGTAGACATTGCCTACTATGAGTGCAAAAGTAGAGGCTATCTTTTTGTAAAGGTGCACTTGGGGAATAGTAAAATGTTCCTACATAGATTGTTTCAAATGCCATGGTTTGCATAGGTAACCCATTAAAGATGGTGTTTAAGTGTTGGCTAGATGAGTGTAGGTGGTATTCTTGATGTTGACTAGTAAGAAAAGAATGAAGTCAATTTACTATAGGGAATATTGAAAAGTATTGTAAAATCCATTATGCAACATATATGAGATTATTTGAGATTGAAACCAATATAAGATTGGCTTGGTGGAATTGGTGATCATTTTGACACTTTAGATATATAATAGTAATTTTTATGTGTGCAAGTCATCAAGGAAAGAAGATTTCATAACTTCTCCCTTAGATTTTTCCATAATGGTAAGAGTGACATAAAGAAACACTGTACAACATTGAGATCTCAATATAGCTCTTGTAGGTTGTGTATTTTGTTGTCCTTGTCTATAGTGATGCCACTAAGGACTAAAGTAGAGAGCTACAACTTTGTAATCGATGTGTGTGTCTTCAATCTATTCCTTTCAACTTCAAGGAAGTTCAGTCCATAGAAGTGAATGACGCAAGGCAGGGAAGCATGAGGGGCCAAAGGATGGCGCACCCTAATGATCCAAGCCTGCAACACACATGCGAAAGCAACAAACAACAAGAGTGTGAGAGAGAATGCCAGATCAGTCATATATTATCATCAATTTGAATCATACATGTCGGGCTGTAAGGCCTTCCTGGTTAGGGCCTGATATTACAATGAATTACAAAAGTCCTCAAACATGCGAGGATCTGCTACCAATCTCTAATCTAATGCCTTCTATCTTCTATCAAAACTGCCTCCCTAAACTACCACCAAACATCTACATTTATTCAAGAATCTATCGAGCTGAGTCGGCCTTCAAATCCACAATTAATAGAAGTAACGGTCAAATTTGGGACCACATGCTTCCCAATGATGGATTCCATCATTAATCCACGATCCAATATAAATGCACAAGTCAGCTACAACAGGAAACAAAATTAGACCCGTCGGTAAGCAAGATAATCGAGCAACAGACAAACAACGCCGAGCGCCAGTGAATTAACCGACCGCCCAAGAGATAACCGACCACACTCAGTATCCAAAAGAAACTGACCAACTACCGACCAACTCGGTCAAAGCAGAAATCGAGCAACACAAACAAAACTCAAAATTCTTTTTGGTGACACAGGATTGCCAAGGACCTGAGATGCTCCTGCATTGGTGAATTATTAAATTTATACAAGGAGGATAGTTGATAGTCCTTTCCCTCAAAACTGAATTATGCATCTTTTTTTGTGTTGCAAAGTAAAGGAGGATGAGAGCATTGGGATGTATAGAACATATATAGAGAAGTATGATGATATTCCACATGATATCAAGTCTTTCAACTTCAATAGTGACTATTTTTCTATCTAAGATCAAATGAAAACTTTGTATAAATAGGCAAAGTTATGGTCGAGCTAGTGGAAATGAGTCTACTCTAATAGAAAGCTTGAGTTGTACAACTATTATTATTTAATTGATGGCTTATTGAAGTAAACACATGACAAATGCATGAAGAAGATTATCATGTATTCAATGATGTTGTGTGTGCATACAATATCATACAAGGGATAAGGTAGGAAGTAGGATCTTGTGATTAGGTAGAGGAATCATGCATACGCTTGATTTGCCAAGACACCCTAGAGAGGAACAACCTATAGTAATAATATTTTTATAAGGCTACATACATGTACAAATAATAGATTATATTGTACATATTGATTTAGAAATCCTCAACATAAAATATGTATGGAAGTTGTACCAATGTGTAATCATTAGCTAGGCCTCCAAATAGAAGAGTGGTATATGTCATGCACATAGGTTGTGTTTTACATGTGGATGGATGAGAGATGGATGCCAAACTCTATGATTTTAGTTGGATGGCTATTTTTCATGGTTTTGTGCATTGCTACATGTTTGAAGATAATGGTGTCAAACTAGAATGCTAGGATGGATGCATGTGGAACTATGGGCAGGTTGCATACATTTTCTAATAGTATTATAGAATTTGAATCTATGTTATTATTGAAGTTTTGAATATAGATACTTGAAGTTATGCACATGCTTGAGAAGTATGCACATGACTATCTTGCATAGAATTTTATGGAGCTATCTTCACTAGTGCTTGCAAAAATGTGCATAAAGTCATTCTACCACAAAGATCTCTATGTGTAATATATCCTAACATAAAATGTGGATGAGGACATATTGCAACATAAGATAGACTAAAATTAAGTTATCAAACATAAAAGTATAATATGTTAATAATACATTAACAAAAGAAATGTCCTAAAATAGAAACCATATGATTAACTCAAAAGAATATATGTGACAAGTTGTAATCATTAGAAATAATTTTAAATTGTCACGAATCAAGATGGTCTTGCTTTTATGGTTAATCATATCAACCCACTAATGCATTTAACATTAATCATAGCAAAACACTAATGCATTTTATTGATAGTAAATGCTAGATGTATTAAATGGTGCATCCATATAATTTTGGTTTAATATGAAATATGGTGGGTTTATAGAAAAATGAATACTAAATTCCAAAAGGGTCCATATGGCATTTTTGGGTCCATTGGGAGTAATTTTGATTGCAACAATAAAGACCCATAATGGTTAATTAATATGTGTGGTAAGGGCATCAAATACATTAAGATGTGTCACAAAGTGTGGTCTCTCTCCATTGGTGAAGAGGGAAGACGTGGATAAAGTTGTGCAAATGAAATGTTTACGCATGGATCTTATAGCATAGTAGGGTTGGGCTCAAACAAAAAAGGAGGACCATTAATGCGGCAATTTTATATTCATTGTGTGTAATTTGGGCTTGCAAAGAAATATGATGCCTCCAACTTCTAGATATTGATCGAATATTTTGTTTAGCATTTTTTCTTACTAGTCGATCTATGCCAGTTTTTAAAAAGGTTTCAAAATTATGACAATTTTGGTTCTTCAATGCTTTACACAAGGATGCATCATTAAAGAACGAACCATTGAAATGTAGGTAAAATATTCATTTCAAACAGGTATAAATTTTTCAATTGTAGATTGCCCATTTGTTATATAGTATCTTAGTTTTTGAAGAGGTTTCTTACAAATTAAATGAATATCCCATTTAGTGTTTTAAAGTATTTTTGAAAGTTTTTATTTAATTTTATATTTTAGAAGAAAGAGATGATCATAAATTATAAAAATTGTAAGAATGTGGATTTAAAAATTTATAAGAGTTGTAATTTTTATCTTTATTTTATATATATATATATATATATATATATATATATATATATATATATATATATATATATATATATATATATATATATATATATATATATATATATATGATTATGGTAAATGTATCCTTCTTTAAGGAGGTGGTGAATTTACATAAGCTTAACAACATAATCTACTTTATCTTGTATCAAAGTAGATAAAATTTTCAGGCTTTTGTTAAGACTATTTTTTAGAATAGTACAAAGCATTGTACAAAGAGAGAGAATAAGTAAAGAGTGTTGAACATTTTTGGTGGTTGAGAGGGGGGAGAGGTTAATCAACATAGAATAACACTTAACCAATTATTACTTATTCATTACATTCAATGCATTTGCAAAAGTAAACAAAAGGAACATAATATGCAACACACAAGAACACCAAGATTTTTAAGTGGAAAACCCAATGTGGAAAACACTATAGTGAGGTCAAACTCACTATATAAAGAACTAAGTGCGATAATGTTTAGGCTCAAGGCCAAGGTAGCTCACTACTCTTGATTTAACTTGCAAGGTAACACGTACAACCTTAGGGGAAGATACACGGGACTTGCAAATTAAATATCATTTCTTCATAACAAGATAGAATGGAATAACATTACAATGGGATGTATTTGATGAACTGTAGTACAAGAGACATTCTCTCAAATGTTGATTATAGTTCTCTACTTCATACATCAAAAATTGACTTATGTTGGCATTTTGATGTAAGCGATATGTGTTTTGATCTCATGATTGTATTGTGGTGTTGTCATTGCTGGCAACATGATCTGTTGATGACAAGAGATCAAAATTATCGATAGTGTTGAAGGATCAAATTGGAGAATCAACTAAGTGTTTAGTCAATTGGTAAGACGATAGTATGCAAGGTAAAGACAACTAGATTTGGATTTGGAGACTGAGTTAAAGTGTGTGATTGTACATACATCATCTATAGAGGCATATTTGACTACTTACATGACCGCATCAGTTAGTTCGAAGAACTCAACGAGTTATTGAGGATTGAAGTGACATTGGTAGTAAGAATAGTGTACCAGTTAATATAGTTGGTTCGATCAGTTTTGTGGTCAAATATAAGTGATGGACCGACATGTCTTCAAGATTTGATGTTTTGGGCCAACATCAAGGATGTTGAATTTTGGTTTTGGCCCTGTCTTATATGCTAAGTTGGATTTTTATGCCGACTTGTAAAATGTTTTAGGGTTCTAGCACTGACTTAGAACAAGTATAAAGGTGGTTATGAAAATTGTTAAGTATGTTGTTGCGATGGTATGTGGTGATAGACAAAGATTGTTGAAGGAAGTACAGAGGTAGTAAAGTGTTCAGAGTAGCGTAATTGAACAGTTAATTGGATTTGTTTAGTAGTTTAGTGCTAATCTCAAATCATACATTTGATTTCTTATACTCAAGGAAGACTGTAACCGGTATGTGATGTAAATCCCTTAACATGGTCACTTCTAATAGGTTGAGAAAGATCCGGTTTGAAGATCAAAATCCTTTAACCAAGTAGCTCTTTAACTAGAGTTTTGAAATCCGTTGACAGGGTAGTCTTTAATAGGACTGTTGTAGTTCTTAATCGAACTATTAATACTCTTAACCAGGTATAACCTCAGAAGGTTTTTTGTAATTGCTCCTAACATGGGATATATCATAAGTGCACTAGTGAAATTTGTGGGCATCATTTCCACACGTGGTTTTCTCCCTCTAACAAGGGTTTCCACAGGAAAAATATTTTGTCTTGTGTTCATTGTGTGTTAATGCTTTATATGTTATGCTTCATTATTATATTATCATTTGCATATCGGTTATTGTGGAAGATAATTCTTAAAAGTTTCAGATTTGTGGATGCACTGATTTACACCCCCCCCTCAGTGCCTTATAATACTAACAATTGGTATCAGATCTTTGTGTCCTTGAAGAATCCTAACATCTTGGGGAAGATCCTTAAGGAAAATATGGAGGGTTTGAGATACAAGAGACAACTTGGTGAAGCTGAAAGGGTTATCAAAGAATTGAAAGATCAGTTGAAACAATCTTTGGCCAAGCGATAAGAGCTTGTTGAACAACTCAATGAGAGTCAAGATTACATTAGGCAATTGTTTGAACATAGTGGATCTGAGGATTTTGAAGCATCCTTAGAAGCCATGGCTATAGAAAATGAAAAATTGTGCAAGGACATTAAAAACCTTAAGAGATGGATTGAAGCCCAATCAATCAAAATGTATGAAGAGTTGGAAGCAAGGAGATGACATAAGAGAAGGGCAGGAGGGGCCAAGGAATGACACACCCAACCTGAACCACCTTTCTCAACAACATGCGGAAGCAACAAAAACACAGTGGGAGAGAGAAAATGCAGGATCATTGATATATTAACTCAAATTGATTCATACATGTCGAGCTGTATGGCATTCCTAGTTTTGGCCATATATTACAATGAATTACAGAAGTCCTCAACATGCGAGGATCTGTGAACAATCTCAATCTTCTAACTTCTATCTTCTATCCAAAAACTGACTCCCTAAACTCTAACCAAACAACTACATTTATACAAGAGACTACCAAACTGAGTCAGCCTTCAGATCCATAATCAACAGAAGGAACGGTCAAATCTGGGACCACACGCTTCCCAAGGATGGATACCAGCATTAAACCTGTGACCCATAATCAATGCACAAGTCAGCCTCAATAGAAACTCAAAAGAAACCCGTCGGTAAGCAAAGCCAATTGAGCACCAAACAAGCATCACCAAGCACCAGGGAAAATTACCAAGTGCCAAAGAGATAACCAACCAACACCGGCAAACAAATGAAACTGAGCAACACCGAACCAACTCGGT
Organism: Chamaecyparis obtusa; assembly: GCA_027943335.1. Lineage (NCBI taxonomy): Eukaryota > Viridiplantae > Streptophyta > Pinopsida > Cupressales > Cupressaceae > Chamaecyparis > Chamaecyparis obtusa. The sequence goes on from BSBK01002336.1 coordinate 409,439, forward strand.
CAAAGCAAGAATCGAGGAACACAAACAAACTCAACTCTTTTTTTGGTGACACGGGATTGCCAAGGACCCGAGATGCTCCTGCATCAGACACTAGGGGTTATTTGAAAATGATTCTCTAAATCATTTGGTAGGTATGATCTGAGCTACATCCAACTCAGACTGTGAAATCCATGAACTGTCTTCAATCAGTCTGTTCTTCCACTTTACCAGATATTCCATATATTGTTTACCTCTTGTACTTCTGCCAATTCTTTGTTCCAAAATATGCTCAACTTCTTCATTATGTTTCTTAGGATATTCCATCAGTACTGTCATGTCTTCTTCAGGTTCATGAAACTCATACAAATCAACAATGTTGAAAATAGGTGATATATCCATGTCATCAGGTAACTCAACTTCATATGCATTTCCACTGTCAAATTTTCTCAAAATCTTGCAAGGTCCAAACTTCTTCATCTTCAGATTCAATAATGTTCCAACAAGAAATCTGCCTTTTCTCAAATGAACCATCACTTCAACACCAACATCAAAAGTCTTATATTTTCTTGATCTATCAGCTCTATCTTTGTATTTCTGATTACTCTTTTCCAGTTTCAACTTCACGTCTTCATGCAATGTCTTCATGTACTCAACAATTTTTTCTCCTTCAGCACTTCTCTTTATTTCATCATTAATGTCTCTCAAAGTAGATATACCTCTCGGTTGTATGCCATTCACAATCTCAAATGGTGTTTTTCCAATACTTCTATTCACTTAATTATTGTATGCAAACTCTGCTTGTGCCAACACAGAATCCCAATTACCTGGTGTGTCTCTAACTAAACATCTCAAACGATTTCCCAAACTTCTATTCACAACTTCTGTATGTCCATCAGTTTGTGGGTGAAATGTAGAACTATATTTCAACTCGGTACCCAACTTTCTCCAAAGAGTCTTCCAAAAGTATCCAACAAATTTACTATCTCAGTCAAAGATAATACTCCTCGATAATCCATGCAATCTGACAATTTCCTTAAAGAAAAGATCTGCTACATGTATTGCATCTGATGTCTTTCTACAAGGTATAGAATGTGCCATTTTAGAAAATCTATCTACAACCACAAATATAGAATCATTACCTCTTACTGTCTTCGGTAAGCTAAGAACAAAATCCATACTGATGTTAATCCAAGGTTTCTCAGGTACAACAATCGGTGTGTACAATCCAATATTCTGACTAACTCCTTTTGCAACTTGACAAACTCCACAACTTTTCACAAATTTTTGAACATCTTTATACAATTGAGGCCAAAAGTATTTCTCCTTAAGCAAACTCCATGTCTTATCAACACCAAAATGTCCAGCCAAACCACCACTATGTTTCTCTTTTATCAAATTAGTTCTCATAGGTCCTCTCGGTATACATAACTGAATACCTTTAAACAACATACCTCCTTGCATAAAATATTTATCCCATCTAGTACTCTATTGATCTTGAATAGGTGCTCTGCACTTTCTCCACGACTTAGAAAAATCAGGATCAAATTCATAAGAATCTCTCATGTCATCAAATCCTAGAATTCCAATTTTCATCTCGGTCATCAAAGATCTCCTTCTACTCAATGCATCAGCAACTCGGTTAGTGACTCCACTCTTATGCTTTATCACAAATGTATAGCTCTAAAAATACTCAACCCATTTCATATGTCTCTAGTTCAACTTATTCTGACTACCCAAATACTGTAAAGCCTTATGATCGATATACAACACAAATTCACTTGGTATCAAATAATGTTTCCATTTCTTTAGTGCTTGAACAATAGCATAGAATTCTTGATCATACACAAAATATTTCCTTTTTGCATCATTCAAATTTTCACTAAAGAAAGCAATAGGTTTACCTTCTTGACTCAACATAGCTCCAATTGCACTTCCACTTGCATCACATTCCACTTGAAATACCTTATTGAAATTAGGAAATTCAGCAACCTTCTGCTTCATAGTCTCAAAACTTTTATCAGCTCCATATGTCCACTTGAATTCTCTTTTGTCTCCTCTCATAGTCTCAGTCATAGCATTACAAATTGAACTAAATTTCCTTATGAACTTTCGATAAAAACTTGCCAAACCATGAAATGATCTTACCTCACTAGCATTAACAAGAGTAGGCCAATTCAAAATAGCTTCAACCTTTTCAGGATCCATTTTCAAACCATCAGCTAACATCATAAATCCCAAATACACAATCTCCTCTTTCATGAATGAACACTTTTTCAGATTTATCAACAACTTTTCTTCTTTCAATCTTTGCAAAACTTGTCTAACATGTAACAAATGTTCTTCTCTGGTCTTACTGAATATCGGAATATCATCAAGATATACAATCACAAACTTACCCAAGAATTTCTTCAAAACTTCGTTCATCAACCTCATAAAAGTACTTGGTGCATTAGTTAAACCAAAAGGCATAACCAACCACTCATACAAACCTTCTTTTATCTTGAAAGCAGTCTTCCATTCATCACCTTCTTTGATTCAGATATGATGATACGCACTTTTAAAATCAATCTTGGTAAAATACTTTGCTCCAGTCAAACTATCCATTATATCATCCATTCTCGGTATAGGAAACCTATACTTCACCGTTATCTTATTGATCACTCTGGAATCAGTACACATTCACCATTCCCCATTCTTCTTAGGTGCCAATACCATAGGTACTGCATAAGGACTCAAACTTTCTTTGATCAAACCTTTCTTCAGCAACTCTTGAGTCTATCGGTTCAATTCTTGATTCTCGGTAGGTGTCAATCGATGAGGTGCCTTGTTCGGTAAACTAGCTCCAGGGATTTGATCCATACAATGATCAATTCTTCTTTTTGGTGGAAAACCATCAGGTACATTATTAGAAATGATTTCACTATACTCGATGAGTAATTTATCAATCTCCTCAGGGACATTATCCTCTATTTTCTTACTCGGTTTGTTAGGAATCACAACAAAACATACATAATTTCTCTTCAAATCCTTAACAAACTTTCTTCCTTCCATCAAGAAAAATTTCACAGATGTGCAAACATTACTAACATGTTCTTCCATCAAAGGTAACAATATTTGTTTCTTGCCATCAGCCACAATAGTATACTTATGTAATCTCCCATCATATATAGCATGTATATCATATTTCCAAGGTCTACCCAACAAAATATGACAACAATCCATAGGCATGATATCACATAACACCTTATCATAGTACTTTCCAATCTTCAAATTCACATAACATTGTTCACTTACCAGGAGTGTATGCTCATCTTTGATCCATGAAATCTGATAGGGCTTCAAATGTTTCAACCTTTCTAACTACAATTTTGTGACCACCTCTTCAGATGCCAGATTCTCCGAGCTACCACTATCAATGATTACCTTCCAAACTTTGTCAAAAACTCTACATTTGGTCGTGAACAAACTTTTCCTTACCAGATCTTCCTTTTTACTTGCATTCCAAAGTGCTCTTCTTACCATCAAGTTGTTTTCCTTCTTAGGTTCATTCGGTGACTCTTCTTGCACCAAAACATTCTGACTGTTACCAAACTTCTTACTTGCATGTGTACACTCAAATGATCTATGTCCTTCTTCTCCACAATTGTAACAAGTTCCTTGAAAACTTCCTCTATTATAACCATCTCAGTAGTTATTGCGTCTGCCTCTAGACAAACTTTCACCTTTCCACTCAGTCTTGCCTTTATCCAGAGTTGTCTTTTCTAGTTCAGATCTACTATTTTCACCATAAGATCTACCTCTTCCTCTAGGGAATCTACCACCTCTACCTCTTTGTCTTTGCTCATGTCTCTTGTTCAGTTTCTCCTTAGCTTTCAATGCAAATTGATAAGCCTCTTCAATGCTCTCCAATTTGACCAAACTGATTTCTTCTTGGATGAAAACTCTCAAACCATTCAGGTATCTAGCAATTCTTTCCACATCATCTTCATCATGTCTAGATCTAATATCTAATCTATAAAATTCCTCAGTATAATCCTTTTTAGAAAATTGGCTATATTGATGTATATTGGCTATATTGATGTTTATGACTTAGTATAGTGTTGTCATTATGGCAACAAAGTCATATAGTAATTTGGAGTCAGCAAACTTGATGGGAAGATTAGAAATCAGCTAAGTGTTGAAGACTGGACAGTGTACAAAGTTCCTGAAGCTTAGAGTATCAGCGCACGTGCGTATGACTGAGTTATGGTATGCACCCTAGAAGATAATTTGGTTATACTATATTCATGCTTAGCCTATGAATACATGATCAGATATGCAAGTATGAGAAAGATATAGACAGTTGAAGTTACACAACCAGTGTGTGCTAGAGAAGAACAGAGTAAGCAACCGATTGTTAGCATTTTGAGTTGCGCTTACATTCTAATGATGTAAAGGCTATGTGCCTATTGTAATTAGGTTTCTAACATGTAAATATGTTTTTTTGTAAACACGCTTGAGCCAATATAATTAGAAGTGTTGTATGTAATAGGTTTAAGGGCCGATCTAGTTGTTTGTTTTGTATGCACATATAAATATGAGATGCGCCCATTGTAATTAGTATGGAAGTTGATATAGAGTTGTGATAAGCATAGAAGAAGTGTATGAAGAGACTATAAGATGTATTAGATCTTTACAAGAGTTCAAAGCATCAACGCATCAAAGGAACTAATCTGACAAGCAGTGTCACAGTGACAGTTCATCCAACAGATATAGTGTGTATTTGAGATCAGAAGGTTGTAGCCTTCACCACTTGAGCAGTGAGCTCTAGGACAGTGTGTCCACTCCTCTAACAAGGACTATTGTAAAAGACTCCTAACAGGGTTTGACCCTTGACAAGGTCTACTATACTTAATGCATTGTAAAGAAACTCCTAACAGGGTTAAGGATCTTCTAACAGGGATCATAAAACACTAGTTCAAAATATTAATGGGTGTCAATTCCCATCGGGGTTTTTACCTATTTGGTTTTCCCCGTAACCATATTGGTGTTATGTTTTGATTTCATATTTCATGTTTATGTGGATGTTGATTTTAATACTTAAGTATTTAAGTTCAGTTTAAAGATTAAGTAAAAAGATAAAATATAGTGAACACTGATTCACCCCCGCCCCCCCCCTATCAGTGTTCCCATTCCTAACAATTGGTATCAGAGCTCCGGTCCTCAAAAAAGAAGTTTAACCACTTGAGGAGATCATGGAAAAAGCATAAATGAAACATTTGAAAAGAAATCTTGAAGCTGCTCTTGAAGACCTAGACAAATATGAAAGAGAAACTGAAGAAATAAGGGAAAAACTTAGTGATGCTCAATTAGTCATCAAAAGGATAAGGAAGGATTTGAAAGAATGCTCTACCAGTGATCTAGGGACAATGGTCAAGAAGCTAAATAAAGAAAATACATCCTTAAAAGAACAAATTGAAGAATTTGATGATAAGCTGACTAACAATCAGGAAGTATATGATGAACAGGTCAAAGAGAACCTTCAACTAAATGAAGAATTGAGGCAAGCAAACATGGAAATATTAGAGCTAAGAAACAATAAAGAAATCTTGGAATCTGAATTGAAAGATGCTAAGAATCACATTGATAAATTACACACCAGTTCTGATTTGATAGAATCTTAGTTGTATGCAAGAAGAGCTAAAGGAAATACTAGTTGCATTGGATACAATGAAGCACCAAATCAGATTGACAACATGCGAGAAAGAATGAAAGCACCAGAAGGTACCTCAGATACTAAGGAGACTGGAAGTCAGTCTAAGGATCATATTGAACCACCTAAGAATGAATGCAAGCTAGTAGACCACACTTGTTATGCATGTAACAAGCATGGACACATAGGAAGGAACTATACAGAGGTAAGACCTTTCAATGATTACTATTATTCATGCAATAAATTTGGTCATAGAGCTATGAATTGCAAGACAAGTCAAAAGAATAGGACTCATAATCAAAGAAATCAAAATTAGTCAAATGTAAGAAGTTCTCAGAATGTTACATGTCAGATATGTAACTATAATGGTCACTTAGCTAAACAATGTAAGATGGTAACTCATGTCAATGTACCATGGAATATAAGACCTCCAATCATTTGTCACTCTTGTAACAAGGCTGGATATATCTCAAAGTTTTGTAGATCAAGGACGCAAGGTTAGGAAAGCCCTAAAAAACCCAAAAAATTAGTTTTGGTTCCTGAAGGAGAAGTCAATTTTTTGAGAGCTTTAGAGGATGCGAGCTTGATTTGGTCAAAATCTAAGAAGGAAAAGGTTGATGAGTATGTATTGGATGCATCCACAGTGGACACACCCTCTACATAAGGATGAATGGCCCTCAAGGTCATAGGGGGAGCTAATTTAGCTCTAGACCCTTGCGTGGTTGGTATACTCACTCTCAGAGTATGCGCCTTTGGACTTAAACTTTTGAAGACTAAGGGAACCTTCGTGCAAGAGCGCACTAGCTGATTGTTTGCAGAATGAAAGATAGAAATTTCCAAGTGCTAGCCTGGTTTACGCGACAAACATTAATGGTAGAATTTCTACTTTAAAGTACACAAAAGTTAGAAGATCTCTCATTGCATTCGAATTAAGAGCGATTGAAGAGTAGAAGAGCCTTAACATTTGATTGAGAAGGATTGCAGTTTGATTCTTCAAGTGATTTTTTGTGCATTTGATCGGTTGCGAAAACCCTAGTTCATCGGGCTGATTCAGAATCTCTTGGAAACCTTTGTGAAAGCGATATACAAGTAAGTGATGGCTACTCCTATAGTATTTGATGTTGCAGAGAAGAAAAGACACGTGTTTAAGAGGCATCCATTTAAATCTACACTAGATGACCTAGAAGGGGCATTAATCTCCGCACACCTATGGGCATTATGCATGTCGAGGACATTAGGGCATACATCTACTATAAGAAAGAACTAGTAGGATTGGACAGATTAAGGGTGCACATGGAAACTATGCTAAAACTAGACAAAACCTTCATGGATGAGTATGTGTGGTGGAATAATCATCCTATAGTGGAGTATGCTTAAACATATGAGTTCTATGAATAAGAATGGATCAAGATTCTATTGAGCAGGATTCATGATGACCTATTTTGGATAGGTGAAGTACTTGTCAGAATTACTTGTGACCTAATTCATGAAATGATAGGCCTCTCAAAGACATGCATCATCCTTCCAGAGGGTAAAGATGTGAGGAAGATTGTTGAATAGACTTGCAAGTCAATAAGTGATAGGCGCGGAATGACCATAGAGCCTATTGAGAAAGATGACATCAAATTGATGTCTATGATACTTGGATATAGGTTTCAACACACCAAGAGGGTAAAAAGTGTATCTGCAGCCACAATTCTTGCAGCCATAAGAATTGTTAATGAAAATGGGGAGTTCAACCTATGTGAAATCTTGCACGCATAGCTAATTGACAACATCAAGGTAATCAAGCATGATAAGACCAAGATATTCAAATTTGGGTCTTTGATAATTTATATGTACTTCCATATTGTTGGAAAGGTGTCAGACTTATACCTTGACAGGACTATTCCCACTATGCCATAGATATCCTTCAAGGCATCTATTGAGAGCACTCTAAGAGACCACATGACACTAGAGTTGAAGACATTTAGGGTCAAAATGTAGATGAGGTACAGGATACCAGAGAACATTGTTGAGAATTACAAGGATACTATTTGTTTTATGGTTGAGATAGACACAACATGCACGGAGGCAGTTGAACCAAGATCAAAGTGGATTCATCCACTAGGATATGAAGTGGAAGAGCCTATTCTAGAGGCCTATGCTCAAGTTTTGTTGTCAGCACCCAAAGACCCCAATGAGCCAATATGGGGAACCTATGAAGAGAAGACAAGAGAGATATATGCTAAACTGAACAATGCAGCAACAAAGAGGAAGGTTGCCAAGGTTACCTCAGAGATCTTGAGAATTCATGGAGTGTCTCAAGAAGACCTAGACAAATCAAGGGAACAAAAGATTTATTTAGAATTAGAGAGCGCAAATGTAGCAAAAGCAAAATCAAATGATCCTAAGTTGAAGAAGGTGAAGATAGAAAAATCTGATGAACAGAAGGGTAAAACTGATGTTACTCCTTCTGCGCCCAAGGAAACCATTGACCTGACTGCTCCTCCTGAGTATAAGGAAATCCAAAGAGGAAGAAAGAGATCGACACTGGTCATCCATCCTCAAGAGTAACAAGGAACAAAAAGAACTCACAAGCACCTCCTAAAGTAAGTTTCAAACCTAGTCTTAGTGTGCTAAGTGCAGCAATAATTGATGAGGGAAGAATTGATCAAGTAGGAAAGTTTTATGAAAAATATAGTGAGATAGACAAATCTAAGATACATGGAATGATATTCAAACACATGCTGAAGTTCAAGAAGACAGTCTTGGAACTTAAGACTATGATCCCTGACAATGTATGGAACATCCTAGAATTCCAAAAGAGACAAGCTATTGAAGAGGATTTAAGGATAAGGGAAAAGATTTTAGATGACACTCTTCCAGTATGTTTCTTAGAAGATAAATCTCTATTTTTAGATCTGGTGAAGCCACATGTCAGAACAAAGTCAAGGACTTTTCATATAATGGACAAAAACTATGATCTGGTGACTAAGGAAACAAAGAAAGCCTTTGAGAAGGTCTTTATGAATAGGCACATGTATCTAGCTACTGCGCCCACAACACAAGTACCCTTAAAGGAATTCAAGATGGTAGAGCCCACTAATGCATCAGTGACAAGTCCTCACGACTCAACACCTGCAGTTGAAACACAAATAGAGATAGTTAAGTTTGCGCCCATGACATAGTCACTAAAGGATAGCACCATTATCATTGATAATGTAGAGATAGACATGGCGGCCACTGACACTGAGTTGGACAACTTTAAAGAAGCTTTAGTGAGCACACAAGAAGCTAAAATCTTATGCAGTAATACTCCTACTCATCAAGAATAAATATTGATTGAGGATATAACAAATGAGAAAGAAAAAGACAAGGAAGCTAAAAAACAAAAAGAAGAAGAAGAGGTAAAAGGAAGTGAACAAAAAGATGAAACATCAGCTGAACCAATCAAGGTAAAACAAGAAGTGATGGATAGCACTCCCATCACTCCCTCAGCAATATTGTTGTCAAGTTTGACACCTGACACAACTAGTTTGGAATCATGGGGAGAAGAAGACCTGATTAAGTTCAACATCTTAGCTATGGAGAAGGCCAAGGAGAAACAAGTGGTGAGGAATCCTCTCCTTGTAGAGTCAGTGAACATACTGAATAGTTTGTTACCTGTAGACAAGAAAGTGTCCAAGGTACACTTTGTTGATGATGTAAGTGCAGTCGTTTCACAATTCAAAAGCAATTTCTCTAGCCTGGAAGAATTTGTATCCTTAGTTGAAGAGGAGAAGTACTTGAAGAAGAGATTAAGTGAATTGGTTAGCAACTATACACTTGACCTGAGCTCACTAAAGGCTGGTCAAGCATCTTTGAAGGAGTTTGCAGCAAAGGGTAGAAAGATCATTTTTGACTGTATGGACCAGGACAAACTGACTGGTGGTCTGTATAAAAAAGTACAAGAGGCAAAAGTTATGATAGAAAACATAAAGAAATAAGTGGAAGATCCCTCTGTTGATGTGAACATGTGCAATAATGTCTACCAAGGATAGTTAGACAAGATTGAGAAGGCAGAAAAAGAGATGATCAAGATAAGGGCTAGACAGACTCAGCTAAGGAATGCTCTTGCGCCCTCATTAGACATACTAAATTAGAATATCAAGGAGATCGATGCCACCATGGTGACATATGATCAAGGTCCTAGCACTGATTTGGAGAAGATGGAGAAGCTATAGTATGCTTTATGCACCCATCTAAAGATTGTAAATTCACTAATCATATTTTGGAAGAAGGAGATCCAAAATCTTCAGATAGCATATCCAGATGTTCTCTCATAGTAAGTTTTTTGTAGATTCAGTTTTGAAACACCTTTGTCATTAATGTCAAAGGGGGAGTATGTGTAGAATATGGATTATAGATATGTATAAGGAGATATAAGATAGAAAGATATGTATAGGGAGATATAAGACAAAAGTTTTTGTATTAAGGACAGTTAGCAACTTGGCCATATTCCTTTGTTGCCATCAATGAAAAAGGGGGAGATTGTTGGAAAGTTGGCTATACTAATGTATACGACTTATTATAGTGTTGTCATTATGGAAAAAAAGTCATATAGTAGTTTGGAGTCAGCACACTTGATGGGAAGATCAGAAATCAGCTAAGTGTTGAAGATTGGACAATGTACAGAGTTCTTGAAGCTTAGAGCATTAGCGCATGTGCGTATGACCAAGTTATGGTATGCACCCTAGAAGATAAGTTGGTTAGACTATATCCATGCTTATTATATGAGTGCATGATCAGATATGCAAGTATGAGAAAGATACAGACAGTTGAAGTTACACAGCCAGTGTGTGCCAGAGAAGAACAAAGTAAGTAGTCGACTGTTAGCATTTTTAGTTGTGGTTATATTCTAATGATGTAAAGGCTATGTGCCTATTGTAATTAGGTTGTCAAAATGTAAATATGTTTTTTTGTAAACACGCTTGAGACAATTCAATTGGAAGCGTTGTATGTAATAGGTTTAAGGGCCAACCTAGTTGTTTGTTTTGTATACACATATAAATATGAGATGCACCCATTGTAATTAGTATGGAAGTTGATATAGAGTTGTGATAAGTAGAGCATAAGTGTGAAAAGAGACTATAAGATGTATTAGATCTTTGCAAGAGGTTAAAGCATCAGTGCATCAAAGGAACTGATCTGACAAGCAGTGTCACAGTGACGGTTCATCCAACAGATATAGTGTGTATCTGAGATCAGAAGGTTGTAGCCTTCACCACTTGAGCACTGAGCTCTAGGATAGTGTGTCCACTCCCCTAACAGGGACTATTGTAAAATAATCCTTAAGGGTTTGAACCTTGACAAGGTCTACTATACTTAATGCATTGTAAAGTAACTCCTAACAGGGTTAAGGATCTTCTAACAAGGATCATAAAATACTAGTATAAAATATTAGTGGGTGTCAATTCCCACTGGGGTTTTTACCTATTTGGGTTTCCCCATAACCATATTGGTGTTATGTGTTTATTTCATGTTTCATGTTTATGTGGATGTTCATTTTAGTACTTAAGCATTTACGTTCAGTTCAAAGATTAAGTAAAAAGATAAAATATAGTGAACACTGATTCACCCCCCCCTCTCAGTGTTCCCATTCCTAACAATCCTTTACCAAGCTATCTTTCTACCTCAAAATTTTCATTTGCCTAACTAGGTTAATCTAATAATCACAAGGTAAGAACTTCCCTTTCAATTTATTCACCATTTTACTCCATACCTTGATTTTGTCTTTGCCTTTCCTCTTTCTGTCCAGCTGCAGATGTTCCTACCATAAGGATGCATGACTTTTCAACTTTGTGCTTGCAATTTTCACTTTCTTGTCTTCAATTACATTTTCATACTCAAAATAATTTTCCATCTCTGTGATCCAATCCACCAATTCATCAGAGTCCAACTTTCCACCATACTTAGGAGGATTAAAGTGTGGTGTAGACTTCAGACTTGTCAAAGCCTTCAAGAATCTTTCCTCACCCTGATCCATCATAGGTGTAGGTTATACATCACCTTGTTCTACCTCAACTTCATCATCACTAACATCTTCAAGATGTCTTCCTCTTCTCTAGGTTGTTTCAACAGCTTCCAATCTAGCATCAATTTGTCTCAACATGTTTGCCAATCCTGGATCTGCATCTTGCCTCCCACGAACCATCTTGAAAACCCTTTGCAACTGTAGGTCAGATCACAATCTGCTACCCCACAAAAATTCAACTAGGGCTTCACAAGAAGGAACCTTCAAATCTAGATTTGCAAACCTAGATCCAGATCTAACCTCACTCTAATACCACCTGACGCAATAGTAGGGTAGGAGGGGCCAAGGAATGGCACACCCAGCCTGAACCACCTTGCTCAACAACATGCAGAAGCAACAAAATAGTGGGAGAGAGAAAATACAAGATCATTCATATATTAACTCAAATTGATTCATACATACTGAGCTGTAAGGCCTTCCTGATTTTGACCAAATATTACAATGAATTACAAAAGTCCTCAACATGTGAGGATCTGTGAATAATCTCAATCTTCTACCTTCGATCTTCTATCCAAAAATTGACTCCCTAAACTCTAACTAAACAACTACATTTATAGAAGAGACTACTAAACCGAGTCGACCTTCAGATCCACAATCAATGGAAGGAACGGTCAGATCTGGGACCACATGCTTCATAAGGATGGATACTAGCATTAAATATGTGACCCATAATCACTGCACAAGTCGGACTCAACATAAACTCAAAAGAAACCCATCGGTAAGCAAAGCTAACTGAGCGCAAGACAAGAATCACCGAGCGCCAGGGAAAATTACCAAGCGCCAAAGAGATAACTGACCAACATCGGCGAACAAAGGAAACTAAGCAACACCGAACCAACTTGGTTAAAGCAGGAACCGAGCAACACAAACAAACTCAACTCTATTTTTGGTGACACAGGATTGCCAAGGACTTGAGATGCTCCTTCATCAGGAGATCTTAAGAGAATACAAGGAAAATTGTAGAAGATGCCCTGAAGACCAAGGATGAAGCACTGAAAGCTATAGATGATGAACTTTTCAAGACAAGACAAGAGGTTGGCACATTGCATGAACATCTACATGATACAAATGAATAAAATGGAAAAGTCCTAAGGGAGAATGAGGATTTGAGAAATGAGAAAGAGAAATTAAAGAGAGAATTGAAGAATGAAAATGATCTAGTGAAGAAATTCAATAAAATTTCTGGAAAAATTGATGAGCAACTCAAAAATCAAAGAGACCACATGCCTAGGATATACCAGTTTTACTACTTTTGAAGTTGGTAAATCTTTTGGAACAAAAGAGATCAAGTAAGAAGGAAAGTCTCCACCAAAGGTAATACAAAAAACTTCTAGTAAGAAAGCCTACAAACCTGTATGTTTCAATTGTCACCAGGTAGGTCATACTGCAAATGTGTGTAGAAGTAGATATGCAAATAGGTCTAACACCTTTAATGGATATTGCTATAACTATAATAAGTATGATCACATTGCTCATGATTTTATATTTAGATCTAGTAGTAGATTGAGTAGATTTGATGGTCACTATTACAATTGCAACAAATATTGTCACAAAGCTAATGAGTGCAGGTCAAGAGTGAACAATCAAAGGTTACTTGTGAAGTAGAATACACCTTACCAAAGGGAGAGGCAATTTGATGTCACATGCTCAATCTGTGGTAACTATGGATATATGGCTATGAATTAAAGAATGAGGACTACAAGAGGTAATGTTGGACTATGCAGATCAACTAGTATGGCATGTTTTCATTGTCAAAAGATTGGACATCTAGCAAGGGATTGCAGGTTAAGGAACCAATCAGCAAACCAGTCAAGTAACCAGAAAGGAAAGAAAATTGTAAATGTAGAAGAGAATAGGAAAGAAATGAACAATATGTGGAAGAAGAAGGAAGACAATAAGTCATTGGAGGAATCTACATCTCCATCAGGTGCGGATAATTATTCATCAAACTAAGTCTTCATGTGGCTTAGGGGGAGCAAGTATTGTTGATTCCATCTTCTAACCCCCTCTAGGTGTGCGGTAAGATCTATCAACATTTTAAGATACAATAAAATATATTAGAGTATATTATGAATTTTTGATAGATTATATGGTGTTTTGGTCATCGATAATGAGATTTTGGGTTAATCGGTGAAAAGCTAAGTTCAATCGGTAAATGCATTTAATACATGTGCTAAGGTAGATAAAAAGACATTTTTGGATTTCATTTTTTCACCTTGCACATTTTGAAAGCTATTGTGGAGCAAAAAGAAGCCTTGTTTGAGCCATTTGTAGAGATCCAAGTGATAAGAAGGAATTTTTTGTGGAGATCTGAAAGATAAAATTGATCGATTGTCATGGTGGTTGTGGTGCTTGTTGTTGTGTTCTTTGGCAAGAACCCTATTTGTGAACTATTTGAGGTATTTATCTAATATCAAGATTTGTGGTTGAAAGATAGGATGGCTACTCCTAATTTTATTGATATAACTGAAAGACCTAAACAAGAATTTAAGTGACATCCATTCAAATCAATGGAAAATGACCCAATAGGTGCCCTAACTAGAGTGCCCCATGGTGTTTTGTACATTGAGGATGTTAGAGCATACATTCACTATGAATTGGAAGATCTAGGATTGGGAGAAATATATGAACACTATAAGAAGTTGTGTGATGATAGGTTAGTATTGAAAGATGAGCATAAATGCATAGCAGATAAAGGTTTTCATCCCATGGTCGATTATCCTGATGAGTTTGAAGAGGATCAGATTAGATATATGAGTTTGCTCACTTAGAGCTATAATGTTTAGCTACTTCTGATAGCTTACCCTATTAGGAGTACACAAGACTTATACAGTCTACCTTGTTAAAGGATTTTACAATCTCTTTAATCTAAGAGATGTACCCTGTTAAAGGTTTTACAAAATAAGACCTATTTGAGCCTACCCAATAAGGGGATTTTATAATTATGAATACAATACAAATCATTACTAAATATGTCTGTAATAATGCATCAACAAATGCTCTTTAGACTCACTGTGCTCACTAACATTTTAACCTCATTCTATACTGTAGTTCCTTTCACTCAAAATTCAGCTTCAATACTTGGTAGTCTCAAATCTAATTACTTGGTAGCTTATCTTCATTTCATCACCTTCACATCAGTTTTGAATCCTTCACATCATTCTCCCTCTCTCTTTATCATCCTCTGATCTTTACAATCTGTTCTTTGTATACTTGATCTAGAAGCAATGGAAATGTTCTCTAGATTCTTCTCTTTAAACGATGGTAGATTTGATTTCATTTCCAATGTATATATTCCTTTCATTTTCCATTAGTGGATCTTACCTTGGAATCATGTGCAATCATATTTTTACATTCCCAATGTTTCAACAAATGATCTCCTTGATATCAGTAGAATGTTTTTTTACTCGATGTCCAAATTCAATGTATCTGCCATAATCTGTTATGTCAGCTTGTGTTCTCGGTAACATGTTTTGTTCTTGCTTGGTAACATGTTCTCTCAACTCAGTAACTACTATGCACTGCTTGGTGCCTACCTTTCTCTTCTCGGTGCCTGTCATTCATTTGCCTTTATCGACATTGCCTCTTCCTTTACCAACTTCTCTATTTGCTTTACCGACTGATTCCTATGTCTCCTTCTTTCACTGACTGACTTTGACTATCCAATATGACTTTGAAAAAACTAATGACAGAAAAATAACTATTTAGGAGTATCAATCTCTTTCTTTGGCATTAGTTTAGCATCTTTGTCAAAAACTCAAAGTTATTCAAAATTTTGTCCTTATTCAAAATGTGCTCAAAATTGTGACCATGTATAAACTATAAACTCGGTAAGAACTTGTCACTTATAAATTGTTATAACTGTTATAACTCCTCCTGTGATAATACTTCCTATATTGTACAATACATATACATATATGTATCCCCCTTTTTTGAAAAATATGCCAAAAAAATTTACTTTGATTAGGTGGTTGGATATTATCAAAAATATGTTTATCCCGCTTCTTGTCATCTTCCAGGGATGTCTCTTAGGTTTCCTTTGTTGAGAAAATGGTGTTGTACACCTTGCATAATAAAGTTTATTATTGTATTATTTCATTTTATTATGTAAATGTTGCACCTGGATGAACGTGCAACATGTAGGGATTCCCATTGAATATTCTTTGTGATTTATATTGTAACATTGTGATATTATTGGATGTAATTATTTAATATTGGGGAAATAAATGAAATAAAGTTCCCAATATTAAATGTGGGTCAATAGGATTTGGTAGCACATGGTTTATGTGATACCACTTAATGGTTTTTTGCAAGAGCTTGTTTCTATAAAAACAACCACAAGGGTAGTTGTTGAGGTAAGACAGATGGAAATAGGTTAGCCAAAGGTAGCATTTGTGAAGGTTAGAAGCATGACATGGGATGTGTGGATTCATGCTTGTTCACATGGATTGTTTGGTTGTGGCTAGGGCTTTGAAGGCTTCCATGGTTGTATTGCAATGGTGTTTTGTTGAATAATACATGGTGATGGATGCTTTTGGATGCTGGATTTTTCCCTCAGGAGGGTTTCCCAGGATATATCTTGTGTCACATTTTGTGGCTATGTTGTCTATTCTCTTGCATGTGGAATTTAAGTGTTTATTTGCTTCGGATCTATTATGGGTTATGTGGAAATGTCATATTGTTGTATGCAAGTTTTCTATCAAGTGATATCAGAGCTATGGTTGTGGTGTTGTAACCCTAGGTTGAATCCATGGGAATGCATGAAAGAATGTTAGAAATGGAAAGATATATGGGTTTTGTATGTTGTTTATTGTAGATCTGAGGGTTTTGGGTTTGTTGTTATGATGGGTTGTTGGCTGATTTTGGGCATGGAAAATTGTTAGTGAAAAGGGTTTTGGATTGTTTCATTTAAATGAGGATTTTGGAGGGGAGTTTGCATAGATGACCTCCTAGGTAGAAATAAACCTCACCATTGGATCCGGTTTGGCCTTGCCATGAATTTTGATATAAAATATACCTTAATTTAGCCATGTTGATAGAAAATGCAAAAGGTTTTTTAGTTTTAGCCCATGACGACCGTCAAATTTAATCTCGTCATAATTTTTCGTCACAAAAATAAAAAAATCGTAGTGAAAATGTTAAAAAGACCATCTTGGTAAAATGGCCATAACGTTCTCTCAGGATATCGGATTTTTGACTTCTTATAGTTGTTGGAAAGCTAATTCAGAGCACTACAACTTGGTGTGGGTTTGATTATGTGGTTTTAATATTTTGTTGGGTTTTAAGAGCCTGAAAGGTAGATGTGATTTATTTTGAGCACATACTTGGGCATAACTTGGGCATATGGAGTCAGATTTTGGACTTCAAATAATCAACGAAAAGCTCTTGGAGAGATCTATGCATTTGTTCAAATTTGGTACATGTTTGGCATAGTTTATTTACTGATATATTGAACTAAACAGGTTTATGGGTTATTTTGACTATGGTGACATTGTGAGTTTATGACATGGTTTATTTTGGAGATTTGGATTTGATGCCATTGTATACTTAGATTAGATTTCATATTGGTCTCATGTTGATATGGTTATCATTGTTTAATTTGTGTATGTATGATGACTTGTTGGATCTACAAGTTGTGTAGTGTTGTAGGTGGTTTATACTTATAGGTTGCATTTATGGCTTGGATATGGGTTGTCTTTGCTTATTGATCTTTCATTATTGATGCATATTCATATTTGTGGCTTATATTTGGGTTGTCTATGCCCTTAGTCACATGATTTTTTGATTTCTTATCATGTAGAAGGGATGAGATGTTGTTACTAGGTACAGTCATGGTGGAGGATTGTGGTTGACTATTTTATGTTGACAAGTTGGACATTTTTGAGAGTTAGATGCTTGGTTCATGGATGTGATCATGGTTCCATGGATTTTGACATAACATGATTGGATATACAGGTAATTAATTGGTGCTCATTGATTTGGATTCCTAATTTAGTTATGGCAGTATATCTTCTTGGTTGAGGATCATGGTTATTTGGTTTCTTTGAGGAGCTCATGAGGTGCACTTTGAGTTCTTTGATGGTATGATGTCTTAGTTGATTCTCATGGTTAGAGGATGGTTTCTTCATCATGATTTCATGGATAGCTTAGATACAGGTTTTAGTGGGAGCTTGTGATAGTGATGAGGTGGTAGTGCAGGATTGGTTCCTAGTTTGGTTTGTATCTTCTTGGTTTGGAGATCTGGGTTTTACTTGGTACTAACACTTTGGTTATGTGTGGTAGACTTGGAGGATCTTGATGTAGGAGATGGATGTTATGATGCCATGGGTGACTTGGTACTATGGTTGAGCTGGATTTTTTGGCATTGATATATTTATTGAGTGTTTACAGATGTTAGAGGATGGCTTACATCTTGTTGTTGCAGAAGCTTCTTTGATATTTACATGGCGCACTTGTTATCTTCATGATGTACGAAGATGGTTCTTCATGGTGTGTGGAGATGGTTACATCTTGAGGACTCATGGGGTCCTTGGTAGAGGTGTGGTTTATGTTTCCATTTGATATGTTATCTTTGGTTTTAGGATGGTTTCATTATTATGTCATGGTATACTCTTGATACATGTTTAAAGTTTTGACATGTTATGATATGTTCATATGGAGCATGGTATCTCTTTTTTTGAGATGGTTTAGATCATGGTTGTCATGTTTATGATCCTGATTCCTAGGTTGGATTTGTGACATTGATCTTGGTTTAGTTTCTTGGTATTGAGTACATTGATAATTTTCTAGATACTTCATGATATTTCTATATTGCATTTGGAGTTGGCATGGATTGATTGGTTACAGGTGCTCATGGATACTTAGTGATAGAGGTGATGTTGATTTCTCTTATGACTAGAGATGTATTTGTTGGGATGGTTTATAGTTTCAATAGGAAGTCCAAGGGGCATTCACCTGATATGGAATTTAGAGGATGTTTTTATTAGATTAGTCTTGGTTGGAGGCTTGGATATCTTGATGAGCATTCTCAATCCCCACTCTTGCTCTACTCGGAAGTTTACTACTTGAGAGGTATAGCCCATTATTTCTTCTCAGGTGCAATATGTTTATGCTTATCTTTCATGGATATGGATCTTGAGATATGGTGTGAGTTAGTTCTTGAGGGTTCATTTGATAGATGATTTTGGTATTGGTTATCTCCTTGTGCATATGTTGTTGTGATATCATCATGGTGGAGTTTAGGAGATGGTTTTATTGGGCATGTTCCTTGGATTAGGAATGGTTATGAGTTTGATCTTCTTGTGAGAGGCTTACATCCATGATTGGTTATATGGCATGGTTTGGGTGTTGTCGTGGCTTCTTGTTTGGGGTTATATGGAGGAGATCATACTTGGCACAGTTTTCATCTAGAGGTATGTGTAGAAGGACATGGTACAAGTTATGATTTGCATGGTCTCTTTGGTCTTGGTTATCTTCCTGGATGTTCGGTGTCACTTACATTGCTTTTGAGATTGGTTGGAGTTTGTGATCACTGGTTTGTGTTCATGTGTGTCATGTGAGAGATGACATGGTTATTCCTTTATCTTTTTTCTTTGTTGGTTGTGGAGAACTTGGGAGAGTGTTGGAGACTTGTTGTGAGAGTTGTTCTTGTAGGATATTGGTTTATATGTTGCACATTATTGTGGATGTCCTTGATACTACATGGATTCACTTCTATGAGATGTTGTGAGTGGATTATTTTTAGATTTGACATTACCTTTGTAGTGGGAGCTTCTTGGTGTGTATGTGGCAGGTATTTCTCTTGAGGCTTGTGGTTGCAGGTTGGATATATAGATTTGGAATTCACTTGGTATACCTTAGGGGTATGGATAGTTGGATTGGTTCACACTTGCTATGGGTGCTATTTCAGCTATGGTTATGATGACTATTGATACATGTTATTACCTTTGGACTGAGTGGTTGTACTTGGGATATCAGTTGGTACAAGATTTATGTTTCTTATGTGACAGGTTGAGTGGATTTCTCTTTGGATGGCTTCTATGTATGTCATGTGGTTTTGGCATAACAGGAGGTGGGATCATTCATGTATGAGATGGTGGATACTTTGATTTGTTGCGAGTACCTAGATGGAGCACATGGTGTACTTTGGTTCATGATGGTGTATGTGCTAGGATGGATTTTTCTCTTGTTCATTTATGTGGCTATGTATTGACCCTTATGCAATGTATACAACAAGTGGGAGATTGTTGAGAAAATGGTGTTGTACAACTTGCATAATAATGTTTATTATTGTATTATTTAATCTTATTATGTAAATATTGCACCTAGATAGATGTGCAACATGTAGGGATTCCATAAAATATTCTTTGTGATTTGTATTGTAACATTATGATATTATTGGATGTAATTGTTTAATATTGGGGAAATAAATTAAATAAAGTACCCAATATTAAATGTGGGTCAATAGGGTTTGGTAGCACATGGTTTATGTAATACCACTTGGTGGTTTTTTGTGGGAGCGTGTTTTTATAAAAGTAACCACAAGGGTAGTTGTTGAGGTATGATATGTGGAAACAAGTTAGCCTAAGGTAGCATTTGTGAAGGTTGGAAGCATGGCATGAGATGCGTGGAATCATGCTTGTTCACATGGATTGCTTGGTTGTGGCTAGGGCTTTGAAGGCTTGCATGTTGCAATGGTGTTTTGCTGAATAATACATGGTGATGGATGCTTTTGGAGGCTGGGTTTTTCCCTCATGAGGGTTTCCCAAGATATATCTTGTGTCACATTTTGTGGGTATGTTGTCTATTCTCTTGCATGTAGATTTTAAGTGTTTATTTGCTTCAAATCTATTATGGGTTATGTGGAAATGTCATATTGTTGTATGCAAGTTTCCTATCATCCTTCAATGTTTGTAGTACAACAATTTTTCACCAATATCTATTGCTAATCCAATCATGCTATCCATTGAAATAATGTAGGGGGTATTGACCAATTCATTGGCCTTGTGTAGATGCTTCTAGAATGATTCAACTTGGGGAATAAAAAGTACTTGTAGCTCAAGAAGTTTCATTCTTATTTTTCTTTCTTCTCTTTTAAGGTCATGATGCATTCTCATCAGATGTTTCAACCTTGGGTAGTAAGTTTGAAGTGATCCAGGCTCGGTTGTAACATTCATTAGCTTCTCGATCAACTTTTTCTCAATAGAATCATCTTTCTTTCTGATCTCCTCGGTGGAATTTGATATCACATAAATTTTATGAAATAATGAAAGAATATTATGAAACTTATTTTCCAAATCTATGATTAACTCTAAAAGGGATACCTTGTCCAATGCAACATTTTTTAGTATATCCTCAATTATTTTCTGCTTCATTTTCTTCTCATGAAATTTCATTAGGTACTCAGTAGTTTTTGTACTAGGTTCTTTAACTTTCTTCACCAACTCCTCCAGTTCACTATGTAAATTTCCCTTCTCATTGACATGTGCATCATGAATAATTTCCTGCAATATATCCTTGACACTTTCTAGCACATCAGTCTTTTGTTTCTTTGCCAACATTTTATCTTGGGTTGCTTTCATCTTCAATAGATCTCCAAATTTAGATAATTCCTTTGGGCTTAGTGAAGAGATTTTGACCTTGGGTATTATAATCAGTTGGCTCAAGTCAACTTTATTTTTATCATATTTCCTTTTTCTTATCTTCTTCTTTTCAACCATAATTCTTTAGGGAAACGTGATGCCTTCATTGCATCAGATGTGGTCTCGATTGTAATGTCTTCTATTCTCTCTTCTTTATTGTCTTCTTGTTTCTCTTCTTATTTCTCCTCTTTTCTTTCTTCTTGATTTTCCTCTTTCTTCTCCTGTTTGTCCTCTTTCTTCTCTTTTTCTTGCATATCTTGCTTCTCTTTTTCTTGCACTAGTTTCTGTTGATGCCCTGTAGTCTCGGTAGAGGTAACCTGCTCGATATTCTATTCCTTGTGTGTTTAGGTTTCCTTAGGTTCCTCAATTTCTTTCTATTCAATCTCCTTCTGCTATTCATTGGACTTATCCTCTACATATGTAGGAATTTCTTTTGCAACTTCATAAATCACTTCATGAATCTCATAATAATTAGGTACTTGTTGTAAAATTGGATCTTCATCCATCAACTTAGCAGTAGAAGTATCATCAATATCCATGCATTCTGTGTCTATATTCTTGGTCTCCATCACATCTTCATCTTGTCTAATTTATTCAACATGGTCTTTGTTTGTGATGTCTTTAATTATTACCTCATCTTTTTTGGTGCAGGAGCACCTTAGGATCTTAGTGGAGGTCCTATGAAATTTTTGCTTGTAGGTGGTTCTATCCAACCACCAGAGAATAAGGATTACTAGAAAGTCCCAAGGTGTGTGTGAGAGTCTCGTAAATAGGGGTTTTTAGTTGTTTAGTTTTTATCCTAGTCCTAGAAGTCCTAACCAGTCAGTTTTTAGCATGATACTAGGAGGGTCAAGGTTGGTCAAAGTATGGACCAGGACTCCAAAGTGAGTGAAAAGTTACTAAATGATGTCTAGGCATGATTTTGGATCCATTTGGGTGTAACTAAACAAGTTAGGAACAAGGAAGTGTTACAATTAATACAAAAATTGCAAAAGTTGCTCATGACAACTTTGCAACTTCGTAAAGTTGTCATGACAACTTTCCTTAAAAATTTCAAATGACCTTAAAAGAGTAGAAAGGTCAAACCTAGGGTCTAAAAACATGTGGAAGGATTATATAAGAATAATTGAACCCTAATATGAGGGTTGGTCATCATTGTGTACAGACTTTCTTTGGAAGAAGGAGTAATAGTCATAAGTTTGGTATCATAGTCATATAGATGAGCCATAATCCACACTATAATGGATTGAATGGTGAACTATTCTAACATGGTTGAATAGTAATTTGTATGTATATCTTATGTGTGGTATTAGTTTTTAAAGTTTGTACATGTTAGTAGTAGTTTGTAAATTTTATTTATTTGTTAGATTCACTGTCTTGTATAAAGTGACCTAGCTAAAAATGGCTCCTTCTTGATTACCACCGGTTGAATCCTCATGACCACTTGGAATCATGACATAGGGTAGGAAAGGAGAATCCAAGAATGGATAGTCCAAGTCTACACCAACAATAACAACAACAAAAACCACAACAAAATACAACAATATAATGCTTCAAATAGAATTTCAATCAACCTGCCCGGTTGTAAGGCCTTCTGCATTAGGGCCAAATACAATCACTTACAAAAGTATTTCTATAATCTCCTAGCTAGTCCAGCTCTGAAGCACATCAGAAACTAATGGAAACACTAAGGGAGATCTAAACTTGAGCTCTCAAGCCACCAAGCAATCTTCTTGTCTCCAAGCATGCAAACCACTAGCTCTGCTATTACAACTATTAGATAAACAATCTGATCTTCAAGATCTCGTAGGATCCACTTATTATCTTATCAATATATTTGTCCTGACTCTCCATATGTCTAAACAACTACCCAAATACTCCTTACATACATTTCCTCAACCACAAGTTGGCTGGAAGAAATAGTTAACTCCTAAGCCAAGTCGGCTTCTACTACAAACACATATTAAATGCAACAACAGTCAACTCTCAAATAGCGTTACAAATAATTAATTCTCCATGTAAGCCTCAAGATCCACATAGGAGAATAAAATACAAGCTATTGAAATTAAATACACCAAGTTGGCCAACCAAAACTCCAAGAACTCCACTTGGTAAACTAGAACTATCAAGCGCTAGTAAAAACAACCAAGCATGCTAGGCATCACCGAGCAAGCACGTCGACCGAGCACCCCAAGCATCACTAAGTACATGTTCCACTAAGTGCTAGAGGTTTTACTGAGCTCCTTCAATGACTGAGCCTCTTCAATAACCAAGATCATCGGTTAAAGCTATAACCGAGCAACACAGAACCACTTCAACACACCACCATGCAGATTTGTTGAATACCCAAGAATGCCACTGCATCAGACACCCCAGGTTTGAAAATATGTTCTCATAGGCTGGAAGAACATCTTCTAGGATTCAACACATAAAGCTTGAATTGGTTCTTCACATACAATTCCTTAAAGTCTTCACCTTGCATACTCTTCCACTTCCACTTCCTCCATCTTTTCAAGTCTTTCCTTGATAACACACAGGTATGTTCTCCATATTGATCAATCCTTTCAGAATCCTTCAAGTTATCTCAGCTACCAAAGCTCAGGCTTCTCCTACTAAGTGTTGGATCCAGAAAAGGCATCAAGGAAAACTTCCTATCATTCTTCTCAATGGTAAACACATTCTTGACACAGTCATGCATAGATCTACAATCATACTACCAAGGTCTACCAAGAAACACTTGACAACTACTCATATACACAATGTCACACAAAACTTGATCCTTATACTGGCCAATCTGAAAATCAGCAATATATTGCTCCCTCACTTCCAGAGCATGAACATCTTGCAGCCAGCCAATCCTATAAGGATACAAATGTCTCATTATCTTCAAGCCAAGTTTCTGAACCATCTCCCCAGCTACAAGGTTATCAATACTACCACTATCCACAATCAAATCACAAAATTTACCTCTTGACTTGCATCAAGTTCTTGAAAAATTACTCCTTTGACACAGTTCCACCTTTGCACCGAGCAATGTTCTTTGAACCAACAAGTTCTCAAATTCAGGTTCATTCAGAATGTTCTCATTCACCACAACATTCCTTCGATCACCAATCTTCTTCTATGTGTACTCAAAAGACCGGTGTCCTTCTTTACCACAATTATAATAAGTACCCTTAAAGATAACCCTACCTTTCTTCTTTTTCGGCTCCACAAGTTTCGGTTCATCTTCAACAATCAGTTTGTCCTTCACCGAGTGATCTAGCTTCTCCTTCCCTTAGGAATCACCATGATGTATCCTCTTCAAGTTATCTTCTTCCTTCAGAGCATACTGATAAGCATCCTCAACTAAATCAATCTTCAACATACCAAGCTCATCCTGAATATTGAATCTCAAACCATTCACATACCGAGCTACTTTTTCTTTACCAATTTCTCTATGTCCTGACCGAATAGTCAACTTATAGAACTCCTTGGTGTAGTCTTCCACAGTCAAATATTTTTTCTTCAGATTCTACAACTTCTTAAACAAGTCAAGTTCATAGTTGGCAGGTATGAACTTAGTTTTCAATTTAGTCACCATCAACCTCCATCGATTGATCTTCATTTCACCTTCATCTTCTCTATCTCTTTGCAATTCTTTCCACCAAAGAGCAGTATGTCCTTTCAACTTAGTCTGTGCGAATCTTACTCTAAGAGGATCTTCAATTTCTTCAAGCTCAAAGAAATCGTCTAGCTCACCAATCCAATCAATCAAATCCTTAGGTCTCAAAGTACCAAAGAAAGTAGAAACTTCCATTCAATAATTAGTACTTAATCAAGCTCCAGATCTATGCAACCGACTAGTTCTGTCTTCACTAGATCTATCTCTCCAGTCATCTCCACTAGATCCAACAGCTTCAAAGTCTTCAACAACTTCCTCATAACCATCTTTAGTACCAAGATTCCTCGGCATACCAAAAATAGCCCTCACGACCTCAGCAAGAATGTCATTCTTCATCAATTCCATCTCAGATCTAAAATTGACTTTAATTTTCTCTGTAATCTTCAATTCCACAAAATCATGAAGATCTGCAATTTCCCTAGGGTCCAATATTCTCGGTGGCATCCTTCAAGATCTTTGAAAACCCAAGGCAACAAATCACCAACTCAAGGTCCTGGTGCAAACTACCTCAACTCAACGATCGGTTTACACACTCAAGAACTTTAAGCTCTGATACTACCTGTATACACCTAAAAATGGTCATCTAGACTATTAGCCCCTTTTGCTAAATCACTAATTGCTTATTCTTGATCAAATCCTAGTTCTATCATTTATTCGATTATTTTCTATGGGCTAACCATTTTATCCTAAGTCTTTATTTGATTAAAAGGAATATTTCCTCCCCTTTTAATAAATAAAAAGCCCCCACTTTTCCTCTTATCCTAAGTTGCACAAATAAAGCATTATTCTTATTTTATAAAAAAGGGAAAAGCACTTTTTCTCTCATATGGACACAAAAGTCAACTCCTATTTTCTCATTGGAGGATATTTGTGCGCATGGATTGGTCCTCTTTCAAGCTCCACCCTTGATTAAATCTTTTGCCTCTTAATCTCCATGGTCCATTCCTTCTCATTTCCTTTAAAAGAAGAGCTCTCTTCTTCATTCTAGATCCCCAACTTTTTATGCTAACTTTATGCTGTAGGATTTCTAGGTCACTTTGGACCTTTTGAAGATTTGGAGCATTCTTAGCATCTACATCTCATTCTTGCATTCTACATCTCATTCTTGCATTCTTAGCTTAGCTTCATATTTATGCTTTCTTAGATTAGCTTCATTTCTATGCTCTAGATTAGCTCACATAGATTAATTAGCTTGGGTTGTAACACTTGCATATTTCCTTTCATAGCTTAGCTTGCATTTCCATTTCTAGCATAGCATTGCATTGCATTTTCATTCTTGATTCTTGAGGATATTGGCATTCTTTCCGTTGTCTTCATTGAATCTCCCATTGCATGGTTTACTAGCAAGGTTATAGGCTAAATAGCTCTAGCTGAGAGCATTCTTAAAAACCCTTGCACTCCATGCCTAGGGAGCTATGGATCAATTTGTGAGGGCTCATTCTTGAGTTTCCTTGCATGTAATGATCCATAGAAGTGTGACACATTTATAGCACACACTACCTGACATAGGGTAGGCAAGGAGAATCCAAGAATGGACAGTCCAAGTCTACACTAGCAATAACAACCACAACAGAATACAACAATATAATGCCTCAAATAGAATTTCATTCAACATGCCTGATTGTAAGGTCTTCCGAGTTAGGGCCAAATACAATCACTTACAAAAGTATTTCTGCAATCTCCTAGATAGTCCATCTCTGAAGCACATCAACAACTGATGGAAACACTAAGGAAAATCTAAACTTGAGCTCGCAAGCCACCAAACAATCTCCACGTCTCTAAGCGTGGAAACCACTAGCTCTGCTATTACAACTATCAGATAAACAATCTGATCTTCAAGATCTCATAGGATCCACTTATTATATTATCGATCTATTTCTCCTAACTCTCCATATATCTAAACAACTACCAAAACACTCCTTAAATACATTTCCTCAACCACAAGCTGGCTAGAAGAAATAATTAACTCCTAAGCCAAGTTGGCTTCTACTATAAACAAATTTTAAATGAAACAATAGTTGGCTCTCAAATAGCCTTAAAAATAATTAATTCTCCATTTTAGCCTCAAGATCCATATAGGAGAATACAAATAAAACTATCAACATTAAATATACCAAGTCAGCCACCCAAAACTCCAAGAACTCCAGTCAGTAAACTAGAACTACTGAGCGCTAGTAAAAACAACTGAGCACGCTAGGCATCACTAAGGAAGCACATCGAATGAGCACCACAAGAATCACCAAGTAAATGTTCCACCGAGTGCCAGAGGTTTTACTGAGTTCCTTCAGTGACTGAGCCTCTTCAATAACTGAGATCGTTGGTTAAAGCTACAACCAAGCAACATAGAACCACTTTAACACACCACCATGCAAATTTGTTAAATACCCAAGAATGACACTACATCAAATAAAGAAGGGCATTGTATATACTTTGTAAATATGGGTTTTGGGCTCATTGTGAGCAGGTTAGCTATTTTTCCAAGTAGGCCCTAGGCAAGTCTAGGGTTACCTAGCTAGGAGCTTGATGAATTACAGAGGGATAAAGATGGAATAGATGGATTGGTTTGTACCAATCTTGGTGTGTGGTGTGTTTAGGGATGTGAAAAACCTTTGTGGATGATAGGAGAAAAGGAGATAAGATCATTTGATTTCCTATTGATCTTGTGAAGTTCAAACTGGTTCAGAGACCCTAGAAACCCTTAAATATAGGGTTTTAAAGAAAATATACTATATTGACACATTGGGAAACCTAAACATAGGAAATATCAAAGCCTAGGATGAGATATTAAAGGATCCTAAACTGTTGGTATGGCTTGTTAAAAGAATTTTGGAGTAATAGAATGGTTTGACAATTTAGGAGGCCTAATTGGGACAAAAAGGCTATTAGGCCTAGAATATAGGAATCGAAGATATTGATAAGAAACCATATGGAAGATTGGTTGAAAAGGAATCAAAACCTATTGAAAAGAATGGAGAAAGAGTGCAGACACCTAGTTTCAAGAATATAAAGGATTGGAGCAATATAGATTGCCTTGGTAGGACCTATGAATGCATGGTAAGTCTAGGAAGGTGAAGTGGAGAGTTTGAAGTTGATTAACAAGGTCTAGTGAAGGAGAGGAGTTGAAGGAGTGCCCTCTTGTTGGGGTAGAGTTAAAGACCCTAAGAAGTCTAAGAGAGATCCTTTAGAAGAGCCAATGAGCTCCAGTTGGTTAGATCTCCCCATCATTTTTCTTGTGTTAAAACAATAGGATCAACCTTACCTTGTTGTACCTCAGTCTCAGTTGACTGGTCTAGGAATAGATTTCTGTCCATTTTTCATTAGTTTCTTTCTGTACTTCTTCAAGTTCCCTGACCATGATTCTTAAAGATCCACTCTTGATGAGAAATTTTCTATAGTGCTTTTGCATTGCCTCTTTAATATCAAGTACAATCAACTCAAGTACAATTAGTACTAGAGAAATTTCCCTTATTTTTTTCTCGGATGTCAATGCATACTTCCATCTTACATCAAATTTCTTGTAGAGACTATCAGGTAGTCAGTTGGCAATTTCAAAAGGTATTGTCCTAAATTTGCGCAATATGAAAACAACTACATCCTCAATCTTTATCTTGTTTTCATCACTATGTGTATCATATTTAGCATATTTTATTCCTCCAAACCCTTCGTACTTCTTAAGATTTACAAGAAATCCATCTAGACTTTTTGGTCTTGGGGGATGGTTCTGCACAACTTTAAATTTACTCAAATCTTCAGACTCAGTATCACTATCCTCTTGCAATTTTAATTTTCTTCTTGGTCTGGTAGTTTTTTCTTTTATCTTACATATGTTTTTGGTTTCAATTGCTCAGGCTTAGGTTTCCTCAGTGTAGTTGTAGACCTTGTTAGTGGTCTTGTCCCTTTGAGGATCAGTGACTGATTTTCCACTTTTGGTTTTTTGCCCTTATTTTCAAACGGAACTGCCTCATATTATTGAATACTAACTCCAAGATTTTCTGTTAGACCAATGATCATTTTGGGTATTTTCCTTTGAGCCTTAGGTATCAAGATACCTAGATTTATCTTCTCCTTGACTTCCTCATATGTTACATATCTTTTAGCTCTCCTATCCACAAGTCTAGCTAGTAGGGATTCAATTTATTGTGATGTTGTATCAATATCAATCTCATAGCCCCCATCAGTTGTAGCTAGATAGTCCTTGGCACAACAAATTTCACAATACATGTGTCGGTGTCAACCTCAAAAAATATAGTATCTCAGTGGTCTTTGACTAGTTGAGGTGCAATTATGAATTTCTTATGCATCCTTGTTTGAAATTTGGTAAAATAATCATTCATAACAATATCAAAGTTATCTCCTAAACTATTGATATACTCATTAATCTGATAGATAATTGGTTTCTTCACATTCCAGATCACATTACCAATAGATGGAAAGAAGTTTTAGAAATAGAAGAATATACATACCAATAGAGAAACAAACTTCAATGTGTTAGTTTTGGCTTTCCAAATTGTGTTTATGTTATCATCAAATTGCTTCAACACGATTTCACAAAAATCAATTTTTATATCCTTCTTGACAATTTTGTATGCTAAGTCCACTTCTCCACATGGTACACTGTCCACTCAAGAAGATTGGAAGATTCAGTATGATATGATATTGCATGAAAATTTTAGTTCAAGATCTTCCACAATAGATATCTTAAGACCTATTCTGTCCCATTTAGCTTTTGTCAACTCACATAGATTGTCCTTGTCAGTCTGCTTGGTTTCCTTCTATTTGTCACCGATTAGGTATCCAGTCACAATGTATATAACATCCTTTGTGATTTTGATTGGTTCATCTAGCCACATAAATTGATCATGGACTCAACTTAACATGATTCTTATCCACTCGGTCTTGAAAACACTTAGAATATGTAGGGCATGCATTAAACCCTTAGTGAGGCAGGAGCATCCTAGGCGTAAGGGCAATCTTGCATCACCCAAAAATATTTCTAGTTTCTTTTCAATAAGGGCTATCTTGTGCAGAGCTATTATTTTCATAAATTTACTATTTTTAGTAAGTATTCTTCATTTGAGCTAAGAATTTTCTATTTTATTCCTTGGAGGTTCACTTTGGTTATACCATCCTACTAGTAAGATCAAGTCTAGTTTTGAAGATATTAAATTTTTTTAGTATTCGCAATATCGTACAGAAACTTTGAACTCAGTTTTGAAGGCTTTAGAGGCTCTGAATGGGCTCAAAACTTCAGCTAATTGGAGCTTGCACAAGTTAAATATTTATAGAGCACTTTGCATCATTTATGAAATGGGGTTATAATAGCCGATTGGGTCAATGAGTGATGGCTTATGGTCTCCGAAAGTTGCGCTACCTAAAATGAAAGAAAATGAATTCCCTTTAAAATTTATTTTTGAGTTTTGAAAGTTGTTTGGACCTATTCTAATGTGAAAAAAATGAATAATAATATCTTAGGGATGGTCATCCTCAAAATTAGGGTTAAAATTTCTAGAACCTTCCTAGGCAGTGAAAAATTGCCTATATAAGGAAGGCTTGTAGTGTTTTCTAGGGCAGTTCTAGGTGGTTATTCGAGGCTTTATCTTCCAGAATATTCCAAGGAAAATTCCCATGTGGCTATCCATGTTATATTTTTTAATATTATAATTCTATTTCATTGGAGATAATAGAAAGTCCATTTCTTGTTCTTGCAAATTGTTGTTGTGTCTCTATTTATGTTATGTGTTTGTGGTATTAAGGGAACACCCTTCATCAAGTTGTATCTGTTGGATTATGATTCAACAGATTTGAATAACCAAGAGACAAAAAAAAAATACACCTAGGGATAAGCTATTTCCCATATTCATAGTACCTTATTTGACCTTGGGCCAACTAACAAGGACAACAACTCCTACACTTCTGGCTCTGCAGAACCAAGGTGGGTACACCTGGGATTTGGCACTTTTCCTAACAATTTCTTATTTTACAAATCCCATTTAAGAATATTTAGTCATATAACACTTATTTTACTGAATGACACAAAGTACATCACAAAGTAGCTAGCAATGAATCTATTTGATCACAGTTTTAAGAGATGACCATTCTTTGAGCCTTTCTTTCTTTCAATGATTCAAAATTGATTTTGATTTTTACCATGGATAGTATTAGAACATTGGCTTGATTTTCTTAAATACTGACTAGTACCTTATCCATTAGTTATTATCACAGAGTCACAGAGACATAATGAAGATTATGACCTATTTTCTCATTTGGTAAGTAAATATATCAGTTGTTATCATAAAACCTCATACTTATTGATAACCTTTACTATATTTTGTGATCCTACCAAATCATAGAAGCATTTTATTTAGTTCCTTGAACCAATAGCAATAATTAAATGACAAACAACCTAAAAGAGTTGAAGATGAAATTTAAGACTTGCTCAAATATCCATGAAATCAACAAAATAGTAATAAAAGGACACAATATTTTTGACATAAATATTCTTGCAATGCTCTTTGTATTAATCTCTTTGAGAAAGATACATTCACTATAACTCTATAATTTTTTTTAAAATAACTCAAAGACAAAGACTAAAAACTTTATTCATCAAATCTTGGAATCAAAATATACATACATCAATGATTATGTTACTGTACACTATATGGACCGACCTACTAGGACACAAAAGTGCTTTCAAAAATGAAAATTTGGATCCTTCTTCCCAGTCTTGGAAACCCTTTATAGAATAGGGTTGCAACAAGCTTCAAAACATGGGAAGGTACACTTGTTACAATAAGATAGGTTACACTTTACTTTTCCACAAAATGACAAAAGGTCACTTCTCCTCTAATAGAAATGCAGGTAGCCACAAAAAGGAGCATCATTCTTGAGTTGGTTCTGGTCCCACCTAGACACCTGTTACCTCCTGATTGAACTTTGCAAACCACTCACTGAAGATAATATCATTTGGCCACCCAAAATATAGAACCTTTTGTTCCTCTTAAATTAGGTGCTTACACTTGGCTCTGAGCTATTTGGCTCTGTTCTCTAAGGAATCAAAATACATCCTTGCAGTCATAATATCCTCAATCACTTTACCAAACAAGTAATTGTCATCATTGACAATAATATTACTTATCTTTTATGTGAAGTCTGCATCAAATTCCTCGATCCATTATTCTTGATCCTTAATCCTTTTGAGGTTGTTACTTGCATTGTATTTGTAATTCTATAACCCTTGAAGATCCATCTTATTTCAAATTCTCAACTTTTTTTTGCGCTTAAGAGAACAATCTCACTCTGTGATCAATGAAAGCTTTGTGAAAAGAAAAATCCCATGAAAAAAATATTTACTCAATAGATACAAACTATTGCACACTTCACAATAAGTCTCTTAGGGATTGAATTGAATGTTGCCAGTGATCAAATGTTCTTTTCAAAAATTTGAATTTCCACCATCGATGAAATCCCATGCAAATGATTCCAATGGATTAGATTAAATATTTTAAGACCGGGTCCACTTTTAAAAATCCACCTTGGAAAGTTAACCAATGAAATGGCAACCAACTAGAAAAGAAACGTCAGCATCTATTTTAACTCTTTTGCCTTGGCCACATGTCGATTAGTCGTGAAGCCATGATGACTAAAGTCCTTGCAACTTCCTATCGTGGGCTTGTGAAAACCATCAGATCCTCCTTGATTTGACCCTTCTTTAAATGCCATGAGGATTGAGCTACATGACATCACCAATGAAACACACCACATCATCGCAATGCCGTGAGGGATAAAGTTCACATATCATTTCACAATGGTAATACAAAAGATGTTAGATCAACCTAGATCTAACCAATACTTATCTCTGAATTGAGATCCACTTTGGGTCCACCATCTTCTAGGTGTCACATGCTAATTGGTTGGGCTAATACACTTTTACACTTTATGTAGGTGCTTTGCTAAATTGCCAACATTTTTGACAAACTTTCTAGACCGCAACTAGTTGGTGACTAGGCTTCCAAAACATACACTCACAAGGTCACAATAATTCCTTACTAACCACCACAGAGCTTCATGACTTGGTGAAAAAATAAACTTCACTAACTGCAACATCTTCTTACCAAATCACTAACACTTTTAATCACCTCTTAGAACATCTAAGAGCTAGCGACCAAAGACTTTCCCTTTAGCATATTCTATAAGTTGCAGGGTCACCAACAGTTAAGCTTAACTGCCCAAAACCATCACGAGATAGAAATCAAAGAAAATAATCCTTTTATAAACAACTTCCATGTGTCACCCAGGTGTGATGCTGCGATAGATAAAATCCCTGCAAATTTTCATCAAGTTATTGCACCTTCCATCAGATAAACTTAATCCATCAGATCTTTAATCGTATCCTTATCTCGAACTACGCTCCACCTTTCATCATGTGGCACTCGCTTGTTAAATCTTCAGGAGATTATAGAATACTCTTTGATGCTCCATGAGTTAACAGGTGAGTGCCACGTGGTGAATGGTGGAGCCTAGTTGGAGATAAGGATACGATTAAAGATCTGACAGATTATAGTTGATCTGATGGCAAACACAATAACTTGATGAAAATTTGTAGGGATTTTATCTATTGTGGGATCACATCTGGATGACGCATGGTAGTTGTTTATAAAAGGAGTGTTTTCTTTGGTCACTAGCTCATAAGGGTTTTGGGTGGTTAAGGTTAACTATTGGTGAGCCCGTGAATTATGGAAAATGATAAAGGGAAAGTCTTTGGTCGGTAGCTCTTTGATGTTTTAAGTGGTAATCAAAAGTGTTAGAAATTTGGTGATAATATGTTGCAGTTAGTGAAGTTTCTTTGTTTGCCAAGTCGCGAAGCTCTATGGTGGTTAGTAAGGAATGCTTGCGACTTGACGAGTGTATGTTTTGGAAGCCTAGTCGCAAACTTGTTGCGCTATGGAAAGTTTGTCAAAAATATTGGTGATTTGATGAAGCACTTGCATAAAGTGTAAAAGTGTATCAACCTAACCAATTAGCTTGTGACACCTGGAAGATGGTGGATCTAGAGTGGAGCTCAAGTCAAAGATAAGCATTGGTTAGATCTAGGTTGATCTAATGACTTTTGTATTACCGCTGTGAGAAGATATGTGAACTTTATCCTTTACGGTATTGTGACGATGTGGCATGTGTCATTGGTGATGTCACGTAGCTTGATCCTCATGGCATTTAAAGAAGGGTTAGATCAAGGAGGATCTCACAGTTTTCACAAGCCCGCGATGGGAATTTGTAAGGACTTTAGTCATCACGGATTTGCGATTGATTGACATGTGGCCAAGGTGGAAGAGTTAAAAGAGATGCTAATGTTTCTTTGCAAGTTGGTTTCCATGTCATTGGTTTACTTTCCAAGGTGGATTTTTAAAAGTGAACCCAGTCTTAAAATATTTAACCTAAGCTGTTGGAATCATTTGTATGGGATTTCATCGATGGTGGAAATTCAAAATTTTGAAAAGAATGTTTGATCATTGGCAACATTCAATTCAATCCCTGAGAGACTTATTGCGAATTGTGTGATAGTTTGTACCTATTGAGTAAATAGCTGTTTGATGGGATTTTTATTTTTACAAAGCTTTCATTGATCACATAGCGAAATTGTTCTCTTGAGCGTAGAAAAAAGTCAAGAATTTACAGTAAGACAGAGCTTCAAGGGTTGCAAAATTATAAATACAATGCAAGTAACAACCTCAAAAAGATTAAGGACCGGGAATAATGGATGGAGAATTGGATGCAACCCTCACATCAAAGATAAATAATATTATTGTCAATGATGAAAATTACTTGTTCAGTAAAGTGATTGAGGAGATAATGAATGCAAGGATGTATTTTGATTCCTTATAGAAGAGAGCCAAATAGCTTAGAGCCAGGTGTAAGAACCTAATTGAAGAGGAATAGAAGGTTGTGTAGTTGGGTGGCTAGATGATACTATCTTTAGTGAGTGGGTTGTAAAGGTTAGTCAGGAGGTGACATGTGTCTAGGTGGGACTAGAACCAATTCAAGAATGATGCTCCTTTCTGTGGCTGCCCTCTTTTCTATTAGAGGCCAAGTGACCTTTTGTCATTTTGTGGAAAAGTAAAGTGTAACCTATTGTATTGTGACAAGTGTAACTTCCCATATTCTGAAACTTGTTGCAACCCTATTCTATAAAGGGTTTCCAAGACTGGGAAGAAGGGTGAATTTTCATTTTCAAAAGCACTTTTGTGTCCTAGTTGGTTGGTCCATACAATGTACAATAAAAAAATCATTGATGTATGTATATTTTGATTCCAAGATTTAATGAAGAAGTTGTTAGCCTTTGTCTTTGAGTTATTTTGAACAGTTTTACAAAGAGTTATAGTGAATGTATCTTTCTCAAAGAGATTAATACAAAGAGAATTGCAAGAATATTTGTGTCAAAAATCTTGTCTCCTTTTATTACCGTTTTCTAATTTCATGGATATTTGAGCAAGTCTTAAATTTCATCTGCAACTCTTTCGGGTTGTATGTCATTTCATTGTTGCTATTGGTTCAAGGAACTAAATAAAATGCTTCTATGATTTGATAGGATCACAAAATATAGTAAAGGATATCTTGATAAGTATGAGGTTTTCTGATAACAATTGATATATTTACTTACAAAGTGAGAAAATAGGTCATAATCTTCATTATTTTTCTATGACTTTGTGATAATAAGTAATGGTTAAGGCACTAGTTAGTATTTAAGAAAATCAAGCCAATGTTTTCATACTGTCCATGGTAAAAATTAAAATCAATTTTGAATCATTGAAAGAAAGAATGAAAGGCTTAAAGAATGGTCATCTATTAAAACTATGATCAGATAGATTCATTGCTAGCTACTATGTGCTCTGCTTTGTGTCATTCAGTAAAAGAAGTTTTATATGACTAAACCTACTTAAATGGGATTTGTAAAATAATAAGTTGTCAGGAAAAGTGCCAAATCCCAGGTGTACCCACCTTGGTTCTGCAAAGCCAGAAGTGTAGAAGGATTTTTCATCCTTGTTAGTTGGACCAAGGTCAAATAAGGTACTCTAAATATGATAAATTTATGATCCCTAGGATTATTTTGTTTTTTGTCTCTTGGTTATTCAAATCTGTTGAATCAAAAGCCAACATTATCAAAGAAGGAGTTCCTGAGTATGTAGATAGATCGCTAATTTTGATTGTTGTTGTGTCTCTTTGATGTTATGTGTTTGTGGTATTAAGGGGAGAGCCCTTCATCAAGTGGTATCAGAGTAGGAGTTCCTTAGTATGTAGATAGATCATCGACTGTGAGGCAGTTTGCACCAAGACCGTGGTTAAGGGTTTTAGCGATAAGTGTGAAAATGCCTCCACAAAGGGAATGTGGTGGAAAAGTCAGAGGTGTGCCACTTGAGGCTAGAGCCCTCCAGAGACAAGTGCGAGCATTGAAAGAAGAGATTCATAGTGGAATGAATCTTTAAGTAAGAGATGAAAGTGGGGATGAAGTCGAAGGAGGAAATGTTGATCAGGAAGGAGAAGACAAAATTTTGACCCGAGGAAGAAAAGATTTTTCACGCTATTTCCAAGATTTGGAAAAGACCTAAGATTGAGGTCCCCTCATTTTTAGGAAATCTTAACCTAGAGGAATTGATCGATTGGATCAATTAATTACAAAAATATTTTGAGTATGAAGATATCGAGTATCCTGACAGGGTCAAGTTTGCGAAGGCTAGATTGAAGGGTCATGCAAAATCCTTGTGGTAGGAGATTTAATTGGAATAAAATAGAAGAGGAAAGGATAAAATCACAAGATGGGATTGGATGGTAGATAAATTGAAGTGATAATTCATTCCTATCAATTATGAGCTTGATCTACTGAAGAAAATGCAAGGTCTAAAGCAAGCATGGAGATTTGTTCAGGAGTATACAAAGGATTTCTATTGAGTCCTCATCAGAATAGGCCATGCAAAAGATGATAAGGAGAAAGTTGTTTATTGCCTTAATGGGTTGAGGTCGAGTATTCATGAGGAGTTGAATTTGGTCAAAATGAATAGTATTGAAGAGGCATACAGATCTTCCCTAAGAGAAGAGGAAAATTTGAACAAGAAGTTTGAGAGTAGGAAAAGCGGAAGACGTCGTGGTGGAAGATCCTATGGACGGTCTTATGGAGGCTGAAATGAAGATAAAAAAAAGAAGGATGAGGCTAGTAGCAGTCAAAATTAGAGGGGAACTAATTTTAATCATTTCCATGATCAGATTAATATAGATCAGAGGGGAAGATGAAGAGGACAAGGACCAGGAAGATGAGGCTTTCGTGGAACATGTTTTCACTATGGAGAAGGTCATAGGGAATATGACTATCCACAATGCCAATGAAGGATAGATAGGAGAACTAAAGACTAGGCTAGAGTTGCACACGTGGATGAAGATGTCAAATCATCAAATTGTGAAGATGGAGAAAGAGGAGAAGTCCTAGTTAACAAAAGAGTCCTAATAAGTGGTCAGAATGAACTTGAGCAAAGGAGGATCTTGTTTCACACTAGGTGCAAGTGTAATGATAAGTGTTGTGATGTGATTATCAATAGTGGATTCCTTGATAATTTGGTGTCAGAAGAGATGGTCATAAAGCTAAATCTCAAGGAGCAAAAACACCCATGTCATTACTGTATCACCTTGGTGTAGGATGACCACAAGGTCATGATCAATGAATAATGCCTAGTGAAGTTCAAGATTGGGGGATACCATGATGAGGTACTATGTGATATCATACATATGGATGCATGTCATATGTTTTTGGATAGGCCATGGATGTTTGACAAACATCTTGTCCCTGATTCTCATGTGAATACGCATTCCCTGACAAAGAATGGAGTGCAACATAAGCTAAAACCATTGAAGGACATAGAAGCAAAGGTATGTAGTAATGCAAGAATAAGTTTTGTTGATGGAAGAAAGTTCTTAGAGGGTATGAGACATGATCATATGTGTTTTTCTTTAATTCCAAAACCTGGTAAAGAGGAAGTAGAAGATGTACCTGCATAAGTTGCATGTTTGTTAAATGAGTTTTAAGATATTGTATTTGACAATGTTCATGATGGATTACCACCTATAAGGAAGATTAGCCTTCAGATGGAATCGATTCTAGGAGCCAGTTTTCCAAATAAGGCAACACAAAGAATGACACCAATAGAAAGTGAAGAGTTGAACAAACAAGTACAAGATTTGTTGTAGAAGGGGTTGATTCGAGAGAGTCTGAGTCCATGTGTTGTACCAATATTATTAGCACCAAAGAAGAATGAAGAATGTAGTATGTGTACATATTACAGGGATATTAAAAAAATCACAATCAAGTATAGGTTTCCATTACCGTAGATGAATAATATTATGGACTGTTTGAGAAAAGCTATGTATTTCACAAAGATATATCTGAAGAGGGATATCATAAAATTCAGATCAGAGAAGGATATGATTGGAATATTTCCTTCAAGAAAAAGGAAGGGTTGTATGAGTGGTTAGTCATGCCTTTTGGGCTAACCAATGCACTGAGCACTTTCATGCGGCTCATGAATGAGGTTTTGAAAGAGTTTCTAGGTAAGTTTGTCATTATTTACTTAGATGATATTGTGATCTTTAGTAAGACATTGGAGGAGCATATAATGCATATTCATAGGGTGTTTGAGAAGTTAAGGGAAGATAAATTTATGATTAATTTGAAGAAGTATAGTTTTGTGAAGGAGTTAGTGTATCTAGGATTTGTAGTTTCAATAGAAGGTGTAAAAATGAGCCCAGAGAAAGTGAAGGCTATCCTCGAATGGCCTAATCTAAAGAGTACTATTGAGGTAAGATCTTTTCATGGTTTGGATAGCTTTTACAAAAATTTTATCATGATTTTTAGCTATGTTTGTGGACCCTTGACTAAAACAATGAGAGGGGATAGGAAAGAGTTTAAGTGGAATATAGGGGTGGATAAGAGTTTTAAACTATTGAAACAAAAAGTTATAGAACAACCTATTTTAGCACTTCTAGATTTTAATAAGGTGTTTCAAGTAGATTGTGATGCTAGTGGTACTGCAATAGGAGTTTTTTTGAGCCAAGAAGGTAGATCTGTTGCTTATTTTAGTGAGAAGTTAAATGATGCCAAGATGAATTATTTTGTTTATGATCACTAATTTTATGTTATAGTTCATGTATTGTAAAAGTGGAGACACTATCTCCTTCCTAAGGAGTTTGTTTTGTATATTGATCATCAATCTTTTCAGTATTTGAACAGTCAAGGAAAGTTGAACCAAAGGAATTTAAAATGGGTTGAGTTTTTGCAGAGTTACACATTTGTTTTGAAACACAAGAGTGGAAAGTCTAACAGGGTTGCAGATGCTCTTAGCATGAGATAAATTTTGCTGATAGAGATGTAGATTGAGGTGGTTGGGTTCAAGGAACTCAAGAGTTTTTATCTAGAGGATACTAATTTTTGTGAAGCTTGAAAAGCTTGTACAAAACTTGTTAATCTATATAGAACGAAGTGGTTGGATTTCATCATCCAGAATGGCATGCTATTGACAGGGAGTCAATTGTGCATTCCAAGAAGTTCTATGAGGGAGAATCTTGTCAAGGAGAAGCATACTGGATTGGTTGGACATTTTGGTCAAGATAAAACCCTTGCTTTGGTTAGTGAGAATTATTACTGGCCATAGTTGCAATAAGATGTCAAGAAGTTTGTACGGAGTTGTAGAGTATGTGAAATGGCAAAAGGAGCAAAGGATAATATAGGGTTGTATTAGCCATTACCTATACTAGAGAATCCATGGGAGAATATCAGTATAGACTTTGTTCTTGGTTTACCAAGGACTCAATAGGGGCATGATTCAATTTTTATGGTGGTTGATAGGTTTTCAAAGATGGTACATTTCATTCCCTATAAGAAGACTAATGATTTTGTTCATGTGGCAAAATTTTTTTTCAAAGAAGTGGTGAGACTACATGGTCTACCAAAGAGCATATTTTTAGATTGAGACACTAAGTTTGTTCGATATTTCTAGCACACATTATGGAACAAGTTAAAGATGGATTTGAAGTTCATCTCATCACATCATCCACATACTGATGGGAAGACGTAGGTGGTAAATAAGAGTTTGGGGAATTTGCTGAGATGTTTGGTTGGAGATAAGACAATGGGATGAGATTTTGTTTTACCATAGGAAGAATTTGCATATAATAATTCTGTCAACAAGAGCACTGGTAAATCACCATTTTAGATTATATATGGAAGTAGTCACAGAAATGCTTCTGAGTTGAGGAAGATAGACAAAGGAGAGATAAGTAGTGATGAAGTTGAGGATTTTGCAGAATATTTGAAGAACCCCCTTAAGGAGGTGAGGAAGCACATTACCAAGATGAATAGACAATATAAGTCTAAGGTAGATGATAAAAGGAGACATAAGGAATTTTAGGTTACGAATGAAGTCATGGTTCATTTGTAGAAGGAGCAATTTCTAGTAGGTACATATAAAAAATTTGAAAATGAAGAATTTTGGGCCATGTAAGATACTAAAGAAGCATGATTCAAGAAATGCCTATGAAGTAGAGTTTCCTAGTGAGCTGAATATTTCACTAGTATTTGACATTTTAGATCTAACAAAGTATCACGAAGGGGGTGTTGAAGATGGGGTCACAGAAGCACAGTGGAGTATTCTAACAACTACTTAAACTACCAAGGAGATTAAGGATATAATGGATAGTCATGTTGGCAGAAGCATAAGGAACAAGACATATGAAGAATATTTGGTCAAATAGAAATGATGACCTGTAGAAGATTTATCATGGCTGAAAAGGGAGGAGGTTAACCATCTTGGTTTTCCTCTACACACCTAAGATGTGATAGGGTCACTTCTCAAATTACCCAAGGTGTCTGATGTAGGAGAATCCTGGGTGTAAGGGCAATCTTGCATCACCCAAAAATATTTTTGGTTTCTTTTCAATAAGGGGTATCTTGTGCATAGCTGTTATTTTCAGGAATTTACTATTTTTAGTAAGTTTTTTCATTTGAGCTCAGAATGCTCTATTTTCTACCCTGGAGGTTCACTTTGGTTATACTAGCCTACTAGTAAAGTTCCATTTCAAGATCAAGTCTAGTTTTGAAGATATTGAAATTTTTCGATATTGGCAGCAGGGTACAGAAACTTTGAACTCACTTTTAAAGGATTTAGGGACTTTGCATGGGCTCAAAAATTTGGTTTATTGGAGTTTTCATTTATTTATTGCTGAAGAGAACTTTGTGCCATTTCTAAAATGGGGTTATAATAGCCGATCAGCTCAACAGGCGATGACTTATGGTGTTTGGAAGTTGCGCTGCCTAAAATGGAAGAAAATAAATTTCCTTCAAAATTTGTTTTTGAGTTTTGAAAGTTGTTTGGGCCTATTATAATGTAATAAAAAAGGAATAATAATATCTTAGGGATGGTTGGCCTCAAACATAGGGTTAAAATTT
This sequence comes from Chamaecyparis obtusa, assembly GCA_027943335.1. Classification (NCBI taxonomy): domain Eukaryota; kingdom Viridiplantae; phylum Streptophyta; class Pinopsida; order Cupressales; family Cupressaceae; genus Chamaecyparis; species Chamaecyparis obtusa. The sequence goes on from BSBK01002336.1 coordinate 450,950, forward strand.
CTAGAACCTTCCTAGGTGGTGGAAAATTACCTATATACGGAAGGCCCGTAGTGTTTTCTAGGACAGTTATAGGTGGTTATTTGAGGCCTTGTCTTACAAAATATTGTAAGGAAAATTCTCATGTGGCTGTACATGTTTTATTTCTAAATATTATAATTCTATTTCATTGGAGATAATAGAAATCCCAGTTCCCATTCTTGCAAATTTTGGTTGTGTCTCTATTTATGTTATGTGTTTGTGGTATTAAGAGGAGTACCCTTCATCACTTAGTCTCCAAGTGGATGTGATCATCCTTCAACTTCTCAGTGTTGCAAAAACTATGGAAAGATGCATTGATGTCCTCTTGACATATCTCCTCAATTTTGCTGTGGATGAAAGCACATATGTCTTTGATCTAAATAACTCTTTCTAGAATAGATGAAAGTGCGCCCATTTTTTTTGGTTTGGTGGTGTTCACGGGGGAATCTTATATTTAGGGTTAACAAGATCAACCTTCTCAACAACAACAAGATTTTGTACCTTAGGTTTCATCACTTCAGATGAATCAACACTTGATTTAAGTAGGATTTCATGTTAAATAACTCGTCCGTGCTTCCACAACTAGGGCACACACCAAAAATCACTAAAATATGCTTACTTGTATTTAGATCTGCTCAACAATCTCTCAAATGCTCTTAGAAGACTCGATCTGCAATGCACTCAATTACTCTTTGAAAATGTTAGGTGAAAATGAAAAATAAAGTGGTATATTTAAAATTTTTCCTCGATTAGGGTTTCCAACGACTAGAAAAGTAGTAATTAATGATGTCACCGACTCACCTTTTTGAATTATATTTTCTTTTATTGAATGAAACAAAATAATATTACCTTTCATCGATCAAACATGAAATGTTAACTTCACAATATATGTCCAAATGCATCTAAATATGCTTATATGGATCTTAGCACAAATGTTAGGAACAAATTTATGATTGAAATTTAGCTCACAGTTCCTATTCATACATTTAATTGATTAGGTGAAGATAGGTACACCTAATCTAGAGGATGAGGTGCCATCAACTGTTCCAAATGATGTTCAATCATCTAGAGATTTCCTTCTCCATATTTTATTCACATGGTTTCTTATTTCTTCAACATTCACTTGTGTTGTGTCATTTGTCTTTTTCTTGGTTGGAGCTTTACCTCAGTACCTGCAATCTTTGGCTAGGTGACCTACCTTATGACAATGGAAACATGCCATTCCAGGAGCTCTCCATGATCTTTTATTATTTCTACCATGCACCAAAATGCAATTTGATGCAATGTGTCCAAATCTCTCACATGTTGTACATGAAATTCTTGTGTTGTAGTCTCATAGTATTGTTGAGTGTTGTCGGTTGTTTGATGTATTATGTCAATTAGGTACCCATTTGACATTATTTCTTTGTGATTTACAATCTTTAGACTTATGACCATATCTATTGCAAATATTGCAGTAACCGTTGAATTTTGGCTTCCTTGTATTATTAGAAATCCTTGATCTACATTCAAATGCTTGATGTCCATACTTATTACAATTATAACAATAACCATCAAATTTAGGAATGCTTGGTGGTTTACCTCTTTTGCTCCTGCAGACATTAGGTGTATGACCAAGTTTTCCACAATAATAGAAAATTGGCTTCTTTATCTTCGGTGGGGTAGCAGTGTCTCACTTGGCAGCTTGGTTTAAGGACTGTCCCTTCTTGGCAGTGTTGTTTTAAGTGAACCCAAGTCCAGTTGTATCTCTCGGTTGTCTCTAACCTCTAAGTTATTCATCCAACATCCTTAATGTTTCTTCATTCTATTTTAGTACTTCATTTGCTTCATTTTCTTATTTTAGTTCTCTTGTCAATCTTTCAAACTCAGTCCTTAATGCTTGAGTTTCAAATTCCTTCCTAGCTATCTCATTGTTTGCATTCAAAATTTGGTCGGTAATATCATAATGTGTTTATGTCATTCTCATGATCTCATCACCCTTTTCAGTTAGTCTTGCCTCAACTTGCATCTTGTCTTCTTCTACCATTGTCTTTGCATCTCCAGCTGATCTTTTTGATTCAAATATTTCACCCATTCTAATACGTTGTGCCTCTTGATCTTTTTTTATCAGGTTCAACTGCTCAGTGAGTGCTTTATTCTTTTCCATTAGTTTTATAATGGATAATTTAGATTCATCATTCAAACTCCCTTCATATGATATCTCAAGTATCTCAACATGTTCTTGTGTAGATTTCAACTTATCAAATAAACACTTTCTCACCCTCAATGGATTTTCCAATTTCCTTTTTAGATCATCAATCAGATCATGTACATTTTCCAATTCAAGCTCAAGATTATCAATATGCTTAACTTTCTTGTAACTTTCCATAGCTATGATCTTTTCACTCTTAGGTGGCTAAACCCTTATCTCAAGAGTCCAAGCTCTGATACCAATTGTTAGATTAATAATGAAAATTTAAGTACTGAGAGGGGAGGGGTGAATCAGTACTATAATTTTTTTTTATCAACCTTTAACTTGATTTGTATTACTGTCATATATTCTGATCATTTATAGAATTGAAAACTTTGCATGTAACATCATAAAATATAGAAATCAAAACATGAAAACATAACTCATAACTCAATGATTTTTGGTCTCATAGAAACCCCTGGTTAGAGGGAGAAATTGCGGTGGGGACGTTACTCACAATTCTTCACTACTACAACAAAAAGGTTGCTCGATTAGAGCTACAATGTTTAGCTACTTCTGATAGCTTATCCTGTTAGGAGTATAAAAGACTTATACAGTCTACCTTGTTAAAGGATTTTACAATCTCTAATCTAAGATATGTACCCTATTAAATGTTTTACAAAATATACCTATTAGGGCCTACCTAGTAATGGGATTTTACAATTCTGAATATAATATAAATCAATACTAAATATGTCTGTAATAATGCATCAATAAATGCTATTTAGACTCACTGGGCTCACTAACATTTTTACCTCATTCTATACTTTAGTTCCTTTCACTCAAAATTATGCTTCAGTACTCGATAGTCTCAAATCTGATTAATCGGTAGCTTGTATGCATTTCCTCATCTTCACAGTAGTTTTACATCCTTCACATCATTATCGCTCTCTCTTTATCATCCTCTGATCTTTACAATTTGTTCTTTATATACTTGATCTAGAAGTGGTGGAAATGTTCTAGATTCGTCTCCTTAAATAATGGTAGCTTTGATTTCATTTCCAATGTATATATTCCTTTCATTTTTCATTGGTGGATCTTACCTTGGAATCATGTACAATCATATTTTTACATTCCCAATATTTCAACAAATGATCTCCTTGAAATCAGTATGTTATCACTCAAAAAAATTTTCATGGCTTCTGGTCTTTTCCCTTGGTCTCTGCAGTATTTTTCATGCCTCTGGCCTCAAGCCCTAGTTCAAAATTTTCAAAAAACTAGCCGTTGGGTGGACAATTTTTAAAATGCCCTAGCTCTGTTCTTTTTCATCGTTACATTTTTGGTGACTTAAATCCTTAAAATCCGCACGTGTTATTTAAAATGACCTTTTATATTGTTTGGCGGTTAGGTTTTTATGTCTAGCGGGGTCCCCTTTAATTTTTCCTAAGTCCTATGTCCCAACGCTTAATCTTTCCTATAGTTTCAGCCTTTTATTTCCTGGGCTTGGCTCTGACACCATCTAAATCCAATGGTAGGTGTAAGTTCTCATAAGATTTGTCAGAGGCTTGTGACCTTACGCCGGTCATTGATTCCTTTTCATGACGTAACGCTTCAGACGGGCGGGTCCACTGCCACATAAGAACAAATGGCTCTTCCTTATTGATTGAAAGAATTAATGATATGGTAGGGTTGTCAGAAGGACCTATGAGTGAAGAAAAAGTTACATGTCCGCTTATTGGATTTTGCGACGTGGCAGTCTCTCATTCATCGAAGGATCTTACGCGGCAGGGTGGGGTTAGGTTTTCATGATGACAACAAAGATTCAGAATCTACGGCAGGTGCATGATCTCAAAGAATATTTTTAGCCCTTGAGATTATATGCTAGCCATCTGATTCTCCATGCATGCAGGATGACTATTGTGGGTCCACTGGCAGGTGTTACAAATGGAGCTTTCTTATTGGTTGTGTTAGTGGGACCTGGTTTTTGGCTTGTCAGAGGGTCCTGACATCTGCAGAGAATCGATGATAGGCGTAAGTTCTCATGGGATGTGTCAGAGGTTTGAGATCTTACGCTGGTCATCAATTTTACTTTTCTCAGAGGTGATAAAGTGATGTGGGTCCACTGCTACATGTACTCGATTGGCAGTTTCTTATTGGTCGACATGTTGCTAAGAAGGATCTTGTTAGTGGGGCCTACAAAGAAGGATTTTCAATCTATGGTCAGTGCATGATCTTAAGAAATATTCCTACCCCATGAGATCATGCGCCATCCGTTGATTTTGAATCTTACTTGGACGTGTCAGTGGGTCCTGTGTCAGTGGTGACCGAGCAATTGTGGTGAATGTCATGATGACAAGTGGCATAAAGCGGGCCTAGGCGGGGGTCTAAGGTCTTAGTAGTCTGAATAAAAGGGTTTAGCGGCCTGACAAAATTCAAAAGGCTTCACTCGTTCATGAAGAAGAATGGTGGTGTTCCAAATTGACTGGCGATTCAGTGAACAAGTGTTCGCGTAACCGCTAAACTAATTGGTGGAGAGATAAAGTATTCCACGAACTGGAAAAGGTCTTCAGTCGCCAGTTTGCTAAATGTGGCTGGGGTCCTATTAAGTGTTAAGTCATAAAGCCCGCGAAAGGGAAAGATCTGACGGTTAGGACTTAAAGTTGACCTAAATTTAAATGTCAATCACCGATTTACTATTGGCACCATGGAAATGACCATTGTATTTCAAATTCAAATTTGTAGAGGGTTTCTAGCGACATGAAGTACCAAAATTTGTGGTTTTAGTGACTGTTTTCGATTGGTTTGGTGGCACTGGTTGTTGCCTACTGATCTGAGGGTCTCTATGGTTAGTGGTATGATGTTTTTGTATCAGGAGAAGTGTGGTTTTGTGCTTGAGGTGTGTTTTTAGGTGGCTGATTTGACTGGTTTTCATGGCAATTCCTTGGTGTTCTATACTGTTCTCACAGATTTTGATGATGGTAGATTTGTCTGAGATTCATTTTCTCTGGGTTGCCTATGTTTCTTCCCCTGCAATGACTTTTTTTGTATTTTTGATTGGTTGGGTAGTTGAAACCCTAACCCTAGTCACCCGAAGCTTGATCCATCTTCTTTGAGGATTCCAAGGTGACTGGGGGTATAAGTAGTTAGTTTTTTGATAGAGTAAGGGTTTGGTCTTGAGGTTCTGTTTTGAATTTTGGTCAGTTCCAGTGGTTGTGATTGTATGAACATTTGAGGAAAGAGGAGCTGGATTTGGGGTCTTTTTCCTATCTTTGTGTTGCTTTGATTGTATATTGATCCTGAATATGTTAATGAGAATGCTATTGAGTTCCAATCTTACATTTGTGTATGTCTTCTTATTTTGGTTATGAGCTCATATATGTTAGTATCACAAAGTGTATTAGCATATGGTAAACAAATAGTATTGTGAAGTCATCTTTGAGTTCCTAACAAAGTTAGGATTAAAGTCTTCTAGGTGAGTTCAGTGAGTTTACAACCAAATAAGAATTTGATGTCCTAGTGTTTGAGGGAGAGGGGTAATAGGTAAAGCACTTATCCTGAGCCCAAGAGTGTTTGATTTAAGATCTTCAACTGATGTATATAATTGGGTGACTCTTTGCCCTAGGTTAAGGCACTGGTCCATTCTCTGGAGGCATTTCATTGTCATCAACCACACACACCCAAATTTAAATGATAATATCTTTCAGTTAGTTAGTAAAGGGCATAGTTGTATATTGTTTTGAGAATCCTTTGGAGAAGTGAGTCAAGGGTACACCCGCTTGAGCATTAAGGCTCAAAGTGTAGGAGGATCTCATTGTTGATCCTTGTTAATTGGCCCTCTTCCTTGTAGACTTTGGAGTGGTGATAGAGTCAAAGTATCATTAAAAGTTATCCATCAAAGTATAAATCTATGAGTTGAAGATCAAAGGGAACGACCAACACAGTAAAACATTTTTTACTCAGTGCCTATATTCGATATATTTATCATAATCTGTTGTGTCAGCCCGTGTTACTCAGTAACACATCTTGTTCTTTCTCGGTAACATGTGCTATCGAATCGGTAACTATTATACATTTCTCAGTACCTACCTTGCTTTTCTCAGTGCCTGTCATTCGTTTGCCTTTATCAACATTGCCTCTTCCTTTACCAACTTCTCTGTTTTCTTTATCGACTGAGTCCTATGACTCCTTTTTACACTGAGTGACTTTGACTATCTAATATGACTTTGACAAAACTAATGACAAAAAAATAACTCTTTAGGAGTATCATATAATTTATGACCAATTTTTACACATTACAAATGATTTATTCTTCCTCATTTATCATTTGTAGCATCACGAACCATCAATTAGATTGTCTCCAATAGGTCCTAGAAGATGAAGTGTGTGACCTAGAATAGGCCAGCTCCAAGAATATGAATTAGGTTTCATAATGGCCTAGTACTTAATAAAACCTTAAATACATGATATCACATCCTTCAAATTCAATGTAATAGGTTATGATCATTGTAGTTGAATCTATACACCTGGTCAACCCAAAATCGAAGCCACTGCCAAAATTGTTGAATGTTAACCTATTTTCCTTTGGAGTGAGGCATAAAACATCACGTAGAACAAAAAAATCCCATTGGATACCATCCACAACCTTTATATATCATTTCATGAAGAGATAAAATATCAAATGCCAGAGTGTAGAAGTACATTACTACTAAATTGGTAAGCACTGTACAAGCTGAACTAGTTGTATAACATTAACACAATAAGTACCATATAAAAGAGCACCAACACATTAGAAAACTTATTTCATAGGACTAATACACTATCTTTAACATCTTCCCAAAATTGTAGGGTTACACCATTCACCATGATAGAATGTATAGTATTCTAGTGAGCAAACAAAAATGCTTTATTTTGTCAAACTGTGATTAGAGTTTAGACCCTTATAATTTTTGTGTGGAATAGATCATGACTTGAAAAGTTGATAGAAAACATCTTTAAATACTTGTCTTATTTAAAATCATAAACTTCACTATATAATAAAATGCATTGAAATGAAAATTAAAATATTGTCACATAGATGCACTGATTCAATATTTAGACTATCTATCCAACCATACTATCAAAAGTTTGAGTTCAAAAATTAATCCTATAGCTTGTAGCATGTGGATGATAAACAAAGTGACTACAACATGGAGCTACACAAAAATTCAAATGAATCTACACATACCAAAACTTTGGATGATAAATTATCATCTGAAGAGTCTCACAACCCCTTATTATGTTTCTGACAAGAAAAACATGACACAACTGCACTCATATATTACTTAACTCCCCAAATGTATCTCACATGAGTTGGATTATTTTCTCTTTGATATGCATTATTTAAAATACCAAACTAGATCACTAGAGACCAGGTACTACATTTTTCTTGAAGGTAACATATATTGTCAATCATTAGGTTGAGATCAATGATAACACATTGCCAATGCCAAAAGCCACCTAATACATTACTAAAAACCAACAACATTTAATATAATATACTTGCAAGGCGAGATTCTCACAAGAGTATGACCAACTAGAGGTTCAAAGTTATCTCAACACATATAACATCCTACACACAACATTCATCTCACACAACTAATATATAAGAAATATAAAGCATGAAACTATCAAATGGAATTACAAAATCATGGGTTGAAACCACCCTAAAAAGTGGCACCCAACTTATCTCTAACCCAAGATGCCCTATGATGTGCCTAAACACACACCAATATGTGTAGCTTCCTTTTATAACTCATTTGAATGCGTCCATCACATTCTTATATTTATTTTTTAGGATGTCCAATTTAGTGAGGCTACAGTTAAGAAATTACAATTAGACCATGATGAATTAAAACAAAAGTATATGTAGGCTGTGATTAAAAATAATCAGTACAAAGCTAGATAGTTGGCATTAACTAGGATGTTTATGTCTATCATCTAAAGCCCTTCGAGCTTAGTAGAGGCATTTCCATTAGATAGGGAAGCATTACTCTCTTAAACTAAGGACTCGAATGAATGAATTCAAGGAGTCAAAGAGGATAAAATGTGCAAATTATAGGCAAGGTGGACACAAACTTGGTTAACCATAGATTGTCTAGAGTAAATGACAAGGTAGTCAAGATACCTGTAAATATAGGCTTTGTATATTGCTTTGATGAGCTTTCCATTTGTAGTAAGGGTTACCCCCTAGCTGGTCTACCATAACCTAAAGTGCAAAGGAGAACAAAATCTTGACCTGTGTTTGTTGGCCAATTATATGAAAGTCTTAAGGACTAAAAATAACTACTTTATAGAGATAATTAGGCCATTAGTTAGAAACAATAGATAATAATTCAAAATCACCTAGGAAGATGAACCTTATAAATATAATTATTATTAGATTTGAAAAACCAACTACAAAAAAATTAGAAGATAACACCTTGAAGGTGTGTGGGAGTAGAGAGATTCATCACAATGAAAGGTAAAATACAATACATTTTTTGTAAAACTTAGAATAAAGTAATTAAAAAATATAGTTCTAGATAATTACATTTGAATTAAAATAGATAGGAAAGGAAAGTTAGGTAAAGTAGAGTATTGAAATAAACGTAAAACTTAATGGTTAAAATATAGGTAATAATGATGAATCAGTAGAAGTGTGATAAAAAATGTTGGTGGACAAAAAACTCTCATAAATTGAAATCTAGAAACATTCTTGATTACTACTATGGACTATGGAAATATTTCCTTTGAAGCTACTTAGCTAGAAATTCATTATATAGATTTATCTCATAAAAAAATTATGGACTGTTTCCATGACTGGGAGATTGATCATGCACTTGTGGATCAAATATGTACAAGAGTTGATTTGAAATGTAAAAGTTGTGTTCACTTAATTAATTCTCCTTGATGATTACATATTTTACTATATAAAACTTGGTTTTGTGTGGCTAAGAGTTTATCAATAACATGGAATATATCTCCACTTGTCAAAACCCTATGATTTTAGGTCAATACCTTTTGAAAATGATTGAAGACAATAGACAAACATATAGGAAATGTCCTAGATGATGATGCATGCAAGTGATGCAATAACACATTGTTTTAATAACAGGAATGGATATACCTTAAATAATGCATTTTCTAATGATCTATAAATGAACTAGAATCAGCCCTAAACAAACAAACATATATAAATGTCCTATATGATGATAGGAGACAATAAACACACATATATGATATGTACTAGATGATGCTTATGCATGGAAGTGATGCAATAATTTTGATTATTTAATAATATGAAAGAATATAACTTGAATACCCACTTTTCTAATGGTCTATAAATGAACTACGATAAGCCCTAAAATACAATCCTCAAAGTATCAAGCAGGATATTTTTTACACACAACTACTAGTTGGAAGGGTTAGATTGACCTTTAATTTGAACTTAAAATAATACGAATGAATATGCCTTGAATACCCACTTTTCTAATGATCTATAAATGAAGTAGGATTAGCCCTAAAATATAACCCTAAAAATAATATTTACACACAACTACTAGTTGGAAGGATTAGATTGACACTAAGTTTGAATTTGAATTTCAAATCTAAAATAGCTTTTGAAAATGATTGAAGACAAATTTATAAGAAATATCTTAGATTATGAGACATACAAATAATTTGCAATTGTTAATATAACACTTTTTAATGATCTATAAATGAACTAAAATTAGCCCTAAGATACAACCCTAAAAGTAAAAAGTAAAATAGTTTTTACTTTGATTCGACACACAACTACTATTGGATGGATTGTATTGACCTTGACCTTGAATTTCATAACTGAAATTTCTAAATTAATTTCTACAAATAACATAAATAACTTTAAATCACATTACCATTACCAAACTTTGAATTAAAAACCAAGGTTCAAAGTCAATCCCCGAAACAATAGGTCAAGGTGGGATTCGAATTTCAACACGACACAACTTCATGGAAGACGACTGTTTTGGGGGGATCCAGCAATTCATCCACTACTGGAAAGTAAACACACCACGATTCCTCCACAATAGTTAATTGAGATAATCCCAAGATGGAAGAATAATGACCTGTTTAGTGGTTTACACGGCATTGACGACGACTGGTTCTCTTATAACTGCTCTAAAAAGTCTAGCAAGGAAAGAAAGGGAAGTAAGTAGCTTCCACCCACATGCAGAGACGTGTGAATCTGGTGGAATTTAGAAGCCAACAAGCAAAAAAATAATCGCAAGTCAAGTACGAGTAATTGCATGTGCGTTTGCATGTGCAGCATGGCCTACTTCCTTTGCTAATTCGACGTCAATATAAGAAGAATTACAGTTTTCGGCGCCGATTGCGCAGAGCAGAGCAGACTATGGTGGGGAATTTTTTTGGTTTTTGTATGGTAACTTTGGCTATCTTTCCACGTTCCGTAATGGAGTGTTTTTTGGTACTTTGTGTACCTTTCAATCACACTAACTATTCCACGATGTGCTCCTCCAGTCAACTTTCGTTTGCTTAATCTTAATTATCTGATTTGAGAGGTTTTGTCGCCTGATAAAAGATGCAGTTATCTCCCTTTCAAACTCTCAACTATTCTGTTTTCCTTTTGATTAGAGATCTTATCAGAGTGTTAAGTTTAACCAACATTGTTGAGAATGATGACAAGCAGTTCTCTGCAATTGCAGAGGCATTATTTGTACTTTTGTTGTATGTTTGGGCAATATTTGATTCCCTTGTTTGCATCGCGTAATTTGCACCCAACTGAGCGTTTCTAAGAAAGGAAGCTTTCATGGCATTCCTCGTATGCTTCCTACTGTACTCTTGATTGAATTTGATGGTGGTATGAGCGTATTTGGTACTTTACTTGTATTTAATAAGTATCAAAATGGTTGGAAAGTTGTATTAAATGAAAGATAAACTTTGAGTGGTTACTATTAAATTATATAGGATTATTTTATTTTAAGAATAACAATAATAACTGTTCTAACATGTGGAGGATTGGGACTAATGTGGAATTATCATCCAAGTTTTATTTAGTTGGTGGTATTGAATATCAAATTTAGTCTTATCTATAAGTCTTCTCTTTTTGTTCTAACATGTGGAGGATTGGGACTAATGTGGAATTATCATCCAAGTTTTATTTAGTTGGTGGAATTGAACATCAAATTTAGTCTTATCTATAAGTCTTCTTCCTTTATATAGAGGGGAGAGAATTGACATGGTGCCCATGAGGTCTTCTTACTTAGGGTTAGATAATTCATTTAATATAGAAGTGTAGGGAAGGTGGATCATCTAAGTTCTTAAAGTAAGAGAAGTTTGACTTCTCATTGTTTTGGGTTGGAAATAAGATTAATTTTACATGTTTTGAATATTATCCAACTAATCACTGGACTTCTTAACCTAACTTTGTTTTGTAACTACCTAACAAAGGAACTCTCCTCCTCTTTTTTAAAGTCATATATAAAAAAAGTGATTTGATATATGAAAAAAAGTGATTCATAATATTTTCAATCATATTTTTCCACAACTATCTAGCTAAAGCCAAGTGTCCCTACAAGTGTCCATATTTTCCACAACTATCTAACTATCTAGATATTTTTTTACAACTATATAACTATTTATCATATGTTGAATGCAATTTATTTATAATGTTAAGAATATATAAAACTTGTTATATAAATGCAATTTTGAACATGTAAGAATAAGGTAAAATAATTTTAATCTATTTTAAATGTAAAGTAAAATATTTATATTAAGCATATGAGCTAACAAAAAGTGATGAAAACACAAGAAAAGTCATAGAGTTTACCTTTGTCATATCAAGATAAGGTAGTTGTTCTCATGAATAGTTGGACGTAGGCACTCTTGCCAACAACATAAAGTTGTTTGACACATCTCAATTTTTGCTTGCATTAATAATACAATAAAAATGGATGAGACTATAAGACAATTTTCTTATGTTGTTTGATTGAAGGATATATGTGTGCACTTGAATGAGAATTAGATGTTATTTATTAAATGTATGAAAATTGAGATTAAAATGATGATTAATTATCATGTTACAAGCACTTTCTATTATGACTATAATTTTTTGGACTAATCAATTGGGTGCAAATGAGTGCAAGAATCTATCTATCTATTCTAACATCTTAAATTGTAAGAAACTAATTAGTGTACAATTTAAGGACTATTTTTCACTGACCTTAGTGTGTTTTCTATAATAGGACCTCATATAGCACTTAATGGACACCTAAATTCAAATAGGCCCAATCCCATAATTCATTTCAACACCTAGGTTGTATATGCTTATTTGTGGCCTTTGTTAACTATCCGATCTCAGTATTAGTTGTACCTAATTATCCCACATCTACCCTATCCTCTCGACACATAGTCCAATTTTGGGTTGATTTTCCTAGGTACAAAATATTTCAAATATTCTATAGCCAGGTATAGAATGTTTCAAACATTTTGTACCCACACTTTTTGGCCTAAATTTGGCTTAGAGCCCCATGTCAAGATTTTAGTGGGAGATTAGGTCCCCTGGTGGACTTGCCTAATTTTTAACCCTCAAAATGTTGTGAGAGGTATATAAACACCCTATATCAATCATAACCATTCTCAAGCATCTCTTATCACAATCCAACATTCATAATCAAGTTATCAAGTGCAAGGAAGAAATTTAGGTTCAAGAGCTATTAAGAAATCAAGTCCTAGCATTCAAGATCTAGCATTCAAGGTGTTTCTCTCCATATATCTAGCTTCTTTCCCCATTCGAGGCCAATCAAATGAGTTTTCTATCAAGGAAGAAGATTCACCCACCTCTTCAAGTCTTTGTTTTCTCCCTCAATCAAACATTGTGGAAAATTACATCTATTCCATGAGGTTTTATTTTTCATGATTTTCTTTTGGGGTTTTGTGTTAAGTCAAAGCTATTGCACCAACATATTTGATCACATTCAAAGAAAAGGTTAAATGGAGTTACTAAAACTAAGGAAAACTCCTTTGTCCAACCTTTATCCAACAAGAAAAAACCTAAGGTACAAAACATCTCAAATGCCATGTTCCTAGGTATAGAACATTTTAGCCACCCTATACCTCCTAGATCCAACTCAGATTTGACTGAAAGATAGGTTATAGATTTAGGATCTTAGATCACTAGTTAGAGCTATTTTCAAGATTTTGCTTGTCTAATATTTGTTGGTTTCTGGCGACGGTTAATGTACACTTTTAATTTATCATGGGGTTCGGGGCAACGACCCAAATTTTTTTTGGGGGGTTAACTCGTCAAGCATTTTTGAGTAGACTCGTCAAGATTTTCCCTAGGTTGACTCATCAAGTATTTTTTATGGTTAACTTCTTAATTGACATAAGTCTTGTTATAATGGCTTAGGGTTAGGGTTTTTCTCTATAAAAGAATTTCATAGCTTCTTGCAGCGGTATTGAGTTGCAAGGGATTGTAGATCGTAACAGGCAAAAATTACTAGATAATAAGATTGGACTCTTTATTTGGTGGACATAGCCAAAGATTGTGTGAACCACATTAAATATTTGTGTCTTCTTGTTCTACTTATGTGTGCTTTATTCCTTTGCATTATTGATTATATTTGCATGCAACTGTTAAATTTATGTCTACTAATCCTAACAAGTGGTATCTGAGCAAGTTGTTTTTCAATTATCCTCTACAAGAAGGTCTCATGGTTGAGTGGGAGTCTCATGATTGAGTGGGAGTAATGGAAGATGAGGGTAAGTTGAAGGTTGAGAAGTTTAATGGAAGAACTTTTAGTAATGGATAATGAAAATGGAGGACTATCTCTATTAGAAGGATTTATGGTGCCCATTGGGAGAAAAATCCAAGAAATAGACAACAATGTCTGATGAGGATAGGGATATTTTGGATAGAAAGGAACTTGGAAGTATTCATTTCTTCTTGGCACAATTAGTGACATTTAATATTACACAAGCAAAGACAACTGAAGATTTGATGGAAACCCTAGTGAAGTTATATGAAAAGCCTTCCACTTCAAATAAGGTATTTCTTATGAAGTATTTATTTAATATAAAAATGGTAGAAGATGGGTCAGTTGCTGATCATTTAAATGATTTTAATATAGTTACCAGTCAATTATCTTCTGTTAATATCAATTTTGATGAAGAAAATAGGGCTCTTTTGATTCTGTGCTCTTTGCCTAAAAGCTAGAATAGATTGGGAATGGATGTTAGTAACTCTGCTTTTGGTTTAAATACCCTAAAATTTGATGATTTTGTTGGTGTTATTCTGAGTGAGGAAATTCATAGGAAAAGCTCAAGTGGATCAACATCAGGTAGTGTTTTGAATGTAGAAAGCATAGACAAATCAAGGGACAGAGGAAACAATTCTGAAAGTCATGAGAAATCATGAGGAAAATCAAAGGGAAAGAGGTCTCAATCTAGAGGACCAAATGATTGCTAGTACTATGGGAAACTAGGTCATATGAAGAAATATTGCTGGTCTCAAAAGAATAAAGAAGGAGACAAACAAGAAGGTAATAAGGAGGAAAATTTGGTAAGTAACAAATCTGAAGAAGAGGTTTTTCTTCTTTCCTTTGAAAATGTTGATGATTCGTGGGTTCTAGATTCAGGAGTGTCATTTCATGCTTCACCCCATAGAAGTTATTTTCTTGATTATGTCCAACGAGATTTTGGGCTAGTGTATTTGGATACTATACAAAGGTTCAGTGGGATCTTTCCATGGAAGAAGAAATGGTCTCCTTGCTGAAATATCAGACTTGGGAATTATGTAAGTTGCCCGCAGGTAAAAAGGCTTTACCAAATAGATGGTTTAATAGGCTAAAAGAGGAGGATGAGGGTAAGAAAATATTTAAAGCCAGGCTAGTTGTAAAAGGATTTGCATAGAAAAAATACACTATTTTTTATGAGATCTTTTCTCCAGTTGTAAAAATGACTTCTATATGCATTATTTTAAGTGTTGTGGCCATTGAAGATTTGCATTTGGAACAACTTGATGTTAAAACTGCTTTTCTCCATGGTTATTTGGAAGAAGAAAGATATATGCAACAACTACAAGTTTTTATAATGTTAAGAATATTTAAAACTTGTTATATACATGCAACTTTGAACATGTAAGAATAAGGTAAAATAATTTTAATCTATTTTAAATGTAAAGTAAAATATTTATATTAAGCATATGAGTTAACAAAAAGTGATGAAAATACAATAAATGTCACAAAGTTTACCTTTGTCATATCAAGATAAGGTAGTTGTTCTCATGAATAGTTGGATGCCTCTTCCCAACAACATAATTTTTTTTGACACATCTCAATTTTTCCTTGCATTAATAATATAATTGTTAGTATTTGATGGTACTGAGAAGGAGGGAGGGGGGGGGCTGAATTGATGCAGGAGCATCTCAGGTCCTTGGCAATCCTGTGTCACCAAAAACATATTTGAAGTTTGTCTGTGTTGCTCGGTTCTTGCTTTGATCGAGTTGGTTCAGTGTTGCTCAGTTTCCTTTGTTGACTGGTGTTGCTCAGTTATCTCTTTGACACTCGGTTAATTCCCTTGTGCTCAGTGATGCTTGTCTGGTGCTCGATTATCCTTCCTTATCGAGTTGTTTATTTTGGATTTCTATTGAGGCCGACTTGGGCATTTAATTTGGGTCATGGATTTAATGTTGGTATCCATCATTGGGAAGCATATGGACCTAGATCTAGTCATTCTTTTCATTGATTGTGGATCTGAAGGCCGACTTGATTCGGTAGCCTCTTGTATAAATATAGTTGTTTGGTTAGAGTTTAGGGAGGAAGTTTTGGATAGAGGATAGAAGATAGGAAATTAGAGATTGTTGGCAGATCCTCGCATGTTGGAGGACTTCTATACTTGATTGTAATATCTGGCCTAAATCAGGAAGGCTTTACAGCCCGACATGTATGAATCAATTTGAAGATATATGAAAAGATATCTGCATTCTCTCTCTCACTATTGTGTTTTTTGCTTTCAGGTAAAAGTACAAAGCTATGTCACACTTTTATAAAGGAAAAGGTGAACAACACACAAAAATTTTAACTTTAATTACATAAAAATGGCATTTATGTTTAAAATTTGGAGATGATGTAAACTAATGAAATGTGTAAAATTGGATGAAGTTTATGGCTATAATTTTTTGAAATTTTTTTGAACAAGAATTTACATAGTTTTAAAAATTTTTAAGTCCATTTTTTACTTGTTGAAAAATGCTGAAAAATGACGGTCTTGTCCGCACCAAAAAAGTATATGCAAATAATCCCTTTTTCCTTTGATTTCAAAATATGTCATAGATAAAATGTATAGCTATTGCAAAAAAGAAGAAAAATTAGTTTTCAATGTATATTTTCTCTGTTATAACTACTCAAAGTCGAACATACCTGAAATCGACAGTTTTCATCTCGCATCAAATTTCCCCTATCAAATCTACACCATTCAAAAAATAAATTACACACTCTTGAAGATAACTCTCTCCTCTAGTGTTAAATATAAATTTTCAATTTTTTTTAAAAGCTTTACTATTTTTTTCTATTTTTGAAGCATCTTGTTCTCGAATGTTAAAATACCTACTTGTAGTATTTTGAAATTATAATATATTAGATCTAATTAAAATACTATAAAAATTATATGATGATAATCTTGACTCTATGCTCTAAAAAAGGGTATTTTTATATTTGTAAAAAAATATCATTAAAAAGAGTAAGAGTTATTGAAATGTCGCTTTTCTGAAATAATTTTATTTCTTTAGTAATTGTTATAAAACATGCATTTAATAGATATTTCCGATTGGAAAAAGTGAAGAACTTATCTAACTTAGCTACAATGAATCTAGCTCGACCATATGTTTGACAAAAAATAATTTTAGTTGGAAATACTCAAATTCAGCTGTGCTGATAAGTTGTCCTGAAACGTGACACAAATTTGTGCTTTTACCCTTTCACATGTTGTTCTGCAAGGTGGATCTAGTTAGGGTGTGCCTTTGGCCCCTCTCCCCATCCTCCTTTGCGTTAGGTGGTATCAAAGTGAGGTTAGATCTGGATCTAGGTTTGCGAATCTAGGTTTGAAAGTTCCTCCTTGTGAATCCCTAGTTGAATTGTTGTGGGGGAGCAGACTGTGATCTAACCTACAATTGTAGAGGGTTTTTAAGATGGTTTGTGGAGGCGAGATGCAGATCTAGGATTGGTAGACATGTTGAGACAATTTGCTGCTAGATTGGAAGCAGTTGAAATAGCCAAGAGAAGAGGAAGACATCTTGAAGATGTTAGTGATGATGAAATTGAGGTAGAACAAGGTGATGCAAAACCTGCACCTATAATGGATCAGGGTGAGGAAAGATTCTTGAAGGCTTTGACAAGTCTGAAGTCTACATCACACTTTAATCCTCCTGAGTATAGTGGAAAATTGGATTCTAATGAATTGGTTGATTGGATCACTGAGATGGAAAAGTACTTTGAGTATGAAAATGTACCTGAGGAAAAGAAGGTGAAAATTGCAAGCACAAAGCTGAAAAGTCATGCATCCTTGTGGTGGGAACATCTGCAGTTGGACATAAAGAGGAAAGGCAAAGATAAAATCAAGGTATGGAGTAAAATGGTTAATAAATTGAAAGGAAAGTTCTTACCTTGTGATTACCAGATTAACTTAGTTAGGTGAATGCAAAGTTTGAGGCAGAAAGATATCTCGGTAAAATAATATATTGAGAAATTCTATAGATTAGATATCAGATCTGGACTTGATGAAGATGATGTGGAAATAATTGCTAGATACCTAAATGGTTTGAGAGTTTCCATCCAAGAAGAAATTAGTGTGGTCAAATTGGAGAACATTGAAGAGGCTTATCAATTTGCATTGAAAGCTAAGGAGAAATTGAATAAGAGACATGAGAAAAGATAGAGAGGTAGAGGTGGTAGATTTCCTAGAGGAAGAGGTAGATCTCATGGTGAAAATAATAGATCTAAACCCAAAAAGACAAATCTGGATAAAGGCAAGACCGAGTGTAAAGATGAAAGTTCATCTAGAGGAAAAGGCAGTAGCTATCGAGGTGGTTATAACAGAGGTGGTTTCTAAGGAACTTGTTACAATTGTGGAAAGAAAGGACATAGATCATTTGAATGTACACATGCAAGTAAGAAGGCTGGTAATGTTAGAATAACTAAGAGGGGGGTGAATCAGTTAATCACTATCCCAATACAAAATGTATAATTCAAAAATAAATACTTCAATTTCTACTGCTCGGTAACTTAAAATAATTTTACTGTCTGTGCATTTACCGATTATCAGTCTAAAACTTATAGCAGTTACCGATCAAATAAAATATGCAACATGTAAATATGACATAAAAAAAAACATCACAATCAACACATAACACAAGAGATTTAACATGGAAACCCTGTGAAGGGAAAAACCACCTTGGACCGACAACCCAAAATATTCACTCTTCTGAAGTGAGGTCAGTGAAGACCTAACCCTATTAAAGGTTACAAACAAACTATTAGGTGTGACCTTGTTAGAGGATTTAAGACCAACCGTTATCATCCAACCAGCAGTCACTCTGGGGTTGACAGGATAACAATGCTCATTCTATAAATGATACATAATAAGACTTTCTTAGTCCACTTGGTTAAGAGATTTGAATGTGTACAATGGTTAAATATGTAACAGTAGGTGATCTAACTTAATACAACTTCAGTTGCAAATTAAAGATCAATGTTCAGCTCATACAAATCTTTATGATCAATAAATCAATTTTGTTTCAAACACTGTTCAACTTACTGTCCGTCGGTAATCACTCTCTATAGCTCGGTAATGCACTGCAATAGGGTTCTCCATAACCAGTATGATCAGAATGCATAAAAACTTGTTCACTCGATGATTCTATAGATTCCTTCTCTTCGGACATCACACTCATTGTGAAATCTCTAGTCTCTTATATATACATGTAAACCATTTTCTTCTCCTCCATCAGATTTTGCCACTTAATCATTGTCATTGATTTTTCCTCTTAAACATACCTCAGCACTTGTGTCAATAACACATTTGATTCTCATCCTTTAGATCTTTCCTCAATTTTGTCAGCCGTTGATCTGTGTAACAAAATTTATTTGTTACCTCGAATGCATACACTTGCCAGCTCATCAATCTTATCGGCTAAACTAATCATTTAGTTCATTCTGTTCTTCTTGGTTAACAAAGAAATGCTTCGGTGAACACAAGCTCGGTTAACACTGTGCTCGGTATACACTACACTTCGTCAGTGTATACTAAATTGCTTCATCAATTGATAACACTGCTTTGTGTCTTTCAGCTCTTTTCCTCATCATAGATGAATGAAACATAATCAAGTCGATAACATGAAGTCATAGACTCATCAACAAGTTACTCAATGTATTCCTTATCCTCATTCGTCATATCCATCTTCCTCATGTAGATATTTCTGTTCTTCATCTCTTTCACTCCTTCACTACAGATGTATCGGTATAGTAACTTACAAGATAAGTGTTGTCAAACTAGTTTACATCAATGACAACATAATATTGATTTAATCATATTACATATCTAATCAATCTGCTCAGTGATCTTAAATCACAGTTCCTTCAATCAGGTTCTAAATCAGTTGTAGTTCGTCAATCTCTCCCTTTGGCATTGATGGAAACTCAAGAAATATGAAATATACCATACACATACCAAACATGTATTCTACAACTCTGTGAACACATGCTGTACAAGCTCTCCCTAGCTTAATATGTTTAATCACTACATTACTCAACAACATTACAAAACACAGCTTTGTCAATCTGCAAATATGATCTTTTCAGCTCTTGGATACCTTCTTTTGTTCTCAGTAACTGATCTTCAATGCTCTCCCTTTCATCAATTTGTCTCTCCCTCAGATAGTTCTCATCGGTGCATATTCATATTATCTCTCCCTTTGTTTCATATTGTTTATCTCTCCATTTGACAACAATGCCAAAGAAACAAAGAAACAAACAACTCTTCAGTAGAAAAGTAACTCTCTGTTGTTCGGTGCATACTTTGTATCTCTGTATATTGATATGCCAATTTGTTCCAGTACCTTTCATAGCTTTAGACATGATCCAAAGTGTGAAATATGTTGCATCAACATGAATGATCTTCTGATAAGATTAGGCTGATGCAACATTTGAATCACCTTAGTGATCGGTAGATAGGGGACAGACCCCAAGTCTAGTCCTCAAGTACTCAAATGTGTTCTTCAGTAGAGCTTTTGTGAATATATCTACAAGTTATTCTTTTGATGTAACAAACTCTAACTTAACTTTCTTCTTCTGTACTTGTTCTCTCAAGTAGTGATACTTTATTGATATATGCTTCATTTTAGAATGCATCACTGGATTCTTTGAAATATTAATTGCACTGGTGTTATCACAATATATAATCATAGGCTTAGTGATTATCTCATTCATACCTTCCAGAACTTGTTTAATAAATGCGATGTTTCAACAGTTTGTAACATCAGCAACATACTTTTCTTTGGTTGTAGACTAAGAAATGCAAGGCTACTTCTTACTTGTCCAGGTAACAAGTCTTTCACCAAAGAAGAATGCTCCCTCAGTGGTGCTTTTTCTGTCATCCACATTTCCAACCCAATCAACATCGATATAGACTTTGAGTTCAAACTTGCCTTCCTTAGAATACCACAATCCATAGTCCTCTATTTTCTTGAGGTATCTTAAGATTCTTTTAGTAGAAATCATGTGTGATTCTCTAGGATTAGCAAAAAATCTAGCAACTATTCCCAAAGTATGTGCTATGTCTAGTCTACTGTGAACTACATACATTAGCTTACCAATCATTGATCGGTACAGTGTTCGGTTTACTTCTATAGTTTCATATTCCTTAGTCAATTTACATCTAGTAGCCATCGGTGTTCCCACAGTTTTAGCATATTCCATGCCAAATTTTTTCAATACTTATTTTATGTATCAGATTGTGTGATGAATATCCCGTCACTTTGTTGAATCACTTGTAGTCCAAAAAAGAACTTAATCTCTCTGAACATAGACATTTCAAACTCATTCCTCATATCATTAGCAAAGGCTTTACATATTTGATCTTGACCTCCAAATATGATATCATCCACAAATATCTCAGCAATAAGAATTGTATCATCAGTATCTTCTTTCATATATAAATTTCTATTTTCACTTGTTCTTACAAATCCTATACTTAACAAATAAGTATGCAGCCTCTCATACCAGGTTGTCGGTGCTTGCTTCAAACCATATAAAGCTTTATGTAGTCTACATACCATATCTTTCTTTTCTGGATCAACAAACCCTTCAGGTTGTTCTATGTAGACTTCTTCTTCAAGTATTCCATTCAGAAACACTGACTTGACATCCATTTGATATACTTTGAATTTCCTATGTGCAACATATGCAAGTAGCATTCTGACTCCTTCCAATCTAGCAACAGGTGCAAAGGTTTCACCATAGTCTATTTCTTCCTCCTGTGTATATCCTTTGTATACCAATCTAGCTTTATTTCTTGTCACTTCTCCATTCTCATTCTGATTGTTCCTGAATATCCACTTAGTACCAATAACATTCGTATCTTTAGGTCAGGGTAATAAGGTCTAGGTTTTGTTCTATTCTATCTGCTCTATTTTTTCCTTCATTGCATTAACCCATTCGTCATTCTCTAATGCAAATTTCACATTTTTGGGTTCATAATCACAAACTAGACATGTACCTTGTCTTGCTTTTCTCCTTGTTTGCATGCTAGCTTGCTTGTCTCTAATAATTTGAGATTTAGGATGGTGTCTTCTGAAAAAACTCACCGGTATCCTATCTCTCCTTTCCTATTGATCCTATGTAGATTCATTTGCTTGCTCGGTAGGGCCATTCTACTCGTCGGTTTCTCTTTCCTACTGTTTGGTATTGTTTTCCTGCTGACCAGTTATCACAGGCTGAGGCTTTAGTAGATACTCTGGTTGTTCAATGTAAGTGAATATATCATAGTCTTCTGGTTCCTTTGTACTTTCTGCTATGTTCTTTTCATCAAACTCATCAACACGGATGTTAGTGCTTTCAATCATTTTATTAGTAGTTTTATTCAGACATTTATATGCTTTTCTTTTACTAGAATATCCTAGAAATATTCCATCATCACCTTTTGAGTCAAATTTTCCATTTCTCTCATCTTTCAGAATAAAACATTTTCTCCCAAAATTTTTGAAATAACTTATAGTAGGTTTGTGTCCAAACCACAACTCATAGGGTGTCTTGTTGGTGTCCTTCTTCAATTGCACTCGGTTAAGCACATAAACTATTGTACTGACAGCTTCCCTCTAGTATGTCTGAGCAACATTCTTTTGCAGCATCAATGTCCTAGCACAGTCAACACTTGACCTTTTCCTTCTTTCAGCAATCCCATTCTACCGAGGTGTCCTCAGTGTAGAGACCTATCTTTTAGTACCATGCTCATTATAGAAGTTAGTAAATTCATTAGAGATAAATTCACCTCCTCTATCAGATATTACGCATTTCAATTCCTTTCCAGTCTCTTTTTCTACCTTTGCCTTATACCACTTAAACATCTTAAATGCTTCAAATTTTTCTTTAAGGAACATAACAGTCATCAATCTAGTATAGTCATCAACAAAAAGAATAAAGTAGCTATCACCATAATAACTCTGAGTTGTCATAGGACCACATAGGTCAGTATGAACCAACTCAAGTATCTTCTGTGTTGAGTAATCCTTACTTTTGAAACTAGATTTTGTCATCTTACCTTTCTATCATTAATGACACATAACATGATCCAGTTTTGACAAGTTAGGCAACCCTCTAACTCTGTTCCTTTTACTGATCTTAATCATGTTATCAAAGTTCACATGACATAACCTTTTATGCCACAACCAAGCATCTTCATTTTTCATCATTAAGAAAGAAGAATCATCAGTATCAAGATAAAATAGATTACCTCTTGATTGTGCTCCAATTGCAACTAGTCTTCCTCCATCATTAAAGATTTTCACTTTCTTGCTCTCAAAAGCAACTCGGTGACCTGAATTATTCAGCTGTGCCACACTTAACAAGTTATAGTTCAATCCATCTATCCAATAAGCATTATCACATTTTATCATATCATTTATCATTAAGATTCCTTTACCTCTTACCATATAGGGTGTGTCATTACCCATCTTAACTGAACCTCCATTGTATTCTTCAAGTGCATCAAACTTCTCCTCATCACCAGTCATGTGATGTGTACAACCACTATCTATGATCCATGTATTATTTTTGTTAACTTTAGAGATCAGTGTTGTTTCTTCATGTTTTTCTTCTTCCTCCTCTGAGTCATCTTTCATAGAAACAAATACAACTTCTACATCATCATCAGAATTAGATTCAGATTCATTATCTTCAACTATGAAACATACCTTTTTACCTTTTTCATTGCTATCTCAGTTATCTCTGTTGTGTTGGTAACCTCTGTTGAATCTTCTCCCATAGCTTCCTTCAGATCGGTCTTTGGTTTTATCATCATCTTTCTTATGTGGACATCTAGCAGTGATGTGGCCAACCTCTTTACAATTAAAACATACCAAAGGTAGCTTACCTCTACACCTTCCTTTACCTTTGGGTAATCGTCTGGCCATAAGAGCTTCAAGTTCATCAACCTCATCATTGGTGTTACTGTCACTATCATTTTTATTATTCCTGCTAGACTTACTAGTCTTCAGAGAAGACATGAAAGCGGACTCAACAGATGGTACAACACTATTATCAAAATTATTTAATTCAAAGGTTGTAAGTTTACCAATCAGATTGTCAAGTGTAAGTACATTACCAGATGCAGACCTTGTCTCATGGATAGCAGATATTTTGATTGCGTAAACCAGCAATAAGGTTTTGAGTATTTTGCTAACAACTATTTCTTCACTAATTTGTCCATCAAATGCTCTAATAGCATGTACTACCTCTTTTAGTATATTTTTATATTGCACAATATTCTCACCTTCTTTCATCTTCATATCATCAAATCAGCCTCTTAGGCTTTCTGCTCTAGCCCTTTTAACATTTGCATCTCCACTGTAAACTTGAGAAAGTTTATCCCACATGGCTTTTGTAGTAGTGCAACTTTTGATATCTTCAAATTTGGCATCGGTGTAGGCAGCAACAAGTTCCATCATATTAACATTGTGTTCATGCTTATCTTTCAGTTGATCAAGTGTCAAGGGACCTAGTGTCGGTTCTATATAACCATTCTCCATCAATTCTAGTGCAGCATTCCCAATTCCAGATATGTGCAACTTCATCCGGCTCTGCCATACTGCAAAGTTCTCTTTGTTCAGCTTTGGCACTTCCCTCTTATACATTTTGAAATCTTTTTACTGAAGTCATTAAAACTCTGTTCAAAGCAACCAACGCTCTGATACCAATTGTTAGAATAATTGAGAGGGGGCTGAATCAGTTAATCATTGGCCCAATACAAAATATATAATCCAAAAAAAAATACTTCAATTTATGCTACTTGGTAACTTAAAATACTTTTACTGTCTGTACATTTACCGATTATCAGTCTAAAACTTATAGCAGTTACCGATCAAATCAAATATGCAACATGTAAATATGACATCAAAACAAACATCACAATCAACACATAACACAAGAGATTTAACGTGGAAACCATGTGAAGCGAAAAACCACCTGGGACCAACAACCCAAAATATTCACTCTTCTGAAGTGAGTTCAGTGAAGACCCAACCCTGTTAAAGGTTACAAACACACTATTAAGTGTGACCTTGTTAGAGGATTTAAGACCAACCCTTATCGTCCAACCGACAGTCACTCTGGGGTTGACAGGATAACAATGCTCATTCTTTGAATGATACATAATAAGACTTTCTTAGTCCACTCGGTTAAGAGATTTGACTATGTAAAAAGGTTAAATATGTAACTGTAGGTGATCTAACTTAATACAACTTCAATTGCAAATTACAGATCAATGTTCAGCTCATACAAATCTTTTTGATCAATAAATCAATTCTGTTTCAAACACTATTCAACTTACTGTCTATCGGTAATCACTCTCTGTAGCTCAGTAATGCTCTGCAGTAGGGTTCTTCTTAACTAGTATGATTGTAATGCATGAAAACTTGTTCACTCAATGATTCTATAGTTTCCTTCTCTTTCGACATCACACTCATTATGAAATCTCCAGTCTCTTATATAGACATGTAAACCATTTTCTTCTCCTCCATCAGATTTTTCCGCTTAATCATTGTCATTGATTTTTCCTCTTAAACAAACCTTGGCATTTGTTTCAATAATGCATTTGATTCTCATCCTTTAGATCTTTCCTAAATTTTGTCAGTCGTCGATCTGTGTAACAAACTTTATCTGTTACCTTGAATTCATACACTTGCCAGCTCATCAATGTTATCAGCTAATCTAATCATTTAGTTCATTCTGTTCTTCTCGATTAACAAAGAAATACGTTGGTGAAGACAAGCTCAGTTAACACTATGCTCGGTATACACTACACTCCGTCGATGTATACTAAATTACTTCATCAACTGACAACACTGCTTTGTGTCTTTCAGCTCTTTTCTTCATCATAGATGAATGAAACATAATCAAGTCAATAACATGAAGTCATAGACTCATCAACAAGTTACTCAATGTATTCCTTATCCTCATCTGTCATATCCATCTTCCTCCTGTAGATATTTCTATTCTTCATCTCTTTCACTTCTTCACTACAGATGTATCGGTATAGTAGCTTACAAGATAAGTGCTGTCAAACTAGTTGACATCAATGAAAACATAATACTGATTTAATCATATTACATATCTAATCAATCTACTCAGTGATCTTAAATCACAATTGCTTCAATCAGGTTGTAAATCTGTTGTAGTTCATCGGGTAATAGTAGAAATGCTTTGGTGCAAGAAGAGTCACCGGATGAACCTAAGAAAGTAAATAACTTGATGGTAAGGAGAGAACTTTGCAATGAAGGTAAAAAGGAAGATTCGATAAGGAAAAGTTTGTTTAAGCCCAGATGTAGAGTTTCTGATAAAGTTTGGAAGGTAATCATTGACAGTGGTAGCTCGAAGAATCAGGCATCTGAGAAAATGGTCACAAAGTTGCAGTTGAAAAGGTTGGAACATCCGAAGCCCTATCAAATTTCATGGATCAAAGATGAGCATACACTCTTGGTAAGTGAATAATATTATGTGAATTTGAAAATTGGAAAGTACTATGATAAGGTGTTATGTGATATCATGCCTATGGATTGTTGTCATATTTTGTTGGATAGACCTTGGCAATATGATAGTTATGCTATATATGATGGGAGATTGCATAAATATACTATTTGGGCTAATGGGAGAAGACAAATCTTGTTACCTTTGATGGAAGAACCTATTAGTAATGTTTGCACATCTGTAAAAGTTTTCTTGATGGAAGGAACAAAGTTTGCTAAGGATTTGAAGAAGAGTGATGTATGTTTTGCTATGATTCCTAACAAACCGAGTAAGAAAATAGAGGATAGTGTCCCTGAGGAGATTGATAAGTTACTCACTGAGTATAGTGAATTTATTTATGAGAATGTACCTAATGGTTTTCCACCAAAGAGAAGCATTGATCATTGCATGGATTTAATCTCTGGAGCTAGTTTACTGAATAATGCACCTCATCGGTTGACATCTACTGAGAATCAGGAATTGAACCGACAAATTCAAGAATTATTGCAGAAAGGATTGATCAGAGAAATTTTGAGTCCTTGTGTAGTACCTGTTGTATTGGAACCTAAGAAGAATGGAGAATGGAGAATGTGTACTGATTCCAAAGCAATCAATAAGATAACAATGAAGTATAGGTTTCCTATACCAAGAATGGATGACATAATGGATAGTTTGACTGGAGCAAAGTATTTTACCAAAGGGTATGTATAGGATCATGGTATACCAAACTATGGCCTTAAGTGGCAATGAAAAATTAGAAAATTAGGGTTGGTCAACTTGACGTAAAAGGTTGAACATCTTATGAACCTTATGTGAAAAAGTTGTAAGAGTAGAATCTGTAGGAAATTGAATGTAGTTTCTAAACTACTAGCCCTTGTTTGAAATTTTTTTTTTCTAATTGTTCAAAATTTTAGATTTCAATGCAGTACTACAAAAAATTTAGGGAAAAGATAAAAAGTACGTGTATGTCTGACCACCTTAATCACAATCAAATGATGATATATTTTCCCAAGATTCTATATATAAGTAGTAGACTCATGCTCGGATGTGACACACATTTTTTTGTGATTTTTGGTCAAATAAATAATTAATTATGAATTTTCTGCTACAACTTTTTCAGAATTAAAAAACTCTCATGTCTAACCACCTTAACTAATTCAAAATTTTACCAAATTCAAAACTTTTTTTTTTCTTATAGTAGCCAAAGCATAGAATGTGACGCATGTTTCAGATTTCAAAAAGGTTAAACGGTTTGAAAGTTATAGTTGTTTTTCAATCAGTATGTCAATTACGACTTTAAATATAAGTCAATTGAAAAATAAGTAATAATTACTTACCGAACTCAAAATTTGACAGCAATTATATTGATGGAAAGCTGATAATGTCTTTAAGAAACCCTTTTTGTTTCATCAATTTCGGGTGAAAAAATAGTCGTTAGCTACATGGTCGAAGTCTCGGTATCAAGAACTATCTCCTAAAACATGCCTAAAGGGTTGACCACCCATGTTTGGTAATTCCAAAGCTAATACAAAGCCTAATTGGATATCCGATATTTTTGGATATCTGAAAAAGCCCGCCTATTTTGAAATTTCAATTGCCCCTCTTTTCCAAAATTCAAACTTCATAATAAATGTATTTTTTAATAGTAATATTAATTCTCTTATAAATTAAGTTGTATTCTTTTTATGTTAATATTAATTCAAGTTTCATATTAAATTATATTTTTGTTATGTTAATATTAATTTCATTTTAAATATTAATATTAAATAATAATAGCATAGTATAAATATTAGAATATAAATTTTTATATTAGTATGTATTATATTATTTGATATACAAAATGATTTCAAAAAAATACCTTCACAATTGATTTGAGGACAGACAGTTTCAGCCCAAATCCTCTTGAAAGTATCCAACACAGGATTTTTCTACAGACTCCTTGTAATTTCGACGGTTTGACTATATTGAATAAGTAGATGTCAATGGACTTCCCCTCGATTGAATACAATCAATTTATTTTTGAACTCTCAAAAAGAAATTTCACACAAATGTAGAACCACCGTACGCTCATCATCTGTTCTAGAAACTAACATTGGCATAAAAATTGATGTAAGAACATTTAAGGTACATTGTCCACAAAAAGGTATATGAAACCTTTAAATATACATTAAAAAGTAGAGGTGAAATCTCTAGATCTATCTATGAGAGAGAGAGAGAGACTTCCTAGGGGTCCTAGTATGCCTTATCACGTGTTAGGACCCCTAGGAAGTCCTCATGACCCCTTTCGACACATTTAAACACTCAAGTGTGTCCTAAGGGGTCCTACAACTCTTTAGGACACACTTTAGCATTCAAATGTGTCGAAAGGGGTCATGGGGACTTCCTAGGGGTCCTAGTATGCCTTATCATGCATTAGGACCCCTAGGAAGTCCTCATGATCCCTTTCGACAGATTTGAATGCTCAAGTGTGTTTGAAGGGGTCGTAGGACCCCTTAGGACACACTTGAGTGTTCAAATGTGTCGAAAGGGGTCATGAGGACTTCCTAGTGGTCCTAACATGTCATAAGGCATACTAGGAACCCTAGGAAGTCCCCATGACCCCTTTTGGCACATTTGAATGCTCAAGTGTGTCCTAAAGAGTTGTAGGACCCCTTAGGACACACTTGAGCATTCAAATGTGTCAAAAGGGGTCATGAGGACTTCCTAGGGGTCCTAATGCATGATAAGGCATACTAGGACCCCTAGGAAGTCCCCATGATCCCTTTCGACACATTTGAATGCTCAAGTGTGTCCTAAAGAGTCGTAGGACCCCTTAGGACACACTTGAGCATTCAAATGTGTCGAAAGGGGTGATGAGGACTTCCTAGGGGTCCTAACGTGTAATAAGGCATACTAGAACCCCTAGGAAGTCCTCATGACCCCTTTCGACACATTTGAATGCTCAAGTGTGTCCTAAGGGGTCCTACAACCCCTTCAGACACACTCAATCATTCCAATGCATCAAAAGGGGTCATGGGGACTTCCTAGGGGTTCTAACATGTGATAAGGCATACTAGGACCCCTAGGAAGTCCCCATGACCCCTTTTGACACATTTGAATGCTCAAGTGTGTCTTAAAGAGTCGTAGGACCCCTTAGGACACACTTGAACATTCAAATGTGTCGAAAGGGGTCATGGGGAATTTTTAGGGGTCCTAATGTGTGATAAGGCATACTAGGACCCCTAGGAAGTCCCCATGACCCCTTTTGACACATTTGAATGCTCAAGTGTGTCCTAAGGGGTTGTACGACCCCTTCAGACACACTTGAGAATTCTAATGTGTTGAAAGGGGTCATGAGGACTTCCTAGGGGTCCTAACGTGTCATAAGGTGTACTAGGACCCCTAGGAAGTCCTCATGATCCCTTTCAACACATTTGAATGCTCAAGTGTGTCCTAAGGGGTCCTACAACCCCTTCGGACACACTTGAGCATTCCAATATGTAGAAAGGGGTCATGAGGACTTCCTAGGGGTCCTAACGCATGATAAGGTGTACTAGGACCCCTAGGAAGTCCTCATGACCCCTTTCAACACATTTGAATGCTCAAGTGTCTCCTAAGGGGTCCTATGACCCCTTCAGACACACTTGAGCATTCCAATGGTCATAGGACCCCTTAGGACACACTTGAGCATTCAAATGTGTCGAAAGGGGTCATGAGGACTTCCTAGGGGTCCTAATGCGTGGTAAGGCATACTATGACCCCTAGGAAGTCCTCATGACCCCTTTCGACACATTTGAATGCTCAAGTGTGTCTGAAGGAGTCCTACAACCCCTTCGAACACACTTGAGCATTCAAATGTGTTGAAAGGGGTCATGAGGACTTCCTAGGGGTCCTAACATGTGACACTAATACATTTGGGGTCATTTTGCGATGGCTATGTGTCGCAATTGCGACAGCTATGTGTCGCAATAGCAACACCCATAGACGTCGCTATTTTTTAGTCGCAACTTGCGACATCTATGGGTAGCCGTCGCAATTGCGACACATATCCGTCGCAATGTGACTAAGATTTAAGAAGCGGCATGGCCGTCGCCCCCCCGTCGCATGGCTTCGGAGGGCCGTCGCAATCGCGACGGACCTCCCAAGCAATTGCGACGGGCGCCTGCATCGCATTGCGACGGGTTTCCATCGTAATTGCGACGCCCGTGGGTGGATTAAAAAAAAAAAATTAATTTAATACATTGCTAATGAACCACATTAATGCTTTTTTCTTTCAACAAATGAGGACAGCCACTGTAAAGACAACATGATAATGTACACTCACTGTAAGGACAGTCACAAATGATCGAGGACATCTCACAGTGACTGTCCCTAGTGTAATTGCCACTTGAATGTATTGCTATTCAGCCACATTAATGCTTTTCTTCTTCAACAAATGAGGATAGTCACTGTAAAGACAACATGATAATGTACACTCACAGTGAGTGTACATTATCATGTTGTCTTTACAGTGACTATCCTCATTTGTTGAAGAAGAAAAGCATTAATGTGGCTGAATAGCAATACATTCAAGTGGCAATTACACTAGGGACAGTCACTGTGAGATGTCCTCATTTGTGACTGTCCTTACAGTGAGTGTACATTATCATGTTGTCTTTACAGTGAGTGTACATTATCATGTTGTCTTTACAGTGTCAATATATGCATTATTACTTAAACTGAAGAGTACTCTAAATAATATGTCATTGTGGAGTTCTGATTGCTTCCAATTTGATATACGCTTGTTCTACTTATGTATCCAGCATCATGTAAGAAAAGTTGATGCTTTTAAATAGATTCATTTAGCCATGAAATGCCTGTGCATGTTACATACAAGATTCCAAGGCCCAAAACTGATTACTCATTATAATTCATGTACAGAATGATAATCAACCACAACGAGGCATGCGTAGGCGCTGCTTAGATTTTGAGGCATCAGAAGCTCATAGAAGAAACTTGACCAATGGCTCATGGAATGCAACAAACTTATTGCCTAAAACAGGAGCATTGGTAACCACAGATGATGGTTTTGAAAAGAACACTTCACCATCAATGTCACGTGAGGGAACTGCAATTTCTGATGGCAAGTAACTTGTAGTATATAAGAGAGATGCAGGTACAGATGCTGGGAATACATTGCTAATGAACCACATTAATGCTTTTTTCCTTCAACAAATGAGGACAGTCACTTTAAAGACAACATGATAATGTACACTCACTGTAAGGATAGTCACAAATGATGACATCTCACAGTGACTGTCCCTTGTGTAATTGCCACTTGAATGTATTGCTATTCAGCCACATTAATGCTTTTCTTCTTCAACAAATGAGGATAGTCACTCTAAAGACAACATGATAATGTACACGGGCTGTAAGTGTACATTATCATGTTGTCTTTACAGTGACTGTCCTCCTTCAAGTGGCAATTACACAAGGGACAATCACTGTAAAGGCAACATGATAATGTAGAGAAATGTTGTCATTTGTATTTTCAACAGTGCCGAGAGAGATTCCCTCCGCGAAATCACAGCTATAATTTCTGAGTACGTTGGGTTTATTTTTCTTTTGCCATTATTATGTAATCTGGTATTCAGCTGTTACAGAGCTAAAATACCCAGAAATGAGGACATATCTGTGTTGAATTTATTGTTAGCGGCTCTGGTTATTTAGAAGTTTAATTTTATTTGTTCATCTTTCAAGCACAAACATTTTATGGACCGTAACATCTTCATTGTTTCGGGTATGCAATGAAACAGCCGTAACTTGCAACTACCTTCACAGTACTTGTGTACATTATCATGTTGTCTTTACAGTGACTGTCCTCATTCAAGTGGCAATTACACAAGGGACAGTCACTGTGAGATGTCCTCATTTGTGACAAGGACAGTCACACGAGGACATCTCACAGTGACTGTCCCTTGTGTAATTGCCACTTGAATGTATTGCTATTCAACCACATTTATGGGCCCCTTTGGACCCCAGCACACAGTAGCATCTACAGAGAAGAATATCCCAGGTGTAACAAGTTGTAAGAATATACCAACAGTTCTAAGAAGTTCCCTAGCACATAGTAGCATCTACAGAGAAGAATATACAACATGAGGGCAGCCACTGTAAAGACAACATGATAATGTACACTCATTGTATGTGTACATTATCATGTTGTCTTTCCAGTGACTGTCCTCATTCAAGTGGCAATTACAGAAGGGACAGTCATTGTGAGATGTCCTCATTTGTGACAAGGATAGTCACACATGAGGACATCTCACAGTGATCGATTGTCCCTTGTGTAATTGCCACTTGAATGTATTGCTATTGAACCACATTAATGCTTTTCTTCTTCAACAAATGAGGACAGTCACTCTAAAGACAACATGATAATGTACACTCATTGTAAGGACAGTCACAAATGAGGACATCTCACAGTGACTGTCCCTTGTGTAATTGCCACTTGAATTACACAAGGGACAGTCATTGTGAGATGTCCTCATTTGTGACAAGGATAGTCACACATGAGGACATCTCACAGTGATCGATTGTCCCTTGTGTAATTGCCACTTGAATGTATTGCTATTCAACCACATTAATGCTTTTCTTCTTCAACAAATGAGGACAGTCACTCTAAAGACAACATGATGATGTACACTCATTGTAAGGACAGTCACAAATGAGGACATCTCACAGTGACTGTCCCTTGTGTAATTGCCACTTGAATTACACAAGGGACAGTCATTGTGAGATGTCCTCATTGGTGACAAGGATAGTCACACATGAGGACATCTCACAGTGATCGATTGTCCCTTGTGTAATTGCCACTTGAATGTATTGCTATTGAACCACATTAATGCTTTTCTTCTTCAACAAATGAGGACAGTCACTCTAAAGACAACATGATAATGTACACTCACTGTAAGGACAGTCACAAATGAGGACATCTCACAGTGACTGTCCCTTGTGTGATTGCCACTTGAATGTATTGCTATTCAGCCACATTAATGCTTTTCTTCTTCAACAAATGAGGATAGTCACTCTAAAGACAACATGATAATGTACACGGGCTGTAAGTGTACATTATCATGTTGTCTTTACAGTGACTGTCCTCCTTCAAGTGGCAATTACACAAGGGACAGTCACTGTAAAGGCAACATGATAATGTAGAGAAACGTTGTCATTTGTATTTTCAACAGTGCCGAGAGAGATTCCCTCCGCGAAATCACAGCTACAATTTTTGAGTACATTGGGTTTATTTTTCTTTTGCCATTATTATGTAATCTGGTATTCAGCTGTTACAGAGCTAAAATACCCAGAAATGAGGACATATCTGTGTTGAATTTATTGTTAGCGGCTCTGGTTATTTAGAAGTTTAATTTTATTTGTTCATCTTTCAAGCACAAACGTTTTATGGACCGTAACATCTTCATTGTTTCGGGTATGCAATGAAACAGCCGTAACTTGCAACTACCTTCACGGTACTTGTGTACATTATCATGTTGTCTTTACAGTGACTGTCCTCATTCAAGTGGCAATTACACAAGGGACAGTCACTGTGAGATGTCCTCATTTGTGACAAGGACAGTCACACATGAGGACATCTCACAGTGACTGTCCCTTGTGTAATTGCCACTTGAATGTATTGCTATTCAACCACATTTATGGGCCCCTTTGGACCCCAGCACACAGTAGCATCTACAGAGAAGAATATCCCAGGTGTAACAAGTTGTAAGAATATACCAACAGTTCTAAGAAGTTCCCTAGCACATAGTAGCATCTACAGAGAAGAATATACAACATGAGGGCAGCCACTGTAAAGACAACATGATAATGTACACTCATTGTATGTGTACATTATCATGTTGTCTTTACAGTGACTGTCCTCATTCAAGTGGCAATTACAGAAGGGACAGTCATTGTGAGATGTCCTCATTTGTGACAAGGATAGTCACACATGAGGACATCTCACAGTGATCGATTGTCCCTTGTGTAATTGCCACTTGAATGTATTGCTATTGAACCACATTAATGCTTTTCTTCTTCAACAAATGAGGACAGTCACTCTAAAGACAACATGATAATGTACACTCATTGTAAGGACAGTCACAAATGAGGACATCTCACAGTGACTGTCCCTTGTGTAATTGCCACTTGAATTACAGAAGGGACAGTCATTGTGAGATGTCCTCATTTGTGACAAGGATAGTTACACATGAGGACATCTCATAGTGATCGATTGTCCCTTGTGTAATTGCCACTTGAATATATTGCTATTGAACCACATTAATGCTTTTCTTCTTCAACAAATGAGGACAGTCACTCTAAAGACAACATGATAATGTACACTCATTGTAAGGACAGTCACAAATGAGGACATCTCACAGTGATTGTCCCTTGTGTAATTGCCACTTGAATTACACAAGGGACAGTCATTGTGAGATGTCCTCATTTGTGACAAGGACAGTCACACATGAGGACATCTCACAGTGATTGTCCCTTGTGTAATTGCCACTTGAATGTATTGCTATTCAACCACATTAATGCTTTTCTTCTTCAACAAATGAGGACAGTCACTCTAAAGACACCATGATAATGTACACTCACTGTAAGGACAGTCACAAATGAGGACATCTCATAGTGACTGTCCCTTGTGTAATTGCCACTTGAATGTATTGCTATTCAGCCACATTAATGCTTTTCTTCTTCAACAAATGAGGATAGTCACTCTAAGGACAACATGATAATGTACACTCACTGTAAGTGTACATTATCATGTTGTATTACAAATGGACCTTATGTTGGTCGGGATATAAGTGCAAAAAAAAAAAGGAACGTTGTCATTTGTGTTTTCAACAACGCCGAGAGAGATTCCCTCCGCGAAATCAAGCGGGTTATCATTTGTGTTTTGAACAAAGCGGGTTGTCATTTGTGTTTTGAACAGCACCGAGAGAGATTCCCTCCGTGAAATCAAGCGGGTTGTCATTTGTGTTTTCAACAGCGCCGAGAGAGATTCCCTCCGCAAAATCACAGCTACAATTTCTGAGTACGTTGGGTTTATTTTTCTTTTGTCATTATTATTTAATCTGGTATTCAGCTGTTAGAGAGCTAAAATACCCAGAAATGAGGACATATTTGTGTTGAATTTATTGTTAGCGGCTTTGGTTATTTAGAATGCTTCCCCACAATACTTAATTACACAAGGGATAGTCACTGTGAGATGTCCTCATTTGTGACAAGGACAGTCACACATGAGGACATCTCACAGTGACTGTCCCTTGTGTAATTGCCACTTGAATGTATTGCTATTCAACCACATTTATGGGCCCGTTTGGACCACGACACACAGTAGCATCTACAGAGAAGAATATCCTAGGTGTAACAAGTTGTAAGAATATACCAATAGTTCTAAGAAGTTCCCTAGCACATAGTAGCATCTACAGAGAAGAATATACAACATGAGGGCAGCCACTGTAAAGAAAACATGATAATGTACACTCATTGTATGTGTACATTATCATGTTGTCTTTACAGTGACTGTCCTCATTAGAGTGGCAATTACAGAAGGGACAATCATTGTGAGATGTCCTCATTTGTGACAAGGATAGTCACACA
Organism: Chamaecyparis obtusa; assembly: GCA_027943335.1. Classification (NCBI taxonomy): domain Eukaryota; kingdom Viridiplantae; phylum Streptophyta; class Pinopsida; order Cupressales; family Cupressaceae; genus Chamaecyparis; species Chamaecyparis obtusa. The sequence goes on from BSBK01002336.1 coordinate 487,046, forward strand.
TGAGGACATCTCACAGTGATCGATTGTCCCTTGTGTAATTGCCACTTGAATGTATTGCTATTGAACCACATTAATGCTTTTCTTCTTCAACGAATGAGGACAGTCACTCTAAAGACAACATGATAATGTACACTCATTGTAAGGACAGTCACAAATGAGGACATCTCACAGTGACTGTCCCTTGTGTAATTGCCACTTGAATTACACAAGGGACAGTCATTGTGAGATGTCCTCATTTGTGACAAGGATAGTCACACATGAGGACATCTCACAGCGATCGATTGTCCCTTGTGTAATTGCCACTTGAATGTATTGCTATTGAACCACATTAATGCTTTTCTTCTTCAACAAATGAGGACAGTCACTCTAAAGACAACATGATAATGTACACTCACTGTAAGGACAGTCACAAATGAGGACATCTCACAGTGACTGTCCCTTGTGTGATTGCCACTTGAATGTATTGCTATTCAGCCACATTAATGCTTTTCTTCTTCAACAAATGAGGATAGTCACTCTAAAGACAACATGATAATGTACACGGGCTGTAAGTGTACATTATCATGTTGTCTTTACAGTGACTGTCCTCATTCAAGTGGAAATTACACAAGGGACAGTCACTGTGAGATGTCCTCATTTGTGACAAGGACAGTCACACATGAGGACATCTCACAGTGACTGTCCCTTGTGTAATTGCCACTTGAATGTATTGCTATTCAACCACATTTATGGGCCCGTTTGGACCGCGGCACATAGTAGCATCTACAGAGAAGAATATCCCAGGTGTAACAAGTTGTAAGAATATACCAACAGTTCTAAGAAGTTCCCTAGCACATAGTAGCATCTACAGAGAAGAATATGGGTCAACGAGGTTGACTTTAAAGCCATGCAATCTAATGGTAATAGTAATATCATAATTTGACATACTATCAGAAATACTTCCTAAATAGACTATTCAATCTTATAAGAGATGGATTCATGAGAACTATTATTTATGAAATATGAGTCAATGACTTTAATTAAAAAAATTACACAATCTAATTCTTGTAAAAATATCAAAATTTGACACATTGAAAATACCTTCCAAAAGTATCGTTAATTGATTAATATGAATCACTACTCATGAAATATAATTTTATAAACCTAATCTAAAAACTACACAATAAAAATCTTAATAGCAATATTGTAAGAAACTATTCCCAAAAGCAAGCCTAATAAAATTTGATGAAAATAATTTTTGTTTCACTCAACTTTGACATTCACAACTTCCTCTTTTATTATAATAAGAAAAAAAATGTCTTTTTAGATATACCTCATGAACCATACTCGAATAATCTATCATTTTTCTTCTCAAAAACATATTTGCAGAGCCTGCTTCTTTCACTTGTTTGTACTTTTATCTCTCTGATGGAAAGGGTTCCTTCAGGACACATTTTTCCAAGTTCACTGCTTGAGATATTTGAGGAGGGTTCCCCTGCTTGAGTATCCATCCAACCCATATTCGAGTAGTTCTACAATTGCACAGTCTAAATTAATAATACTGACAATTGAATGACGAATGATGATACATAGAATTGATATAAACTAATCCTAAAAACACTAAAACATTATTAATATATTTATATTTCATAAATAAAATTGATATAAAAGATTTGGAAAGATACATTAAAAAATAGAAAAACAGTAATTTATAATAGAAGGAAACTTAAATTGCTATTTAAAAAAAAAACAAGAGTCTTAAATCTTATCATTTTGTTTCATTATCATCCATAAGTACACACCTCTAGCATAATAATTATATTTTACCACCCATAAAATGAAAAAAAGATTTTCACAAGAGAAATTGAAGCTAGATTATAAAAATGAACCATCTTATTGGAAACTGGAACTGTTATCATACCCAAAAGGACTACAAAATTTCACCTTATCATACCCAGATTGTTGCTTTGCCTGGCGGAGGGAAATTTGATCAGTAAAATTGACACAGAGTATGTTGTCTCCATTGTCATGCTGGATAACAAAACACCAACTTTAATGGGCATGTACTGTCCCTTGTGTAATTGCCACTTGAATGCATTGCTATTTGATGCAGGGGCATCCCTAATGCAAGCCAAAGACACCATGATTGAAGGAAGTTGCCATGAAGCCAAGGAGTCAAATCCTATCAATTGGAACATAAGATTTTCACCTTGGAGCTTTGAAGGATTGACTGGTGAAAGGTCCTTTTGATTGACAAATCAGAGTCTTTTTGAATGACAATAAATTAGAATAGGAGTTTTAGATGTTTTCTTGGTTTGTAATAAATATTAAGGATTGATTTTATCTCCTTATAAACATCCACTTGTTGGACACAAGACCCCTTGGTGACTTATAAACCTTGGGCATCTTTTGAGTCCTTGGATGAAATGAGCATAGTAAGTGTTTATTAGGTGTCTTTTAGATGTTGTTAAGAAGTTTGAAGGTCCAAAATAACTTTAATAAGGTTCCTAAAGTTTCACAACACATTTTTAACCTTCTCGGCAAAGTTGTTTGCAAAGTTGTAATGCAACTTTAAAAGTTGCTTAGCAAAGTTGACATTTGTTGGATAAACTGTTCTAACCACCTAGATGGTTGAACCAAAGTTTGGAGAGCCTATTTTAGGCTTCAAATGGTTGAAGACAGACAGAGAACCAGTATTGTAATCATTTTGCTTTCATAAAAAATAAAAATAACCCTATTTTAGTGCATTTCTGGTGAAAAATGAACTCTGTACGGCTGTACGGATGGTGGTTGGATGATAAAATTTGCCTGGAAGTTGTAATAGTGACATCTGATGCTTTGGAAGTTGGTTTGATTGATTCTCTTTGTTTTATATCTAAGTTATTTCAAATTTTCTGTGCATTGTTTACAAACCCTCATTTTCAGGGTTTGACTGATGTAAAGACCTTAACTCACGTTTCAACCATTGGAATTCCTTCTTCCTTGGTGGAATGAGAGTTAAGGATGTATATTTGTATATTCTAAAAGCCCTGACTACTCTGCATCACTATTGAACCACATTAATGCTTTTTTCCTTCAACAAATGAGGACAGTCACTGTAAAGACAACATGATAATGTACACTCACTGTAAGGATAGTCACAAATGAGGAAATCTCAGAGTGATTATCCCTTGTGTAATTGCCGCTTGAATACATTGCTATTGAACCACATTAATGCTTTTTTCCTTCAAGTGGCAATTACACAAGGGACAGTCACTGTGAGATGTCCTCATTTGTGACAAGGACAGTCACACATGAGGACATCTCACAGTGACTGTCCCTTGTGTAATTGCCACTTGAATGTATTGCTATTCAACCACATTTATGGGCCTGTTTGGACCACGGCACACAATAGCATCTACAGAGAAGAATATCCCAGGTGTAACAAGTTGTAAGAATATACCAACAGTTCTAAGAAGTTCCCTAGCACATAGTAGCATCTACAGAGAAGAATATACAACATGAGGGCAGCCACTGTAAAGACAACATGATAATGTACACTCATTGTATGTGTACATTATCATGTTTTCTTTACAAGGATAGTCATTTGTGACAAGGATAGTCACACATGAGGACATCTCACAGTGATCGATTGTCCCTTGTGTAATTGCCACTTGAATGTATTGCTATTGAACCACATTAATGCTTTTCTTCTTCAACAAATGAGGACAGTCACTCTAAAGACAACATGATAATGTACACTCACTGTAAGGACAGTCACAAATGAGGACATCTCACAGTGACTGTCCCTTGTGTGATTGCCACTTGAATGTATTGCTATTCAGCCACATTAATGCTTTTCTTCTTCAACAAATGAGGATAGTCACTCTAAAGACACAATGATAATGTACACGGGCTGTAAGTGTACATTATCATGTTGTCTTTACAGTGACTGTCCTCCTTCAAGTGGCAATTACACAAGGGATTTGTGTTTTCATTTGTGTTTTCAACAGCGCCGTAACCCTCCGCGAAATCACATCGGGATATAAGGGCAAAAAAAACAAGAACGTTGTCATTTGTATTTTCAACAGCGTCGAGAGAGATAAACAAACTTAAAACTCAGACTTAAGAAAGATGAAGGCAATGCTTCAAAAGGCCGATGCCCTAAATACGAGAAAACACAATACCACCATTAAACGATGCCCTAGTCACCGTATCAATGCTGCCAGCTCCGTACCAGTATGCTGACTGCTCACTTTCATCCTGTGATAAAGGTAACTTCATTAATCATACTTGAAATGGCAGCATACGAACTAAAGCTAATGAACATTTATAAACTAAATGGCAGTCGGCAAGACATTTGTGGCTGTCCTGGATGGAGGCGGCGTTGTCATATCATCATGGAAAGGAGCTGAAGAATAAAATTGTTAGAGCATGCATAAATATAGAACGCGTGGACTAGCATGGACAAGATTGTTAGAGCATTAAAAAAAAAGATTGTTCGAGCATGTATTGTCAATGATTATGATCATTCCTATATATATTCAGTGGAAAACACAAGTGGGGAATGGAACATGTGATCTACCTGAACCACTTGCAATACCGGCCTCATCATGGGAATGGGGTTCAAAATTACGCAAATAACTCTGTAAAGACAATGCATCCATATTTTAATTAATGTCATAAAAGAGCATAACATAAAAACCATTATTGAACTCTTGTAATAATTAAAAATTTCATTAATACTTACTTTAAAGTTTTCAGAAGTGCGCAACAACTCAGCTGCCCTGTCTTTTATTTCCTGAGTCTGAGGATGTATGGATACCAAACGTAGAAGTTCTTTCCCAATTTTTTTTAGCAGCTTTTTAATGGAACCGATCGGGTCATCGGTCTCTGCTAAATCAATAAAAAAAGGGTCCACAAGGGGGGACTCCTGAGGGACTGCAGGTTGCTTTCCCTCTCTCCGACCACCGGCCCTCTGTGACAACAATAGTATTAGTATTATCAAAATTACTCCAAAACAATGAAGAAAATAACATTAAAAAAAATAACATTTTGCTTCTATCTAGTTTGCACAATTACAATGAATTTTACCTGCTCATGTGTAGATGAGCTAGGAATATCGTCACCATCACCTTCGGGCGGTTGCTCCATATTGTGCCCCTGTGTCAAAGATCAAGTATAAAAATGTTAGCCAAAAATTTAATAACTAAATGGTATGTTGGAGTCATTGATTAGAAGTTGGTTTAATAGTATGTACCACCCCCATGATAGTAGCCTCGTTTGTATCTATGCGGTTCAAATTGTAATCAATAAGCAGCTCTTCCCCTGCACGTATTGATTTTATCACACAGATGAATACACGATTTCCCTCGCGCGCCTCAAATATGCAATTGGGTTGCTTTATAGTTGACCCAGGTCGTGTACTATTTATAAAACCCGCAATATTCCCTGTTGCTTTTGGCCTTCCATCAATGTATATAGCCACACTTTTACTTTGATTATTGTCTTGCTGTTGTATATAATTTGCCGAGAGTGCATACCTACGCATACTTTTTTTATATTGAACAATATGCATCCAACTTTTGTAATCGTAACATGGTCCAACATACTCCATCAATTCAGAAACTTTGTTGTAAGACACCTTTATGCCATCCATAGAAAATAGGCCCAAACCATGTAATGATGATGGTGCTATGCGATATATCCTCTCATTAACACAAAAATCAATGTTTATTGGAGGAAGTTCCTTGGGTACCCAATGTTTCTGTAGATGTTGGTACCTCAAGGGCACCTCGATGTCGCCTTTCGTCTCATCATCATAAGAACATGACCCCCCTTGAGCAAGGAAAAATTTCATGTGTTTATTGAATTTCCTTCTAGTCCTTTGACCTCTAGTTAATCTCCCTATTCTAGATAAACTGCATGTCTCACTTTCCTCTTCTATTCCTATATTTCCCTCACTCGAGGAAGACACTTCTGACAAATACCTATTTGCTGGTACCTGCAAATGGGAGAGATCTTAGAAGACATCAATCTTACTATTGATAAGTGTATTAAATAGACTTTCTATAAGGTGTATTGACTTATACCTGTCGATCCATGAGACTGTGCGGGATGCTCTTGAAAGGGGTTCAATTTCCTGCAAATGTAATTCAATTATCGTGAGCATAATCACATCATAATCATAATCACATCCATCATAAGCATCACATAAAAATTAAAAACATTAAAACGTACACATTATAACACTTATAGCTTTTAAATAGATAATGAATAAACTATGTAACCATTTAAGACAAATATATTTCTATCAAGAAATGAATATTAAATACATTAAGGATTGATGGCATACCTTTAAATTTCATCATCATCATCCTCATCATCATCATCATCATCATCATCATCATCCTCGTCATCATCGTCATCATCATCATCCTCGTCCTCGTCGTCGTTGTCGTCATCATCAACATCATCATCATCAACATCAACATCATCTTCATCATCATCATCAGTAGCAGCATCATCTTCTTCTTCTTCTTCATGAAAATTTGTCTCAGGAACATCATCCAATAATTGTCGATCGTGATCATCATCTACATCATCTTCTACTTCTTCGGTATCTTCTTCTTCCATCGCATTATACTTTATCGGCCTTCCTCTCGGTTCATGTCTAACAACAAATGACCAACCCGGTTTATGTGAAACCTCTGAGTAAAATACCTGCTCACATTGGCTTGGAAGAACATAGGGCTCATCCCCAACTGGCTCAAACGACCTTGTATTAACCATTGTAAATCCATTATCATGTTCAATAACAGTTCTATTAGGATCATTTGGATTAAGTCGTAGCCTGTACCATTTGACAACGAAGAGTACTAATTTGAAGGAACTAAAGTCGCACTCAAGTATATCATCCAAAATGCCATAGTATTGATTTTTAGACTCTTGAGGATCTAAGTCATTTCTAGATGAAATATTAGTCACTTGAAAGACTGCAGTTATTCCAGAATCACAAGTTTTCTTCGTGTCATCCAACACTTTGACGCGAAATTTTTGACCATTACAGAACATACCCTTGTGGTGTTTAACCTGCAATAATATGTGAAACATGTCAAAATTATTATATCGTGAGTTGATAAACATACGGGTGATTAATAATTTTGTACGTACCTGGAAATCTCTTAAACCATATGCTAAATCTATTTCCCTTTGCGTAACATTAGAATCTCCATTACGATGAGCTTCTTTAACCAATGAAGATACACCTTCCCATGTTAATGTGTGACCAGAATGTTGACATCGTTCAATCCATACCGTCATCCAATCAAGATTGTTTGCAATATACAAATGTAGTGCATCCCACTCTCGAGCAACTGTACAAAAAAAAAATAGATGACTTACAATCGATTTATTTTGAAGATTAAGAAATAATTTATTACAATAACATCTTATAATTTATTACCTGTCACTTTCCTCAATCTACCTTTCCCCATCAAGTACTCCCCTTTGAATTTTTTAAAAGGGTCGAGATCCCAAATGCGATCTACATGGATATTTGAAGCAAACTTAGGAAGATATTCAGTAATGTACACCATAGTCTGGTATACCATGTATCCCTCTACCATAGAACCCTCAGGATGTGCTCTTTGTCAAACCAAAGCCTTCAAAGATTTCAAGTGCCTCTCAACCATCCACATTGACCTAGTGTGTGCAGGTCCACACAATTCAATCTCCTCAACTTGGTGTATGAGGTAGTGTTCTTGTGCATTGAAAAAAGTTGGAGGTAGACACTTTTGCATTTCACACAATAAATGAGGAATTCTTCTCTTCCAATAGTTTATATCTTCTTTATGGATTTCTTTAGATGACAACCACCTACATTAAGAGATTCAAGTCACAAAAAATATATAAATACGAGACTTTACAAAATAATATACAATAGATTACATAGCAAGAAAAACAAATCGCGAATATAATAAATATATACAACAAATTGAACAGATATTACTGCTTACCTCATGTATTTTCCAAGATCATATATCACTTGTTTGATGTTATTGTTGAAGTGCTCTGGGAGAGATAGAGGTAGCACGTACTGCAGTAATTATAAACCAATCATTTCATTATTTTCTAACATAACATAATGAATAGTACACGTAGTTTATGAATATATTGTAAATACAGAAGAACATAACTTACCTTGATGAAAGTATGCCAATCATGCGTTTTGAGCCCTGGCCCAAATTCACTTTTCTTTGATATGAGATTGCTTATGTTCCCAGCAAATCCTGTGGGAAATCAAATTTTTCGTATGACTTCTTTTATGGCATCACTTTGCTGCTCCGTTAATAACCAAGGAAGGGCACTTATATTAATCTGATCTCTATTGCTATTTGAGTGAATGAAATTCTTCAGTGCATGATTGGATTCATGAATGTCATTACAAATTTTGACAATTTTTTCTTTGTCACGCCTTCCATCCAGTATTTTCCACAATGTCTCTGTTATATTCTTTCCAACATGCATAAGATCAAACAAATGCACAATTTGTAGGTCCTCATAGTAGGGAAACCTACTAAATTGTCTGGGATAGCTTTTTAGTCCCTTTGGAAGGTTGTCAGTAGTGCCTTGACGACCTTCACGATCATCAATTACATAATTAGTAAACAAAAATCACAATAGAAATATATAAATTACAAACATAAACCATTAAGTTGAACGACATTACCTCGATGATTAATTCTATTATATTCCAACTTCCATAGGCGAGGTGTCATTCTTCGTGGCTTTGATGTAGTCTCTTCTTTCCCATTGAAAAGATGTTTTTCCATACTTCGATACTTATGATTCCTGTGGAGGAAGTGTCTGTACTCATCAAACACATGCTTTCCTAAACTTTTTGAATGACGAGATTTCATCTTTGGACCACAAACTAGACATGCAAATTTTCCCTTTGTTTGAAGACCTACAAGATAATGATATAATTGGATTATTAAATATGTTGATTTTTATAATTAGAATTATCATGCGCAACTTGAATTCACTATAACATACCACAAAAATGTGTTAGCCCTGGGGCATCATGTATTGTCCATACAAGTATTGCATGGAATTGAAATTGTCTTTGTCCTATTGGTCTAGACACGTCATACATAGTGACACCGTTCCATAACTCCACCAACTCGTCAATAAGAGGCTCAATATATACATTCATATCTTTAACTTGATATTTACCTACTTGAATGAACAGTAACATTACATAATTATTGTGACCATTTTACTGTAAGATTTGTAAGTACATGTAAATTAATAACTATCAAATGATAAAATACCTGGAACAATCATTGCCAACATAATGTGCTCCCTCTTTATTGACATCCACGGAGGAATGTTATTGTTGATAACAAAAACAGGCCACACCGAGCAAACAGATCTCATCTCTCCAAATGGATTGACACCATCCGCTGCCAATGAAAGCCTGAGATTACGAGGTTCTTCTTTGAAGTGTTGCCACTTTTCCTCTATGTGCATAAATGCCGAACCATCCGCAGGGATTCGAATAATGTCATCTCGACTTCTATTGCGTGCATGGTAATCCATAAATTGTGCCAAGCTAGTACACCTGAATAATTGTCGCATCCGTGGAATAATGGGGATGTAACGAAGAACCTTGTGAGGCACCTTTTTTGTTATTCGATCTGTTCGATATCTACTCGTATGACATACAGGGCATTGTGTTGCAAATTCATGTTCTTTATAATATATAATATGATCATTGGGACAAGCATGTATTGCTTGATACTCCATTCCAATATCTTTCATAATAGCAGATAATTCTCGATATGAGCGAGGTAGAATATTTGATGGTGGTAACAAAAACTCGCCTATCAATCTACAGCAAAAAATATAAGTTGTTAATATAAACAATATTAGTGGTACATTATTCACCCTTTGTTAACTATAAAGACATATATGACATACCTTAACATACGTGACATTGTTATGTTGGATAAACCATTCATAACCTTCAAGTTCAACAACAACAATACAGCAAAGAGAAGAGTTGTTTGGGAGTCTTTGTATAGGGGCTCGTATGCCTTCTCAAGTAGAGGTACATCAAGGCTATCATCATCATCATGATCAGATCCGCTTGGACTAACTGTGTCATGGATCAATGTATTTATACCATCATCTTCAATTGTGTTTTCTGGCGCATGATCGTCATCTTCCATGGGATCATTATCTTCACCTTGGATATTCGCACCCCCATGTTCCTCCATATCATGTACTTCCCTGGGGAGATCAACCTATATAAAATTGATTAACATAAATAAACCATGATCTTCAACTCATCATCAAGTGATTTCATATGTATATAAATTGTTAAAATGATATAATGAACAACTTACCAGTGGATGATAGTCATGCCCCCCTTCAATGTGACCATTCTCCCTACAATGTCTCTTAACTATTTTGATTAGCAATCTTCTACGGTTTAAGCCCTTACAAATTTTGCAGGGACAATAACATTTTCCATCACCTTTTCTTTTCAAGTTAGACCACAATCTAGCGATTGTCTCCCTATTTTGTTCTTCACTTATATTATCTGACATGATCGTTCTTCGCAGGAAGCAAAAATTGGGCTATGAAAACTTCGGTCTACAACTTTCAGTGACTAAGCAAAATTGTCAAAAGTACACAAAACATATAAGCTACAAGGCCTTCTTGCTTAGCTCTAGAAGCTCTCTAGCAATCAAAACATATAAGCTACAAGGCCTAACAACAATTTCAAAACATATAAGCTACAAGGCAAGACATATTACATGACATGGAAAAAGGATTAAAATATACATTAGATTAAAAAATATACAATTTTCAAACCTGAGCGCGCGGCTATAACTCGTGCAATGGTCTTCTTGCTTAGCTTTAGAAGCTCTCCAGCAATCAAAACATATAAGCTACAAGGCCTAATAGCAATTTCAAAACAAGGGTCATCAAAAGAACCAAAAACAATGTGTGCAAACAATACCTTGTGAAGTGGTATAGACAATTAGAAGATGCTACTATGTGCTAGGGAACTTCTTAGAACTGTTGGTATATTCTTACAACTTGTTACACCTGGGATATTCTTCTCTGTAGATGCTACTGTGTGCCGTGGTCCAAACAGGCCCATAAATGTGGTTGAATAGCAATACATTCAAGTGGCTTACACAAGGGACAGTCACTGTGAGATATCCTCATGTGTGACTGTCCTTGTCACAAATGAGGACATCTCACAGTGACTGTCCCTTGTGTAATTGCCACTTGAATGAGGTCAGTCACTGTAAAGACAACATGATAATGTACACATACAATGAGTGTACATTATCATGTTGTCTTTACAGTGGCTGCCCTCATGTTGTATATTCTTCTCTGTAGATGCTACTACGTGCTAGGGAACTTCTTAGAACTGTTGGTATATTCTTACAACTTGTTACACCTGGGCTATTCTTCTCTGTAGATGCTACTATGTGTCGTGGTCCAAACGGGCCCATAAATGTGGTTGAATAGCAATACATTCAAGTGGCAATTACACAAGGGACAGTCACTGTGAGATGTCCTCATGTGTGACTGTCCTTGTCACAAATGAGGACATCTCACAGTGACTGTCCCTTGTGTAATTAAGTATTGTGGGGAAGCATTCTAAACAACCAAAGCTGCTAACAATAAATTCAACACAGATATGTCCTCATTTCTGGGTATTTTAGCTCTCTAACAGCTGAATACTAGATTAAATAATAATGACAAAAGAAAAATAAACCCAACGTACTCAGAAATTGTAGCTGTGATTTTGCGGAGGGAATCTCTCTCGGCGCTGTTGAAAACACAAATGACAACCCGCTTGATTTCGCGGAGGGAATCTCTCTCGGTGCTATTCAAAACATAAATGACAACCCGCTTTGTTCAAAACACAAATGATAACCCGCTTGATTTCGCGGAGGGAATCTCTCTCGGCGCTGTTGAAAACACAAATGACAACGTTCCTTTTTTTTTTTGCACTTATATCCCGACCAACATAAGGTCCATTTGTAATACAACATGATAATGTACACTTACAGTGAGTGTACATTATCATGTTGTCCTTAGAGTGACTATCCTCATTTGTTGAAGAAGAAAAGCATTAATGTGGCTGAATAGCAATACATTCAAGTGGCAATTACACAAGGGATAGTCACTATGAGATGTCCTCATTTGTGACTGTCCTTACAGTGAGTGTACATTATCATGGTGTCTTTAGAGTGACTGTCCTCATTTGTTGAAGAAGAAAAGCATTAATGTGGTTGAATAGCAATACATTCAAGTGGCAATTACACAAGGGACAATCACTGTGAGATGTCCTCATGTGTGACTGTCCTTGTCACAAATGAGGACATCTGACAATGACTGTCCCTTGTGTAATTCAAGTGGCAATTACACAAGGGACAGTCACTGTGAGATGTCCTCATTTGTGACTGTCCTTACAATGAGTGTACATTATCATGTTGTCTTTAGAGTGACTGTCCTCATTTGTTGAAGAAGAAAAGCATTAATGTGGTTCAATAGCAATACATTCAAGTGGCAATTACACAAGGGACAATGTCATGAGCCGTGACATATTGAACTTAGTATAATAATAAAATGATTAGATGATATATAATAATCTATTATTAATGGTATATAACAATAATATATAATTATTATCAAAAGATAATAATAATATATAGTTAGCATAATAAGTAATATGTTAATTAAATAATATTAAAATATTAATAAATAATATAATTATGATTATAATTATAATATAAATTAATAATAAATAATTATTAATAAATTATATATATTATATTATAATAATATATTAAGTAATAATATTAAATCAATTATTGATATAATAATTTTAATATATAAATAATATTAATAAACCTCTCAATATAAAACAATATGTTATCACTATAATAATATTTATTATAATATTATTAATATTACTAACATCATTAATTATAATATTTAATAATAACAATAGCATTAATAATAATAATAATAATAATAACGTTTAAAGCAATATCGAATATCTGTAATCGATATACATCTACATTAAACATCTGCATTATCTATCACGATGAGGAACGAAGAAGTGATACAACAATCACTAGTCATTACACATCGATACCATGAGAGGATGATTAATGAACCAAATACTATGAAGTCAAGATCAACATGATATGAATAAGGGATAGGTCGCTATGTGTTTCAGAAGATGTATTGATAAGCAAGAAGGATAACCATTCATATATTATAAATAATCATTAATTGCACAAGTTTAGACAATGACATATCCGATAAAGCAATATCAAACATGAAGACCCACTAGCAAATATGCACCATCACTTCCTATGTTATCATGACAATAACATAAACTAGATTGAATTCTACTATCTATATCAATAGACACCACATAGGAGGATATCGACTAAAGGATTGAAAGATTATTGATTGTCTGAGATAAACCACATCTTGTAGAAACACAAAAGCATCAGTGATTATATCACAAGCTATTGATGAATGAGGCATCAGTCATGGATAATAAGTACAATGTATCCTTAAGTATTAACAGGAATGGAAGTCAATTTGAAGATCAAACTCCATTACCAGCAATCAACCAATAAATGGACAATTATCAGAAAATGATATCGACTTATATCAGAGTAGAAAGATTGGATATCATCATAACAATATGGGATAAGGCAAGAGTTAATATCGATTGACTAAATACTAATGATAGTTAGACCAAACTAATACAAACACAATGGATGTTAACTACTGGTTGCACTACCAATTAGGGAAGATTACCTTCATAAAAAGATTTGATATTGAGTCAATCTGGGAGTTATCTATGATCAGAAAATAATGAAATAATATTATGTGAACTGTCAGATTATGGAAAGGTGTGCTTAACAAAGGGACATGGAGGAAGAAACAAGACACTTCTCATTCATAGCATCTCTTCATTTGTTAAAGACAATATAAGAATGCATTCTCGTCAGTCACTCAAGGCATCATTAGAACTTTATTTACTTATCCATATTTGGATATACTCAATAGAGCATCTGCCTTTGGCAGTTTGGTTTCAAGTTTATCATTGCAGATCAGAGACAACACCATGATTGCAGAGATAGAAAGGATAGTCAGAAACAGCATCAATATTTGAAGTTGCAAGCATATAATTCAGAATCTGAAATAGCAACATATCACTCATAGCGATATTACACATTTGCATAATTACATCATCATATCAGACACAGCAAATACATTGCTGTAAGCAATACTTATTGATTGTATATCGATATTGTTTATATCAGACATACCATCATTATACTATCACTATAAGTGATAGGAAACATCATATTCATAGCATATTTCATATCATTATATCCGACAGTGCTATTAAACATATTGGTATCAATATCATCTTGCACACATATTGTGATTGAATCTGAAATAGCGGTTGATATCTTAAGTAACCTCCATTACTTAGTTTAATTGTAAGTATCTGATAGAGTAAGTCTGAGAAGTGGAGTAATTGTTCCTGTTTTCCAAGTTAGCCAAAAAGGGGACATTACAGACAATCACTGTGAGATGTCCTCATGTGTGACTGTCCTTGTCACAAATGAGGACATCTCACAATGACTGTCCCTTGTGTAATTCAAGCGGCAATTACACAAGGGACAGTCACTGTGACATGTCCTCATTTGTGACTGTCCTTACAGTGAGTGTACATTATCATGTTGTCTTTAGAGTGACTGTCCTCATTTGTTGAAGAAGAAAAGCATTAATGTGGTTCAATAGCAATACATTCAAGTGACAATTACACAAGGGACAATCACTGTGAGATGTCCTCATGTGTGACTATCCTTGTCACAAATGAGGACATCTCACAATGACTGTCCCTTATGTAATTCAAGTGGAAATTACACAAGGGACAGTCACTGTGAGATGTCCTCATTTGTGACTGTCCTTACAGTGAGTGTACATTATCATGTTGTCTTTAGAGTGACTGTCCTCATTTGTTGAAGAAGAAAAGCATTAATGTGGTTCAATAGCAATACATTCAAGTGGTAATTACACAAGGGACAATCACTGTGAGATGTCCTCATGTGTGACTGTCCTTGTCACAAATGAGGACATCTCACAATGACTGTCCCTTGTGTAATTCAAGCAGCAATTACACAAGGGACAGTCACTGTGAGATGTCCTCATTTGTGACTATCCTTACAGTGAGTGTACATTATCATGTTGTCTTTAGAGTGACTGTCCTCATTTGTTGAAGAAGAAAAGCATTAATGTGGTTCAATAGCAATACATTCAAGCGGCAATTACACAAGGGACAGTCACTGTGAGATGTCCTCATTTGTGACTGTCCTTACAGTGAGTGTACATTATCATGTTGTCTTTAGAGTGACTGTCCTCATTTGTTGAAGAAGAAAAGCATTAATGTGGTTCAATAGCAATACATTCAAGTGGAAATTACACAAGGGACAATCGATCACTGTGAGATGTCCTCATGTGTGACCTTTGTGAAGGCAAGTGCCAATTTGTACCCAAGTTACCAATATTGTGGCAAAAGTGGGAATGAAGCTTTTAGGGGTCAAATTGGGCAAAGAAGTGTAGAAGTGGCCTATGTGAGGTCTAAATAGCCTAACTAAGTCATGGTTAGGGTCTTATGGTGTTTGAACAATAAGTTTTGAACCAAAATCCCAAAGGTTGTAACAAGTTGTCAATGTTGTCATTCACAACATTGACAACATTTGTGCAAGGGAGCATTTTCGAGTAAGATGGTTATGTAACTATATGAAACCATTGAATTAGGCATCAGATCAACTATAAGAGGCCTCCATCGATCTGTGCAAAAGGTTGGGGGGAAAAACATTTGGAATTAAGAAGATTTGTAGAGTAACACGGTTTTAGTGAATTCTTGAGTTTTTTTGTTTCTTTGTTTTCAGTTGATTAATGGATTAGATAGCTCGCAGTGTCTATTGGAAAAGTTAGTACAAGTTGTTTGTTTATTCTGTGTTGTGTTTTTTTTGAGTTTTGAAGCATTCCAACTAGTTTGTTAATTCTTTTGTTAAGTACCCTATCATTGGTTTGAACCAGGCAGGTTGAACAAATGGAGTCTTAGCTCATCATTCCATTGTCAATTTTGTACGGGCTCTTGGAATGGGTGAGGAGACTCCATGTACTATATGTTTGGAAGGAGGGGCCCTGGGAAGCTCATTTTCGATGTTTGCAATGATGTCCTAGGTGAGTCAGTTGAGCACAGTTAGGGATGACAAATCATTACAAGAAGATTACAACAAGTTGAATGCATTGGTTGCTTCAACTAAAATCTCATGGAGAGGTAGACACACATCTAAAGAAGCCCCAAGTCAAATTAGAAGATTGGGTGAGTTTCTTTGGCTGCTAAGAAAACAAACTCTTAGTCAGACTGTCCAAGTTGTGTCAAAATACTTGTCTTCAGGCATGGCTGTAGCAGTTGGTGTACAAAAAATCTAGGAGGAGAAGACCTTAGATATCTTGGAGTTCTCAATAAAGGGCATCTGAATCCTAAGCCCTTTAGGTGGCTTAATATAAACAAAAAGACTTGACAAAGGCCTAATTGCTAGCAGCCTATTTTTGGGTGCAATTGGCATGCATGGTTTGATGAACCGGATTGAAGTACTGATGAAAAGTATAGGTGAAGGAGTAATATTGAAACCAATAGAGGTCCTAGTGGCCAGCCTCTCCATGGAGTAAAGTTCTAGTTGAATGTGTTTCAATTTGTGAAGACAAGACTAGGAGTGTCCTAGTAGCTAGATTGGTATTGAGTAGAGTTCGTTGTATTTCTTGTTGGTGTGCACTAGTTGAAGGAGTGGGATCTTGGGTAGAGATACCTTAAGAGTGTAGGGATAGTTAAGTACCCTATCAAGTCAAAACATTGGCCTAAAGAGACCCTAGTGAAGGATAGGGAGCGAGCAAGACAAAGTGTTACATCAATTAACAAGATCATTTTTTGGTAATTGTGTACATTATCATGTTGTCTTTACAGTGACTGTCCTCATTTGTTGAAGAAGAAAAGCATTAATGTGGTTCAATAGCAATACATTCAAGTGGAAATTACACAAGGGAATATCACTATGAGATGTCCTAAGTGTGACTGTCCTTGTCACAAATGAGGACATCTCACAGTGACTGTCCCTTGTGTAATTACCACTTGAATGAGGACAGTCACTGTAAAGACAACATGATAATGTACACAAGTACCGTGAAGGTAGTCGCAAGTTAGGGCTGTTTCATTGCATACCTGAAATAATGAAGACATTACAGTCCACAAAACGTTTGTGCTTGAAAGATGAACAAATAAAATTAAACTTCTAAATAACCAAAGCCGCTAACAATAAATTCAACACAAATATGTCCTCATTTCTGGGTATTTTAGCTCTCTAACAGCTGAATACCAGATTACATAATAATGACAAAAGAAAAATAAACCCAACGTACTCAGAAATTGTAGCTGTGATTTCGCGGAGGGAATCTCTCTCGGCGCTGTTGAAAACACAAATGACAACATTCTTGTTTTTTTTGCCCTTATATCCCGATGTGATTTCGCGGAGGGTTACGGTGCTGTTGAAAACACAAATGACAACGTTCCTTTTTTTTTTTGCCCTTATATCCCAACAACATCGCAATTGCAAGTTAGGGCTGTTTCACTGCATACCCGAAACAATGAAGACGTTACGGTCCACAAAACGTTTGTGCTTGAAAGATGAACAAATAAAATTAAACTTCTAAATAACCAAAGCCGCTAACAATAAATTCAACATAGATATGTCCTCATTTCTGGGTATTTTAGCTCTCTAACAGCTGAATACCAGATTACATAATAATGACAAAAGAAAAATAAACCCAACGTACTCAGAAATTGTAGCTGTGATTTCGCGGAGGGTTACGGCGCTGTTGAAAACACAAATGACAACGTTCTTGTTTTTTTTGCCCTTATATCCCGATGTGATTTCGCGGAGGGTTACGACGCTGTTGAAAACACAAATGACAATGTTCTTATTTTGTTTGCCGTTATATCCTGATGTGATTTCGCGGAGGGTTACGGCGCTGTTCAAAACACACATGACAACGTTCCTTTTAAATTTTGCGCTTATATCCCGACAACGTCGCAATTGCGACAGTGACAAATGTATTGTCGTTGCAAATTGCGACGGTGTCGGGCTATATTTGAAAAAAAAAGAGCAAAACCACATGACATTTGCCTGCCGTCGCAAATGGCCGTCGCAAAATGACCCCAAATGTATTAGTGTGATAAGGCGTACTAGGACCCCTAGGAAGTCCCCATGACCCCTTTCGACACATTTGAATGCTCAAGTGTGTCCTAAAGAGTCGTAGGACCCCTTAGGACACACTTGAGCATTCAAATGTGTCGAAAGGGGTCATGGGGACTTCTTAGGGGTCCTAACGCATGATAAGGCATACCAGGACCCCTAGGAAGTCCCCATGACCCATTTCAAAACATTTGAATGCTCAAGTGTGTCCTAAAGAGTCATAGGACCCCTTAGGACACACTTGAGCATTCAAATGTGTTGAAAGAGGTCATGAGGACTTCTTAGGAGTCCTAACATGTGATATAGCGTACTAGAACCCCTAGGAAGTCCCCATGACCCCTTTCAACATAGTTGAATGCTCAAGTGTGTCCTAAGGGGTCCTACAACCCCTTCAGACATACTTGAGCATTCCAATGTGTTGAAAGGGGTCATGAGGACTTCCTAGGGGTCCTAACACATGATAAGGCGTACTAGGACCCCTAGGAAGTCCTCATGACCCCTTTCGACACATTGGAATGCTCAAGTGTGTCTAAAGGGGTTGTAGGACCCCTTTAGACACACTTGAGCATTCCAATGTGTCGAAAGGGGTCATGAGGACTTCCTAGGGGTCCTAACACATGATAAGGCATACTAGGACCCCTAGGAAGTCCTCATGACCTCTTTTGACACATTTGAATGCTCAAGTGTGTCCTAAGGGGCTCTCTCTCTCTCTCTCTCTAGGTGAGAGAGAGAGAGATAGGAGAGAGGAGAGAAAGAGAGGTGAGAGTGAGAAAGAGTAAGATATCAAATATCTGATTCTGTTTATTGGTGTTAAAAAAAAACAAGATTCTCTAGGTCCCTCCAGAGAGTCACATTTTTTTCCTAAATTACGGGATTTGAGTTGCAGTGAAAAGATAGAAAACCACTTTTTGGGGTGATTTTCTCTATTACCAAAGGTATTTCATCTTTTTTTGGGGTGATTTTCTCGATTACCAAAGGTATTTCATCTTTTTTTGGGGTAATTTTTGTTAGAGTAATGAGTTAGTTTTATTACTCTTTTTTACTTAAGCTATCTCTTAGGTACATTATAATTAATATCTTTATTAATTATAATGTGCAACCTAGCTTTTCTAGTTTTAGGGTTTTGTTCACCTTTATAGGTTGAACCTTGTAATTCTTTTTTTATTATCTTGGAATACAATTTTCTCTCACACCGCTAAGATTTTCCAAGCCTTTTCTTTTTGTCTCTTTGGTTTCCTTTCAGCAACAGGTTATTTTCTTGCAAGTGTTCTTGGCGAACTGTGAATTTGGATTTCTCAACTTCTACATGGTATCAGAGCTTCCCTGCTACTGCTTGGTTTGAGGGTTTTGAAGCTGTGATTTGAAGATGAAAGTCATAGCTTCTTTGGGGTTTTTTTTTCTTCATTTTTTAGGAGGCACTATTTTCTAGAGCACTTTGAGCCAAAATGGACTCCACCGTTGCACTCAAAAGGCCCGGGAGAGTCAAAAACCATATAAAATTTATTATTTTCGACAACTGTGACCTCTGGGAGAAATATTTTCTCTCCTAGGGCCGTACAACTCAAAAATCGAGAAAAAAATATAAAATTAAAAAAAAATGTTTTTAGGGCCTTTTCGGCCATAGCTGGTAGCGCAACCAATGCACCACCACCGCTCCACCCCGGCGCCACCGCAGCTCAGCCAGCACTTGGCCTCCTCACCGACGCACCACTCCAACCACCACCAGACCCTCCATCGGCTGCTCGACCACCACCTCCTCCAGTGGCCCACCACCACCTGCCTCCGTGCCCTCAGCGGTGATGTCATTACTGACGTCACCTGTCAGATTTTTTTCCTGACATTTTTTAAAAAAAATTTCTGGCGGATTTTCATTTTTTCGGTCACTTTTTCAAAATTTTTCGGTGACCGAAAATTTTCCAGCGAGATGGGCCTATGACAGACAGACGACCATCAAATTTTATGCCATGACTGGTTTTTTCCAGAGAGCTCATTTTCAGAGGTGCAGTTGGTTTTTTGGCCGTAACTTGTGCATACGGTGTTCGTTTTCAGAAAATGAAATATCATCAAAAAGCTCTTTCTGAGGTGGAGACAATGGTGTTGGTTTGATTTTCTAATTTGGCTGTTTGAATTCCCATTTTTGGCATCAAAGTAGAGGCTTCAGTTTCCTCCCTCTCTGCATCTGGCATCTAGGTTTTCTTCTCATTTTTTGTGCTTTCAATAATTTATTACTTGCTGTACGGGGGTTAGATTTATACATTGTGGGGGGTGTTCTTTGTTTCTGTCATTTATTTCAGAAAAGACCCTTCTACTTCTGTCTACTTCTCTCAATGACGGAATCTTCTATCGCCCACCTTACACCTCACAACTATCACACTTGGAAAGGATAGATGACCAGATCACTTATGGAAAAAGGGTTAAGGTCATGCCTCGATGAGACTCGGCCAGTTCTACAGTGGCCTTATGAGGCTCTTATGCAAAGAAATAGGATGGATGAGGCAATGGGCCTCATTGCAATGAACATTTCAAACGGGTTGTTGTTCCACCTGGATGGTTTGACCACACCCAGGGATATGTAGAACAAGTTTTCCACCTTTTTTGGCACAATGAATCAGTTTAGGGTTCTCCAGATAGATGCAGAGTTCACCTCCTTGGTACTTGAATCATTCACCAGCATTAAGGACTTCTTGATGAAGTTCAAGTCTCTTCATTCTATTTTACAGGTTGCTGGAAAGATGAAGTTAGATGATGAGAGTATCTTTCTGATACTCTCAAAGCTTCGTGGCCCTTATCAGATTTTCACTTCTACCTTCTACTCCACTATGGATGCACTAGGTGCTCGATATGTTATGCCCTCTTTTGAGACCTTCTATGATAGGTTTAATCATGAGAAGTCCAAGCTTAATTAGATGAATTAACTTATAGGTTCATAATCATAGGCATTGCTTGCCAAGACATCTCAGGATACACAGAAGCTGAAGCTGAAGAAGATATCTGATTCATCTTCTTAGCACTCTAGTGGCCCACCATCTTCTTCTAAGAAGGAGAAATAGAAGACTAAGAGCCCTACATGTTCCTATTTTCAGAAGGGGCCTCATGATGAGTCACATTATTTTTAGAAGAGATTTGATGGCTATGAGAAACATATTGCAGATTTGCACACTCTCCTTCAGAAGAGCACTGTTTCCTCTCCATCCTCTTTTACCTCACAGAGGTATGCTCTTTAGTCTTCTACCTCATCTTCAACATCTAGATAGGATTTTGGTCAGGGTCATGCATTATGGGCTTCCGTTGCATCCCCTTCACAGGTCCCTTGGATACTAGATTTTGGACGTGCTTCTTACCATATGGCATCTTCTCCGGAGCTCTTCTCGTCTATTGAGGCTTCTCATATTCCTCACATTCTAATGGGGAACAAAATTGTTATGCCAATCTATGGGAAAGGTTCTATACATATTTAGGATGGCACATTTAATGATGTATTGTATGTTCCATCTCTGTCTGCAAACCTTCTTTCGATTTATCAGATTACACTCAGTGGGTCAAGGAAGACAGTTGATTTCACGCTAGATTTAGTCTTCATCTGGGATAGTTCAACAGGTGGCATTGTTGCTACAGGGATAGTTGATCATTCCATCCATCTCTACACCTTCTCACACTTTGGTCCACCATCTCCATTATCAAAGCACAACTCTCCTCTTACGCGAGAGCATCATGTGGGACAGTCAGGTCACTTGAACCTCTATGTTGTTCCTGAGACCACTTATGTGGTTGCCTCACCTCATCTTGTTGGGGTTTCTTCTCTTTAGTAGGACTCTTCTTCAGGACTGCCAGACCCTCCAGCTCCATTCATCAAGCCACCAGGTGCAATTGCTGAGGATTCTATAGAGGACACTCATCTCCTCTCTCCTGACAGTGTCAACACACTTGTCATACCACCTACATTGGGGGTTCCCTTTCAGGATCCTCATGTCTACTCCTTTGAGCATAAGCTTGGCCTTCCAGTGACACCTCATCTTTCAAGGTTACCTCTTCAGTGCTCACTACCTTTCACTCTTTTGTATTAGCATCATGGTGGTTTGTTCATTGATCCAGGGGTTCTTTCATTCTAGGGGGGATTTGGAGCCTTGACCCTCTCTCACGGGGGGGTTGGCAGCACACATTGTACTTATGGATTTGAGAGAGTCTCTTGAAGTTATTTTTTGTCTTTTGCTTGCCTTTATATCTCTTTTTGGAGAGGATTTTTTCCCACTGGGTTTTCTCCTTTGTCTCCAGTTTATAGAGATTTCCTTATATTGGGTACTTGATCAGGCTTTGCTGCCGACACCCATTTCCTAATTTCATAGTTGTGCTGGGTTAGCTTACCTCCTGAGCTTCACTTAAGGGGGGGTGTTAGAGTAATTAGCTATTTTTATTACTCTTTTTTACTTAAGCTATCTCTTAGGTACATTATAATTAATATCTTTATTAATTATAATGTGCAACCTAGCTTTTCTAGTTTTAGGGTTTTGTTCACCTTTATAGGTTGAACCTTGTAATTATTTTTTTATTATCTTGAAATACAATTTGCTCTCACACCACTGAGATTTTCCAAGCCTTTGCTTTTTGTCTCTTTGGTTTCCTTTCAGCAACAGGTTATTTGCATGCAGGTGTTCTTGACGAACTGTGAAGTTGGATTTCTCAACTTCTACAATTTTCTCTATTACCAAAGGTATTTCATCTTTTTGTGGGGTGATTTTCTTGATTACCAAAGGTATTTCATCTTTTTTTGGGGTGATTTTCTCTATTACCAAAGGTATTTGCATCTACTTTTTGGTCTAACTATGGGGTTTAGTAGTCGTCGAAAGCATAAATGGAAGAGGAGACTCACAAATGAAGATGTTGAAGTTTATAGGGAAATGGATAGGGTTGCCCATCAGAACAAGATACAAGATATGTTAAATATGAATGAAGATGTCAGTATAGACCCACCTTTGAATGTGGTTTGAAGTGAAGAACATGAATTTGAAGATGAAAATGTAGGTTTTGAAAATGAGAATTTAGGTTTTGAAGATGAAAATGTAGGTTTTGAAAATGAACATGTAGATGTGGCCAATGGAAGTGCGGACATTTCCAATGACAATCCACTGATTGAATATCAAGGAATTGACAATGATAATGGTGCAGAAGAACCAAATCAATGTTACACATCTCCAAATTATATGAGAAGTGAAGTCCCTTCGGAGGAAGAAAGACAAACTTCAAAATTGAGACCTTCTAGAAGAACTAAATGGTTACTTGAAATTGATGAGAACATAATGAGCAATTTCGATGGCAAGAGATCAGAAAGAACCGTTCGGTTGTGGGTTTTGAAATGTTTTGATCAATTTTTTAGGCACAAGACATTGGTTGAGCAATGTCAAATGTTTGTGCAATTGTTAAAGATGTAGAAGATGAGACATATACTAGTCAAATTGAAGATTAGTTTGAACAAGAAAAAGGAGCAGAATGCTATTATTGTGAGAAATCTTTTTAGTGCTCTCAATTCCATTAGGAAGACTACCAAGGAAAAAGATAAGAGATCCACTAGGAGGGTTATTACAACCTCCTTAGTAAGTCATCATTTGAGAAAGGCTCGTTTGATGAGACAAACTTGTGTTGACTTGAATCTAAATCGTAAAACTTTGGATAGAGCACTTGAAAGAAGAGAAAGACTTGATGATCCTCTTCAAAATGATACATGGGCTTATGGTGGGAGACTTTCATGTTGTGATAAGAAGCTTACTGATGCTGTGAAGGATCCAATTCAACTATTTTGGCAATCTAACTCAAGAGTGTCACCAAATGTGAAGGATGTCTTGAAGTTGAGAATTGGCATTCGAGACTGCACCCTGCATCCCAAACATTATTTGGAGGTGAGTCAAAAAATGTTGTTCAAAAAATTTTGTGAAACACATCCAACATTGTAAATATCAAAAAGAGCTTTTGAAGCCCTGAAGCCTTTTTTTTGTGTGCCTCTTAAGATTTGAAATACTTGTTATTGCAAATATCATGTGGAGTTTTCAATGCACCATGAATTGTTACGATCCATTCATTCTACTTTGCATAGTAGTGAAATGTTGGAGGAGTGTGGTGTAAGTGCTCTTCCAAAATCATCAAGAGACTTTCTAGATCATTTTTTATGTCCTAGAGATGATGGATGTTTCTTTTATAGAAAAGATTGCTTAAATGACAAGTGCTTAGAGTGTGGTGGGCTAGTGAAGTTTGTTGAATGTTTTCATGAGGGTTGTGAACACAATTTTGGAAAGACAATTGTCCACAAAAAGGTATATGAAACCATTAAATATACATTAAAAAGTGGAGGTGAAGGCTCTAGATGTGAGTTGGTTACTAAAGAATGCAAGGTAGCTGATTTTATTTCAGATTTTAGGAAGAATCTTTTTTACAAGTATGCAAGGCATAGTCACAGGTCTCAATGGTTGGATCAAGAATTCAGGATGTGTAAGGACACTTTCTTGATTGGCACTATTATATCAGTTGTTGAATTTGCAGAGAACTATACATTGCAGCCCCAAAATGAGTTGCAAGCTCAATATTAAAATTCTATTTAGGTTTCTATTTTTGTTCACATAACATATAGACATTCCCTTGATAATACACAAGATGACCGGAAGATAATTAGAGAGTACCATTTTTATATGAGTGATGATAGATCGTACTCATCCGAGTTTGTCCAACATTACTTTGAGAATTATTTTGAGTGGGTGCAGGAAAATAATATTGTTATGGATAGACATCTCATTTGGTCAGATAAGTGCACAGGTCAATTAAAAAATGCTCGTATGTTTTATTGGTTATGTAGAATGCATGTAGAGAGAGGTGTACCTCATATTTGGAGTTTTTTTGAGGCTGGTCATGGAAAAGGGGAGCATGATGGAGTAGATGCATGCGTAAAGAGAGCTCTAGTTAAGGAGCAACTGAGGATTTCAGGTACAGAACTCATTGATGCCTATTCTATTATTGATTGGTGTACTTTAGCATTGTCACAGGGGGGACTCTTGATTCAGTAGTGCATAGATTATTTTGGCTGGTTGAGTTGGGCACAATAGGAGATAGGTTGGATTGTCAAACTCTGAAAGATTCTTAAAAAATGCATTCATTTCAAAGCTCAGATGCTGGTACATGGATAATTTGGACATGAGAGTTGGCTTGTTATTGTCCAAGTTGTCTTCAGTGTGATTCGGATCAGTGTGAGTCAAGTGAGTACATTGATACATGGGTTCCACATTATCTTACTCCTTTATCTCTCACATTCTCTATAATAAATGATGACATGGATTGTTCACTTGACTACGACCATCTTTCAGATCTTCTATAGCCAGGACATGTTTTTTGCATTGGTTGCACATAAGGGAATGATGAGAGATCGGATTCTAGTTAGCACATTGTGTACGAGGAAAGCAAAAACTTGCACAACCGACGACAGATGATGATATGTTCACATATCCAACAAGATCACATGTTGTTGCGGGAACATGGTTGCACACATATATGATTAGGAATAATGGCATTCCTGCATTTGAAGACTATGAGAAGCACAAAACCATTCTCATGTATTCACACCTTGTTATAGCAGCCAATGTTAAGTTGTTGAAACATCAAGGAAAACCAAAGACAAAGGAAATTTGGACTATTAGTATTACTGATCATGAAGTAATACTAAATACTCTCAAGCAAAGAGATGACCCTTCAGGCACACTTTAATAGGTAAGTTCAACTCAAGTTAAAATATAGTTTTGTAATTTGCATATTTAGATGCCAAAAGGGCACTTCTTATATTCTCTATTAACTTTTCTTATGCCTTCCAAATGCAAGGATTGGAGAGGAAAGGACACTTATTTGTTATATATATTTGTGTAATTTGCATATTTAGATGCCAAATTTTGTATATAAAACCAACAATCGAATGTAATGTGCATAGTTAGATGCCAAATTGTGTATATAAAAACAACAATCGAATGTAATGTGCATATTTAGATGCCAAATTTTGTATATAAAAACAATAGTCAAATGTAATGTGCATATTTAGATGCCAAATTTTGGATATAAAAAAAATGATGCAAAATTAGATGCAAAATTGGAAATATAAAAGAGCCCATGGGGTTGATTTGCAAATATTAAAAGCCCTCATTTGTATCGTCTTAATGCCATGTAAAGTGCAAAAAATGTGTTTCCTTACTATGAATGTTGTATCCTTATATAATTTGTATCATCTTAATTTTGTATCCTTACATTTCTATTATCTTAATTCCATTACATTTGTATCATCAAATGATGTAACAGTTGGAGTCATTGAGTCAAAATTGGTCAAATGTGTCCAAAGTAAAATGATGATTCCCTAGGTGAAGGGATAGTGTTCAAGAATTGCTTTCTAGCACCAAATGGACTATGCCATTAGCTCTGGTTGGGTGGGTAAATGCTAGGAACAACCCCGTTTTGACCACTGAGTTAGGAGAACGTTCTGGACCACGCCAGACCAGTGTGTCCCCAAGGTGCACTAAGCATGATTGGGTAGTGAAATTTATAGGCTCGTAACTCAGACCCCATGAGAGGTATCAAAGATCTGTGAGATGCTACAAGACATGTTTTTAAGGCCTACAATAACCTCTCTCCATTCTGGGAGATTCAAATTTGTTTGAATTTGGCACGCCAGTCTCACTCGATGCCAAAACTTGCAGTGAGGGTTAGTTGAAAGTTGTGCCAATGGATTACTTCCAAACCATTCATCTAGACACCGAATGGACTATGCCATTAGCTCTAGTTGGGTAGGTAAATGCTAGGGACAACCCCATTTTGACCACTGAGTCAGCAGAACATTCCAGACCATGCCAGACCAAAGTGTCCCCAAGGTGCACTAAGCATGATTGGGCAGCAAACTTTCTAGGCTCGTAGCTCAGATCTCATGAGAGGTATCAGAGATCTGTGAGATGCTACAAGATGAAATTTCTAAGGCCTATAATTAGTTCTCTCCATTCTAGGAGATTCAAATTTGTTTGAATTTGGCACGCCAGTCTCGCTCGATGCAAAAACTTGTAGTGAGGGTCAGTTGAAAGTTGCGCCAATGGATTACTTCCAAACCGTTCATCCCAGCATCAAATGGACTATGCCATTAGCTCTAATTAGGTGGGTAAATACTAGGGACAACCCCATTTTGACCATTGAGTTAGCAGAACGTTCTGGACCACGCCGGACCAAAGTGTCTCCAAGGTGCACTAAGCACGATTGGGCAGTGAAATTTCTAGGATCATAAATCAAACCCTATGAGAGGTATCAGAGATCTATGAGATGCTACAAGATGACATTTCTACCTACAATAACCTCTTTCAGTTTTGGGAGATTCAATTTTTTTTGAATTTGGCACGCCAGTCTCGCTTGATACCAAAACTTGTAGTGAGGGTCAGTTGAAAGTTGCGCCAATGGATTACTTCCAAACCGTTCATTCTAGCACTGAATGGACTATGCCATTAGCTTTAGTTGAGTGGGTAAATGCTAGGGACAACCCCATTTTGATGACTGAGTCAGCAGAACATTCTGAACCACGCCGGACCAAAGTGTCCCCAAGGTGCACTAAGCACGATTGAGCAGAAAACTTTCTAGGCTCGTAACTCAGACCCCATGAGAGGTATCAGAGATTCATGAGATGATACATGATGACATTTTTGAGGCCTACAATAACCTCTCTCTATTCTGGAAGATTCAAATTTTTTTGAATTTGGCACGCCAGTCTCGCTTGATGCCAAAACTTGCAGTGAGGGTCAGTTGAAAGTTGCGCCAATGGATTACTTCCAAACCATTCATCCCAGCACCAAATGGACTATGCCATTAGCTCTAGTTGGGTGGTTAAATGCTAGGGACAACCCCATTTTTACCACTAACTCAATAGAACGTTTTGGACCACGCTAGACCAAAGTGTCCCCAAGGTGCACTAAGCATGATTGGGCAGTGAACTTTCTAGGCTCGTAACTCAGACCCCATGAGAGGTATCAGAGATCCATGAGATGCTAAAGGAAAAAATTTCCAAGGCCTACAATAACCTCTCTCTATTTTGGGATATTCAAATTTGTTTCAATTTGGCATGCTAGTCTCGCTTGATGCCAAAACTTGCAGTGAGGGTCACTTGCAAGTTGCGCCAATGGATTACTTCCAAACCATTCATCCCAAAACCAAATGGACTATGAAATTAGATCTGGTTGGGTGGGTAAATGATAGGGACAACCCCATTTTGACCACTAAATCAGAAGAACATTCTAGGTCACGCCAGACCAAAGTGTCCCCAAGGTGCACTAAGCATGATTGGGCAGTGAACTTTCTAGGCTCGTAACTCAGACCCCACGAGAGGTATCGGAGATCCATGAGATGCTAAAAGATGAAATTTTTGAGGCCTACAATAACCTCTTTCCATTATGGGAGATTCAAATTTGTTTGAATTTGGCATGCTAGTCTCACTCAATGCCAAAACTTGCAGTGAGGGTCAGTTGAAAGTTGCGCCTAAGGATTACTTCCAAACCATTTGTCCCCGCACTGAATGGATTGTGCCATTAGCTTTGGTTGGGTGGGTAAATGCTAGGGACAACCCCATTTTGACCACATAGTCAGCAGAATGTTTTGGACCACGTCGGACCAAAGTGTCCCCAAGGTGCACTAAGCACAATTGAGCAGTGAACTTTCTAGGCTCGTAACTCAGACCCCATGAGAGGTATCAGAGATCTATGAGATGCTACAAGACAGGGTTTCTGAGGCCTACAATAACCTCTCTCCATTTTGGGAGATTCAATTTTTTTTGAATTTGGCACGCCAGTCTCGCTTGATGCCAAAACTTGTAGTGAGGGTCAGTTGAAAGTTGCGCTGATAGATTACTTCTAAACCATTCATCCCGACACTAAATGGAATGTGCTATTAGCTCTGGTTGGGTGGGTAAATGCTAGGGACAACCCCATTTTGACCACTGAGTCAGTAGAATGTTTCAGACCACGCTGGACCAAAGTGTCCCCAAAGTGCACTAAGCACTATTGGGCAGTGAACTTTCTAGGCTCGTAACTCGGACCCCGTGAGAGGTATCAGAGATCCATGAGATGCTACAGGATGACATTTCTTAGGCGTTCCTAGTGTATTTGTAGGGGTATAGGCAGAGTAATGATATTTTGTCCAAAAGACCAATATGTTTTGATATGGCCAAAAGGGTGTTTGATTATGTGATTAGGCCAGTTTGAAGTCTTTTAGCCATTGGGAGTAAAGGGTAAGTCTAAAAACCTTGAAACCACTTTAATAGATATCCTTATATACCTCAAATGATGAATTACACATGTGAACACATGTAGCACATAAAGCGTACACATAAATTTTCTTAAGTCATGAAGCATACATGTAGAACATAAATTATAAAGCATACAACATGAATTCACTTAAGTCATGCACGTAGCCCATACACGTGTATTTAGGTTATGAAAAATGTACTTGAATATACATGAATATACTTAAGGCATAAATTTTACACATGAGTACATACGTGCACAATCATATTTACATACCAACAATGAATAAATGAACACACAATTAACAAATTGGATGGAATATCAAGTTTCATATATATATATATATCAAAATGAACAATAATTCTGTACATATTTATATGTCAACATATCTAGATACAATATGGCATACACCATCTCAAAATATGTCATATGACATCTCAAAATAAGAAGTTCAACTACAAATATTTCTAGGACATCCTATTCTATTGGTGGATCATCAAAATGGAGCCTCTTTGAAGTACTCTTCGGCTCTAATGGAGCCTGCATTCAAACACAAAAGTGAAACCCCAAGTTAGATTAAAATTTAGAATCATAGTCAACAATAATAAATAAAATTTAAACTAAAATTTAACTCTCATATACCTTGCCTCTTTGTCTCCTCCTGTGGGCAGGAGACCTAATATATGTCCTTGGTAGCATAGGAATAGTGCCACCAATGTCAACTCCCACTTGTATATGTTTTGGAACATGAGATTGATTTATGAGTTATACTATTTAATGTTAAAAACTTGGTAACAAATATATGCTTACAAAATAAATGAATTAACATTAAAACTTACATGTGTTGAACTTTCTTTAGGGATTGTTGGCTGAGTCATCAGTGATACAAACCCTTGTCATTCTGGCTCCCTCAAACTAGGAGTGACCTACAAAAGTCAAATAGATACTTCATATTATCATAACTTGACCATATTATATATACTTGATAGAAAAATACACACAAATAACTTTAGAAATGTACGTACCGTGGGGCTATCACTCCGAATGGATATGCCTGTGACTCTATCATGATGATAGGGTCTCACAGCATCATCACATGCCACTCTCTGTCAAATAAACCATGTAAATTAAAAATGAGTATGCACAATTGACAAGTATACATGTATGCATAAAAAAACTAAATTACTTTAAAATTACCTTTCCTTTATCAACAGCTGACGCCTGCACCCCCTCACATTGCCCCCCGGTGGCAACTAGTGACACCTACATTAGTATGTCAAAGATGATCATAAAAATTATAAAACAATTTACATATACTATTATCATAATTTAAAAGGAAACCAATGAATACATTAAAACATATGTACCGTGGAAGAGTCAAGACCAAATGGTATGGCCAAAAGTGTGGACCCCTCCACCTGTGCCATCTCCTCCTCTGTCATCAACTGAACATAAATGTAACAAATAAAAAGATATAAGTGGGAAATTATTATAAGGAAATTCTACTAAAAATACAAACAATAAAATTTAAAAACAATGTAAAAAGTGAACGGTTTACCCTTACCATAATAGTGGAAGTCCATGGCACTGTAGGCTCCTCATGCACATCTCCATGAGTTGCTTCAATACTTGTAGTGTGCTATGTAGAATTGTCCCCATCAAGGCTGAAATGATATGTATCACTATTAGTCAGAGGACCAAAGCATAGATTCTTGCATATAATGCAAGTGTGGGGCACACAAACATCTGAGCTTGTGGAGGATGTGGAAGCACCAGAAGCATCAGGATGAGGAGGCAACAATGTCTTGTTCTACGTAACCTGTAGATCAGTCAAGGTGTGAATGGCTCAAATAGTCTGTGAGCTGGCCTCAACAATAATGTTTGGATGCCACACTATGGGAGGTGGTGAAATCTTAGGAGGGGGGACATATGTGCAAGATTTCACCCATTGTGGACATGCCCTATCTTGCGGAGTGCCTAAACCTACACCCTAGTTCGGTCTCAGACTCCAATAATTCACCTTGTGACCGAGCACAAATTCAACATACAATTTTCTAATGAAATAAAATGGGACATCCAAATTATTGTGAGGTGGTCTATCAAAAACCATCCACCAACGGTCCCAAAAGTTGTCACGTATTGCACTATTTGTGCACCATTTAATTGACAACTTGGTTTTTTTAGAGTCTACTTTTAGATCAATTTTAGGATCCAAAAAAATATTAGCTATGTCATGTTTTGTTATATTTAGGTTCATGACTTCATCTTAATTAAGTCCATCGTCAAACTGGGCATGCATAGAATCACGCCAAAGAAGTGCAACATTATGTTGTTGTGTAAGTTTCTCCATGTTCTCAATAATTGAGTTCACTATCATAAATATGGGGAGCAATGTGGGGGTATTGGCATATGTGGTTTGAAATCCTCTAAGTTCATTTAGATTATCTCCTATTAGATCTTCTAAATGGTGAGGGTTTGTGACAGGTACATCTTCTTGAGGTGGGGGATTGTTGGGAGGTGGGTCTGGATTGTTTGCGGGATCATTAGGAGGGTTTTCTGATTCCAAGTCTAATAGCAATGAAAAAAAAAAGATAATTACATTAAATTTTAAAAAACAATACAAAAACTCATTGCTACCCTAATTTTTATATAAAAAACTATATATTTCTATTTAAAAATAATAAAAAACAATTAAAACAATAAAAAATAGAAGCTTCACTTACCTGGGCAATTTGGGAAAAAATTGATAGGGGATTTGGGATTGGAGATCCGAAAACCAAGCTGCGTTCACGTTTTTGCAATGAAAAAATGTTGAACACGGCTGGGTACAGTGATTTATATTCATTGGCAAATATCAAATATTCGATAATATCGGATATTTGATTATGCCTTCAGGTTTGGATTTTGGTTTGGCCAGGTGTAATGACACCCAGGCCTACTAAAAAGTCAACAAATCTACTTGTGCACTTTTGGATGAGTGAAAATAAGTTTTTTTCACATCGCCACTTTTTGGCATACTGTGATCCTGCACATACCCCAAAATTGATTTGAAAAGTGGGTATCATGAGATCAAAATCAGAGAAGGTGATGAATGGAAGACTACTTTCAAGACAAAAGAAGGTTTGTACGAGTGGTTGGTTATGCCTTTTGGTTTAACTAATGCACCAAGTAGTTTTATGAGGTTGATGAATGAAGTTTTGAAGAAATTCTTG
Organism: Chamaecyparis obtusa; assembly: GCA_027943335.1. Taxonomy (NCBI): domain Eukaryota; kingdom Viridiplantae; phylum Streptophyta; class Pinopsida; order Cupressales; family Cupressaceae; genus Chamaecyparis; species Chamaecyparis obtusa. The sequence continues at coordinate 519,893 of BSBK01002336.1, forward strand.
GGTAAGTTTGTGATTGTATATCTTGATGATATTCTGATATTCAGTAAGACTAGAGAAGAACATTTGTTGCATGTTAGAAAAGTTTTGCAGAGATTGAAAGAAGAAAAGTTGCTAATAAATCTGAAAAACTGTTCATTCATGAAAGAGGAGATTGTGTTTTTGGGGTTTGTAATTTCAACTGATGGTTTGAAAATGGATCCTGAAAAGGATAAAGCTATTTTGAATTGGCCTACACCTGAGAATTCTAGTGAGGTAATATGATTTCATGGTTTGGCTAGTTTTTACTGAAAGTTCATTAGGAATTTTAGTTCAATTTGTAATGCTATGGCTGAGACTATGAGAGGAGACAAAAGATAATTCAAGTGGACACATGGAGCTGATAAAAGTTTTGAGACTCTGAAGCAAAAGGTTTTTGAATTGCCTATTTTGGCATTACCTAATTTCAATAAGGCATTTCAAGTGGAATGTGATGCAATTGGTAGTGCAATAGGAGCTGTGTTGAGTCAAGAAGGTAAACCTGTTGCTTTCTTTAGTGAAAATTTGAATGATGCAAAAAGGAAATATTCTGTGTATGATCAAGAATTCTATGCTATTGTTCAAGCCCTAAAGAAATGGAGACATTATTTGATACCGAGTGAATTTGTGTTGTATACCGATCATAAGGCTTTACAGTATTTGGGTAGTCAAAATAAGTTGAATCAGAGACATATGAAATGGGTTGAGTATTTACAGAGTTATACATTTGTGATAAAGCATAAGAGTGGAATCACTAACCGAGTTGCTGATGCATTGAGTAGAAGAAGATCTTTGATGACCGAGATGAAAATTGAAGTTCTAGGCTTTGATGGCATGAGAAATTCTTATGAATTTGATCCTAATTTTTCTAAGTCGTGGAGAAAGTGCAGAGCACCTATTCAAGATCAACCAAGTATGAAATGGGATGAATATTTTTGTTGGCATTAAGTTTGTTTGTCATTAGTGACGACACTTATTCAGACTCTATGTGTCTACCAAGAAGACATGATAGTGTTTACCGAGCAGACAGGACAGTGTTTACGGAGTGATGAAATGAGCAGTGTTTACCGAGTGCCAACATGGTAAATAAGGAATTCAGTTTCTACCAAGTGACACTATATCTACCAAGTCTCCAGTATATACCGAGTTCGAAACTACAACCAAGTGGTTAGTATGGACCGAGCCTCCACTTCTACCAAGAGCATGACGATGCTGAGTAACACAGTGGATGTCAAGTATCAGAAAGTCACTGAGTTAGTTTGCAGTAATCGAGTAACTATATTTGGGCCAACTCAGTAATATTTGTGTTAAGAGCTGACTTTGTAATTATTTTGTAATTGTTTTGGATTGATATATAAACAATGTTTTGTATCATATCCAAGGTGTGAAGTAGCGAAGCATGAAAAAGAGAGAAAGGCAAAGATAAGCGAATTACAAAGGGCTACAATAGTATAGGAAGTAGCAAAGATCTATCCATCACAGAAGGTGATCAGTACATTAGAGAATCTCAATTAGCAAGTACAATTGCAAGTAAGAGATCTACTGTTTCATCCTAACAGGTGAATCAGCTTAAAATCCTTTAACCGGGTAGACTTAAAAGTCTTTGTAAAATCTCTTAACTGAGTGCATACTTTATTGTATGTTTGTAAATCCTCTAACAAGGTGGACCTAGCAGTCCTTATTGCTCCTAACAGGGCAGATCATCAAAAGTGATCTTTGTAAGCCTTAACCGGAAAACTTTATACTGCAGTATTGAAGTTTTGTGGGTATCATCCCCACCTGAGTTTTACTTTCTACTTGGAAGGTTTCTGGGTCACCAAATCTCTTTGTTCAAAGTGTTATGAATGTTTTATTCTTTCTATTACTCATACATGTAGTCAGATTATCAATCTAATGTTATTTGAAATATGGTTAAGATCTAAATCTGTTAAAAGTTTTGAAGTTACTGATTCACCCCTCCCCTCTTAGTAACCTGGATAGTCTTGAATATTTTCAACAATTGGTATCAGGGCTTTGTGGTTCTCAGGATAAAGTTTGACAGCTTGAGAAAAGATTCAGGACAATGGAGATATTCAAACTTAACAAAGTAATTGAGAATGAAAAGCTAGATCTGGAAATGGCCATAACTCAACTCAAGGAAGCAAGAGAGCATCTTTCCCAATCCCTAAAAAGAAGGAAGGAACTTGCAAATCAGATTAATGACCACCAGTATGTTGAAGAAAAGATTGAAGACTTTTTCCCTTCAAGCAGCTCAGATGAAGCAAACAATGCAATCAAAGAACTTCTTGAAAAGAATAGATCTCTACAAGAATAGATAAGAAAATTGAAAAGAGAACAAGAAATTCAGTCAACAAGATTTTGTGAAATATTGGAACAAAGAAACAAGATGAAAGATGAAATAGATGGAAAGAACAATGAAATCCAAAATCAAACCCTTCAGCTAGAAAACCTTATTGATCAAGTCTCCAATGCAAATGAAGAAATCTTGACTCTGAGATCAGAAAATGAAAATATAAGAGAGGAGTTGAGATCTGAAAAGCAAATCAATTTAAGATTGATGAGTGACTTAGACACTGAAAGGAAAATCAATGAGAGAATGTTGAAATCTCAAGAAGATATGAATAAGCTGTATGAATTAAACTTTCATAGGCAAAAAGGAAAAGCAGGACTTGGATACAAAGAGGAAGGTGAATCCTCCAAACAAGGTACTCAAAAGAATCAGAAACTCACTTGTAATCACTGTGGAAAAATTGGTCATACTTCAAACAAATGTTGGAACAATGGAAAAGTAAGTTTTGAATGGAAAATGCTACAATTGCAATCAACATGGTCATAAAGCAAATGAATGCAAGGATAAACCAAGATTTAAAGGCAAATGTCATAAATGTAACAAGCAAGGTCACAAGGCATCAGAATGCAGAACTAAAACACCCAATCCAATAGAACAAATTATGAAAGCAATGTTTGGTTGGGATTACAACAATTGGTGTAGGTGTCATTACTATGGAGAATATGGACACATTGGCATGAATTGTGTAAGACATTACTTGAGAAAAAGGGATACTACCATAAGATGTTATAAATGCATGAAGCTTGGTCACATAGCTAAAAATTGCATGAATTTAGGCAAAGTTGAAGATGAAAAGAAAGAAAAAGAAAATAGCATCAGGAAGCAGATGAGACAACAATGGATTCCTAAACCTACCAAGAAAACCAATCCAAGTAATGAAGTCACTCATGAAGTGAGTGGCTCTATCAACTCTAAGTCTCCAAGAAAGCATTGGAACTGTATCTTCATAGACATATTCCAAACAATTCCTGAACTGAAAGGAAGAAAGATCCAAATCAGTATGCAAGATACAGTAGGATCACAAGAAGGTTGGTATCAGTTACCACCGAGCAAGGTCGGGAGTAACCTAATTTCATTTGGTTACCGAGTAAGGTCGGAGCAGTATGAGTTCGTATGTTCTTCGAGTTGCAGAATCTTGACTGAGTATTTAATGCATAGTGGATGATAGTCTATTGAATTCAATACCCTAATTCCTATGGAGCATTAATGACAAAATTTTAACAAAAAACATGAAATCAAGTTCATTCTTCACCGTGAATATCAACATATTGAGTAGAGAAATTTCTAGTGCGATCAAGTGATTCGAAGAAAAATTTTGCAGCAGAAATTTCTTTGAAGAATTTTTCTTTTTCTACCGAGCTACCATGGCATCATCCTGCACCAAAGTAAAGAAAGGTTCAGAAATGTTTGTTCAAGGAGAATGGAAAGTGCCAAATTTCAAACTCGTGCCTGTGATTGCAGAAACCCTAGATCTGAGTGGAGCTCAATCTCAAATTCCTCCCAAGGTACTTCTTGTAAATGATATTCACAGTCATTTTAAAGGTACAATTCAAGAGCTTGGAACCCTAGAGATAGATATTGTTCATGATGAATTGTGTGTTGATGGTGTTCTCAAACCGGAACATAAACATTTGGAAGATAAGGGTTTGACACATATCACCCACTTGCCTCAGAGTTTCTAGATAAAATGGATTAGATATATCCTAAGCCGAGTGCACGAAGGTAAAATTTGGCTTGAGAAACTAGTGGAAATAACAAAGAAGATGATTCACCGAATCACTGGTCTTCCCATGCTTGCCAAGGCTAAATCTACAAAAACCCTAGGTCAGGTAGAGCTGGAAAAGAAAACCCTAGCCAAATGGGATGGTAGAGGTATGAGAATAAAAAATATTACCAATGTAGAACTAAAATTTGGCACATATGTCATAGCTCACAAGATATACAGTTCAAGTCAGCAGAATAGTGTTCCATGTGAAGTAGTTGACCTAGCTTATAAAATTGTGAAGAACAATCTGTCATTTGACCTAGTAGATTTATTGTTGAAATACTTCAACAAGAATATGGAGAGCATTCAAACCTCAAAGAACAATCCATGTAATTTTGGCTCGCTGTTGGTTTGTTTATTTTTCTATGCTCAAAAGTTTTTCCCATCTAAAGGCACGGTAAAATGGAGAAAGGATGTGCCTATTCTTTATCAGATAAATGAGTATATTGCAGAAATGGGTGAAAATTTTGTAAGCATAATAGATAACTATTTTGAATCTTTTAAATAAAAGATGAATAACAGATTTTGGATTCCACTAAAGTTGGTGGAAGATTATAAAGATGATGTTTGTTTCATGGTTGATTGTGATAGAGTATACATTCAGGTAGTAAGGCCTAGAATTGTATGGGTGAAACCTCTTCCTTATGAGGTAAACATTGATGAAACAAAGGATATAATTGAAGCCCTATTAAATCAACCTGTTGATCCAAAGGCTCCATACTTTGGAACATATGATGAAGCTAAAATAAGAATTGAGCTAAGCATAAAACTTCCACAGGCAATTAACAAAGGCAGAAAGAGGATGGCCAAGATGCAATCTAGCACACCTCTAATGTTAACCGAGGGCATAGGAGAGGATATTGTAGTAGAAGAAGAAAAGGATGAGAGTAAAGAAGAACTAGTGCCTGTAAAGAAGAAAGGAAAGGTAACTATCACCAAGGAACCCGAGCATCCCACTGCAGTATTCACAAGGAAAAGATCAAGGGACAAGGAAGGTAAAGTCAATGATGATATAGTACTCAAAAGGCCTCCTCCCTCATTTGAACAAAAGATTAAGGATTTGAGAGAAGGATCTGGAATTGCAAATTTCAAATCTCTCAACTATGAAACAAGGTCACAGGCAGAGCAACAGGAAATTGAAGATGTTGTTATTGAGAAAATGGGAAAATGGAAGTACTCACCTGAGGATATGGCTTCTCAAATCCTAGGATTTTTATTAAACCAAGTCAAGATGAGATGGTCCAATGCAAGGCAAACTGTCAAGGACATATATGCTCAAACCTTAAGACAGTTGATGCCAAGTTTGAAAAATGCTGAAATAAGTAAGGCATTGATAGAAAATGAGCGCAAGATGACACTAAAATTTAACAGTTGTTTGATTTTGATCAAGGATATAGAGTCGGTTGTGAAGAGTGCAAATTTTACTTGGAAAAACATCTATCATCTTCACAAACCGAGTACTGAAACTGTGATAATTAAAGATATTGAAGATGACAGTGATGAAGAAGAAGAAGAAGCAGTTTAGATTGATAATGTTGAGGTAGAAGAAGTAGAGGAAGAAGACACCAAGGAAGCTAAGAAGAATGTTGAGGAAGATGATCCAGTTTGGATAGCTGCAGAGGTGATTGCCTCACTTCCTCACTCTCCAGTAAAAATTGCTACATCTAGCCCGGAGAAAACTTCAAGTGTGATTGTGACAACTCCCTTAGCTACATCAAATGTTCAATCATCACTAGCACAGCTCAATGTATCAATGATAGAACTGGCTACCACTTCATCCACTGAGCTTTAGCCTCCTTCTTCCACTGAGTTGTACTCTTTAGTACCTTCTTCAATTTTGAATTTTTCAGCAGCAAGTACTTTAGTTTTGAATACCTCAACAAGTACTTCAGATTGTACAGTTGTAAATACTTTAGTTTTTGATTTATCAAGTATTCTAGTTAGCATCCCATCAGTCAAAATTTTATCAGTTTTCACCACAAGTCCTACTATGTCTACAATAATTTCTACTACAAAGGCAATAAGTATAAAGACTCAACCGAGTACAAAATTTTTGAGTAAGAGTGTAGTAGAAGATATAGATTTAGATGAGGAGATAGAAATTCCCCAATTAGATTTTGCAAACCTCACAGCAGACCAAATGCAAATAGTTGGTGAACTCCTCTAGAAGAAAGAAAAGAAGAAGAAACTAAAAGAAGAAAGAGATAAGGAATATAAGATCATTGAGGATGCTAAGAACATTTTGGCAGAAACAATAGGTGTTGAAGTTGATTCCTCTCAACACATTTTGTTGTAGTTGGCAGAGGCAGTAAACAAGTTCAACGAGGATTCCTCTGGATCAGATAAGTTTCTTGAGAAGGCTGAGAAGAAGTTTGAAAATAAAGTGCTTGAGCACATTGCTCAGCAAATATCTATCAATCAAGTAGGGTTATCTTTAGTTTTGACTAGCATTGAGTCCTCCGATTCCAAGGTAACATCATTTTTTGTCAAAATATGTAATGTTGCCGAGTTCTCAAAGGAGATTAAAGACAAAATAAATAAGATTGATGAGGATCTGAAGATCAGTGCACAGGAGTTGCAACTTGAACCTAGTTCAAGCTTTGCACATCATATGATAGTCAGATTCCTATCTGATAAGTAGTCAGAGTTATTGAAAGAAGATGCAAGGATCAGATCAACATTAATAGATATTTAGAACATGATCCTTCCCATCATGGATACAATGCAGAAGCATATTGCATACTCAAAAACATTGATCCATGACAATCACTTTTCAATTGCAGATCACATGATTGAACTCTCTGCAGAAGTCCAAGTTGCACTCCATACATGCAAGATTCTGCAAGAGAATTGGGATAGAACTCTAGCACTAATTGGAAAGGTACATTATGATTTTCTCTCACATTTTGGTATCTCCGTGTAAAATATTTGTATATACACCTTTGACATTATTGTCAAAAAGGGGGAGAAAGTATATGAGATATGAAAGGGGGAGAAAGTATATGAGAGAAATAGGAAATATGAGTATGAGGTGAAATAAGATATTTGTATATATACTGTATAAGGGAGACATGACATGTATATACATCAGTATGACAAAGATAAATTTTTGAAAAAATCAAAACTAGTATCAACATGATTGTGTATATAAGTTTTGGGCAATAAGTGTTTTGTCACTAATGCCAAAGGGCGAGATTGTTGGCATTAAGTATGTTTGTCATTAGTGACAACACTTATTCAGACTCTATGTGTCTACCGAGCAGACAGGATAGTGTTTGCTGAGCAGACATGATAGTGTTGTTAGAAAGTAAAGATCCCCAAGATAACTAAGAGGGGGGGGGGGGGTGAATCAGTTATCTGATAATTTAACCATTCAACTACTTTAAACAATATAATTAATGTACTAATCAACCATAGAAAGATAACCATACACAATTACACAATAACACAAGATATGTTGATTAGGGAACCTCTTGAAAAGAGTAAACCCCAGTGGGAATGATGCCCACAAAATGATGCACTAATATGAAAGTTCCTTGTTAGAGGATGGATCTTGTTAGGAGTCTTATGAAATACATTCAGTACATATAAATCCCTATTAGGATATTTTGAGTCCCTGTTAAAAGATTCTAACCCGGTTAAGAGTTTATGGAAGACAGAAGGACCCACTGCCCAAACAGCTTCAAGGCAAGATCTTTGAACCCAATGTCCAAAAGATCTTAGAATTATTGAATAGAATAATATGAAACATATTACCTCCTTCACACTATGCCAAAACCACACTCTCTGCTACACAAGATCACAATTCCAGATCTCTCTACTCACAAGTCTTCCTAAATCACTAAATTAGCTCTTTTCTTCACTTCATGCATATATTCACATTTCAACCTTCACAATACATATTGCAAGAAGGAAAAAATTCCTTCTTATATACCAAACTCAAATAATTACAAATGAGTCAGTCCTCAATTATAAAATAATAATTTCTACATGCTACACACAAAATTCACATAAAATTGTCAGCTTCCAGATACTGTAACTTTCTCCAAACATATCTTCAAAGTTCACACTATGAACCACATCATTAGTAATACGTCTCCAACATCCCTTTAATTGTGCAAAATCATATTCCATCCCAGCTAAGAGATATCCTCTGATTTCCAAAAATCGCTTCACAGAAACACTGTCTAAACACTGCTTTCACCAAAATGCTCATAACTCTCATGAATGAATGAATTTATTTTTGTGCTGTTAAGCATAGGTTAATAACACACCAAAGAACATACCATCAACTATGCAAAAGACAATCTACAATACGACATGTGCGCAAAACAAAACTATACCTACTTTCCTGCTGATATCCAGAATATCACTGTGTTGACATCAATGACAATCCAAGTCATGAATGCAACAACAACTGCTACAAAATGACTGCCAAAATACTTTGCATTCATTCCTAACAAGTGTTTACCAAGTGATGAAATGAGTAGTGTTTACTGAGTGCTAGCATGGTAAATAGGGAATTCAGTTTCTACCGAGTGACACTATATCTACCGAGTCTCCAGTATATACCAAGTTTGAAACTACAACCGAGTGGTTAGTATGGACCGAGCCTCCACTTCTACTAAGAGCATGATGATGCCGAGTAACACAGTGGATGCCGAGTATCAGAAAGTCACTGAGTTAGTTTGTAGTAACCGAGTAACTATATTTGGGCCAACTCAGTAATATTTGTGTTAAGAGCCGACTTTGTAATTATTTTGTAATTGTTTTGGATTGATATATAAACAATGTTTTGTATCATATCCAAGGTGTGAAGTAGCGAAGCATGAAAAAGAGAGAAAGAAAGAGATAAGCGAATTATAAAGGGCTACAACAATATAGGAAGCAACAAAGATCTATCCATCACAAAAGGTGATCAGTACATTAGAGAATCTCAATCAGCAAGTACAGTCGCAAGTAAGAGATCTACTGTTTCATCCTAACAGGTGAATCAGCTTAAAATCCTTTAATTGGGTAGACTTAACAGTCTTTGTAAAATCTCTTAACCGAGTGCATACTTTATTGTATGTTTGTAAATCATCTAACAAGGTGGACCTAGCAGTCCTTATTGCTCCTAACAGGGCAGATCATCAAAAGTGATCTTTGTAAGCCTTAACCGGCAAACTTTATACTGCAGTATTGAAGTTTTGTGGGTATCATCCCCACCTGAGTTTTACTTTCTACTTGGAAGGTTTTTGGGTCACCAAATCTCTGTGTTCAAAGTGTTATGAATGTTTTATTATTTCTATTACTCATACATGTAGTTAGATTATCAATCTAATGTTATTTGAAATATGGTTAAGATCTGAATCTGTTAAAAGTTTTGAAGTTACTGATTCACCCCTCCCCTCTCAGTAACCTGGATAGTCTTGAATATTTCCAACATATTTTATGCAAGGAGGTATGTTATTTAAAGGTATTCAATTGTGTATACTGAGAGGACCAATTAGAAGTAATTTTATAAAGGAGAAACATAGTAGTGGTTTGGCTGGACATTTTGGTGTTGATAAGACATTGAATTTTCTTAAGGAGAAATACTTTTGGCCATAGTTGTATAAAGATGTTCAGAAATTTGTGAAAAGTTATGGGATTTGTCAAGTTGCAAAATGAGTAAGTCAGAATACTAGATTGTATACATTGATTTCTATTCCTGAGAAAGCTTGGATTGACATCAGTATGGATTTTGTTCTTGGCTTACCGAAGACAATAAGAGGTAATGATTCTATTTTTGTTTTTGTGGATAGATTTTCTAAAATGACATATTTTATACCTTGTAAAAAGACATCAAATGCAGTACATATAGCATATCTTTACTTTAAGGAGATTGTCAGATTGCATGGATTACCGAGGAGTATTATCTCTAACCAAGATAGTAAATTTGTTGGATACTTTTGGAAGATGCTTTGGAGAAACTTTGGCACCGAGTTGAAATATAGTTCTACATTTCACGCACAAACTGATGGATAAATAAAAGTTGTGAATAGAAGTTTGGGAAATCTTTTGAGATGCTTAGTTGGAGACACACTGAGTAATTGGGATTTTGTGTTGGCACAAGTAGAGTTTGCATACAATAATTCTATGAATAGGAGTACTGGAAAAAAACCTTTTGAGATTTGTAAATGGCATACAACTGAGAGGTATATCTGATTTGAGAGACATTGTTGATGAAAGAAAGAGAAGTGCTGAAGGAGTAAAATTTGCTGAGTACATGAAGACATTGTATGAAGATGTGAAGCATAAGCTAGAAAAGAGTAATCAGAAATACAAAGACAGAGCTGATAGATCAAGGAGACATAAGAATTTTGATGTTGGTGATGAAGTGATGGTTCATTTGAAGAAAGGCTGATTCCTTGTTGGAACATATGGGAAGCTGAAAATGAAGAACTTTGGACCTTTCAAGATTTTGAGAAAATTTGACAGTGGAAATGCATATGAGATTGAGTTACCTGATGACATGGACATATCACCTATATTCAACATTGCTGATTTGTATGAGTTTCATGAACCTAATGAAGACATGACAGTACCGATGGATTATCCTAAGTAGTAGATGGAAGAAGTTGTGCAAATATTGGAGCAAATAATTGGTAGAAGTACAAGAGGAAAACCGTATATGAAATATTTGATAAAGTGGAAGAATAAACCGATTGAAGATAGTTCATGGATTTCACAGTCTGAGTTAGATGCAGCTTAGATCATACCTATTTCATGATTCAAAGAATCATTTCAAATAACCCTAGGTGTTTGATGTAGGAGCATCTCGGGTCCTTGGAAATCTTATGTCACCAAAAACATATTTAAAGTTTGTCTGTGTTTCTCGGTTATCTCTCTGGCGCTCGGTTAATTCATTGGCTCTCGACGATGCTTGTTTGGTGCTCAGTTATCCTTGCTTACTGAGTTGTTTATTTTGGATTTCTGTCGAGGCCAACTTGTGCATTTAATTTGGGTTGTCGATTTAATATTAGTATCCATCATTGGGAAGTGTGTGGACCTAGATCTAGTCATTCCTTCCATTGATTGTGGATTTGAAGGCTGACTTGATTTGGTAGCCTCTTGTATAAATATAGTTGTTTGGTTAGAGTTTAGGGAGGAAGTTTTGGATAGAGGATAGAAGATAGTAAATTAGATATTGTTAGCAGATCCTCGCATGTTGGAGGTGTTGGCATTAAGCAGTATTGCCACTAGTGACAACACTTATTTGCATTCTGGATGTAAACCGAGCAGACAGTGTAAACCGAGCAGACAGTGTAAACCGAGCAGACAGTGTAAACCGAGCAGACAGTGCAAACCGAGCAGACAGTGCAAACCGAGCAGACAGTGCAAACCGAGCAGACAGTGCAAACCGAGCAGACAGTGCAAACCGAGCAGACAGTGCAAACCGAGCAGACAGTGGAAACCGAGCAAGTTAGTACAAACCGATCAGGACAATGTAAACTGAGTAACATCTTGTCTACCGAGTCACCAATGCTTACCGAGTTCAATACCTACCGAGTGATCAGTATGAACCGTGCCTTCACTTCTACCGAGTGCATGACGATGCCGAGTAATGCAGTGGACGCCGAGTATCAGAAAGTCACCGAGTCAGTGTGAAGGAACCGAGTAACCATATTTGGGCCGACTTAGTAGCACTTATGTTTATTTGTCAAGCCGACTGTGCAATTGTAATTGTAATTAATTGTTTGAGACCTGTATATAAACAATGATGTAGAAATAAAAGAATAACACACAAGAAATAAAATATATGAAGTAGAAAATATGTGATGAAAAAAAAAGGTAGAGATAAGCAAATTGCAGAAGGCTTCAGAAGTATAAGGTTCAGCAAAGACAAATTCATCACAGAAGGTGATCAGTACATCAGCGAATCTCATACAGCAATCCAGTTGCAAAGCAGAGATCTACTGTTTCATTCTAACAGGTGAATCAGTACTAAATCCTTTAACCGGGTAGACTTAACAGTCTTTGTATAAATCTCTTTACCGAGTGCATACTTCACTGTATGTTTGTAAAATCCTTTAACAGGGTGGATTTAGCAATCCTTATTGCTCCTAACAGGGCAGATCATCAGAAGTGATCAAATTGTAAGCCTTAACCGGCCAACTTTATTCTGCAGTATTAAAGCTTTGTGGGTTTCATCCCCACCCCAGTTTTACTTTCTTTTGGAAGGTTTCTGGGTAACCAAATCCATGTGTCATTATTGTGAATGCTTTTAAGTTTCATGCTTTCTGTATGCAAAGGTTAAAAGTAAAATACATGTTAAAATTAGAAGAAAATTTGGAGTTACTGATTCACCCCTCCCCTCTTAGTAACTTGGTTAATTCCTGAATATTTCCAACAATTGGTATCAGAGCTGCATTGGTTCTCAAGACAAAGCTTAACTAGCTTGAGCAAAGATCCAGGACAATGGAGGTATTCAAACTGAACAAGGTGATTGAAAATGAAAAGCTAGATCTGGAAATGGCCATAGCTAAACTCAAAGAAGCAAAAGAACATCTTTCCCAATCCCTAAGAAGAAGGAAGGAACTTGCAAATCAGATGAATGATCAGAATTACATTGAAGAAAAGATTGAAGATCTTCTTCCCTCAAATAACTCAGATGAAGCAAACAATGCTATCAAAGAACTCCTAGAAAAGAATGGGTCTCTGCAGGAAGAAGTGAGAAAATTGAAAAGAGAACAAGAACTACACTCTACAAGATTCTGTGAGATCTTGGAACAGAAAAACAAGTTGAAAGATGAATTAGATGAAAGAAACATTGAAGTCCAAAACAAAACCCTTCAGCTAGAAAACCTAATTGATCAGATCTCTCATACAAATGAAGAAATTCTAAATCTAAGTTCAGAAATAGAAAACACAAAAGAAGAACTAAGATCTAAAAAGGAAATCAATCTAAGATTGATGGATGACCTAAATGCTGAAAAACAAATCAATGAAGGAATGCTGAAAAGTGAAGAAGACTTGAATCAGCTGTATGAATGAAATCTTCATAGGAAAAAAGGAAAAGCAGGACTTGGATACAAAGAAGAAGGCGAATCCTCTAAGCAAGGTACTAAAAGAAATCAAAAACCTACTTGTAATCATTGTGGTAAAATAGGACATACTTCAAATAAATGTTGGAACAATGAAAAAGCAGAATTCAATGGAAAATGTTATAGCTGCAATCAACCTGGTCATAAAGCAAATGAATGCAGGGAAAAACCTAGATTCAGAGGTAATTGTCACAAGTGCAACAAACAAGGTCACAAGGCATCCGAGTGCAGATCCAAGATATTTAATCCAGCAGAACAAATTGTGAAAGCAATGTTTGGATGGGACTACAACACCTGGTGTAGATGTCATTACTGTGGAGAATATGGACACATTGGCATGAATTGCATAAAACATCATCTAAGGAAAAGAGATACTACCATAAGATGTTTCAAATGCACTAAACTCGGTCACATAGCCAGAAACTGCATGAATGCTAATGAAATTGAAGAAGGAAAGAAGAATGAAGCAACTAAGGTCAGGAAACAGGTCAGACAAAAATGGATTCCTAAAGCTATCGAGCAATCCAGTCCAAGTAATGGAATGGATGGCTCTATCGACTCAAATTAAATTTCCAAGGAAGCACTGGAACTGTATTCTCATAGATCAATCTCAAGCAGTTCCAGAACCGAAATTAAAAGAAAAGTCTAAATCAGCATGCAAGATGCAGTGAGATCACAACAAGGTCGGTATAGTCTTCACCGAGCAAGGTCAGTATAGTCTTCACCGAGCAAGGTCGGTATAGTCTTCACCGAGCAAGGTCGGTATAGTCTTCACCGAGCGAGGTCGGTATAGTCTTCACCGAGCGAGGTCGGAGCATTATGAATTTTCGAGTTCACCGAGCTGCGAAGTCTTTTCCGAGCAATTAATTCTTAGTGGGTGACAGTCTGTCAGAATTCCTACCCTAATTTGAAATGAGCATTAATGACAGAATTGTAAACAAAAAGCAAGTAATCGAACTCATTCTTCACCGCGAATCTTTAAGCACTTTGAGAGCAGAAAACTTCAAGGGCAACCCGGCGATTTAATACTCTTGCGAAAGGAATTTTCTGTGAGCTACCATGGCATCATCCAGCACCTCAGCAAAGAAAGGATCAGACATGTTAGTCCAAGGGGAGTGGAAAGCACCAGATTTTAAGATCGTGCCCGCAGTTGCAGCCGCCCTAGATCCGAACGGAGCTCAATCTCAGATTCCTCCTAAGGTACTGCTTATCAACGATATCCGTAATCATTTTAACTGTTCTATTCAAGAAATGGGAAACCTAGAACTAGACATTATGCATGAGGAACTATGTGTGGATGGTACTTTGAAACCCGAGCACAAACATCTGGAAGATAAGGGTTTAGTCCACATTGCACATCTTCCTCGAAACTTTCGAGATAAATGGGTTAGGTACATTCTCAGCCGAGTACACGATGGCAAGATTTGGCTTGAGCAACCTATTGAGATCACAAGGAAAATGATTCATCAAGTTACCGGTCTTCCCTTGTTGAACAAAGTGAAAACTACCAAAACCCTAGGTCGGACGGAACTAGAGAAGAAAACCCTAGCCGAGTGGGATGGTAGAGGTATGAAGGTTAGCAGCATTACCGACACCGAACTGAAGTTTGGTACACATATCATTGCACACAAGATTTACAGTTCTAGTCGACAGAACAGTGTCTCATGTGAAGCTGTTGACCTAGCATACAAAGTGGTCAAAAACAACTTGACATTTGACCTAGCAGACTTATTGTTGAAACAGTTCAACAAGAACATGGAAAGCATCAAAACTTCCAAAAAAAATCCATGTAAGTTTGGATCCTTGTTAGTCTGTTTATTCTTCTATGTTCAGAAATTCTTCCCTTCAAAAGGAAAAGTTGTATGGAGAAAAGATGTGCCAGTACTTTATGAAATTAATGAATACATCGCAGAAATGGGTGAAAACTTTGAAAGCATCATGGATAATTATTTTGAGTCTTTCAAAGAGAAAATGAATGATAGATTCTGGATTCCACAGAAGTTGGTGGAAGATTACAAAGATGACATCTGTTTTATGGTAGATTGTGATAATGTGTATATTCAAGCAGTTAAACCGAGAACTGTGTATGCAAAACCTCTTCCTTATGAGGTAAATATTGATGAAACCAAGAACATTATTGAAGCACTTCTAAATCAGCCTGTCAATCCCAAAGCCCCATATTTTGGAACATATGATGAAGCTAAGATGAGAATTGAACTAAGCATAAAGCTTCCACAGGCGGTAAACAAAGGAAAGAAAAGAATAGCTAAAATGCAAATGATAACCGAGGAGAAAGAAGAAATAGGTGAAAAAGAAGAGGAAAAGGATGAGAAAATAGAGGAACCAGAACCTGCAAAGAAGAAAGGAAAAGTTTTTATCACTAAGGCATCTGTGCCTCCCACTGCTGTGTTTACAAGGAGAAATACAAGAGGAAAGGCAGAAAAGGCAGATAAGGACATAGTATTCAAAAGGCCTCCTCTAACCCTTCAAGAAAAGCTCAAACTCTTCAGAGATGGATCAGGATCTGGAGTAAGTAACATAAAATCCTTGAGATATGAAACCAGATCGGAAGCAGAGCAGAAGGAAATAGAAGATGCTGTTGTTGAGAAGATGGGACAGTGGAAATACTCTCCTGAAGAAATTACCCCACAGGTTCCAGCAGTTCTATTGAATCCGATAAGAATGAGATGGAGCAATGCAAGGCAAACTGTAATAGACATATTTGATCAAAACCTAAGACAGTTGATGCCGAGCCTGAACAATGATGAAGTAAAGAAGGCACTAAAAGAGAATGAAAACAAGATGACACTGAAGTTCAATACTTGTTTGATTTTGATCAACAATATTGAATCGGTTGTGAAGGCTGCAAAAGCCACATGGAAGAACATTTACCACCTTCACCAACCGAGCATTGAAACTGTAATAATAAAGGATATTGAAGATGACAGCGATGAGCAAGAAGAAGACACCGAGGTAGATGATACTGTAAGGATAGCAGCAGAAGTCATTGCATCCCTTCCTACCTCTCCAGTGAAAGTCTCTACATCCAGCCCAGAGACACCTTCAAGCATGGTTGTGACAACTTCCACATTTGTCCAATCATCCCTAGCAACATCAGAGGCAGCTACCATTTCTTCTACCGAGCTACAGTCTCCTGTACCAGTAAGTTTTCCAGCTTTTGAATCATCAAGTGTAAATATTGTAAGTTCTCCAGTAGAAAGTATACCAGTGTCAATAGCCAGCCCTATTTTATCTACTATCACTACTACAAGAACATTAAGTATAGATAAGCCTAAGGCTCTACCGAGTATAAAATTTTTGGGTAAAAATATAGTTGAGGATATAGACCTAGACGAAGAGATAGAGATTCCTACACTAGATTTTGCAAATCTCTCAGCAGACCAGATGCAGAATATAGGTGAGATCCTCCAAAGGAAAGCAAAACAAAAGAAGCTTAAGGAGGAGAGAGACAAAGAGTATCAAATCATCAAGGATGCTAAGGACATTTTGTCTGATGCATTAGGCATTAAAGTAGACTCCTCCCAGCATTTTTTGTTACAATTCGCAGAAGCAGTTGAGAAATACAATGAGGACTCATCCGGGATAGAAAAGTTAGTTGAAAGAGCTGAGAAGAGATTCAACAATAAAGTGCTTGAGCACATTACTCAGCACATAGCTATTAACCAAGTAGAATTGTCTTCAGTTTTGTCTAATACAGAGTCTATTTATTCGAATGCTACCTCTCTCTTTTGGCCAGACTATGCAATTTTGCCGAGTTCACAAAGGATGTCAAAGATAAAATGAATAAAATGGATGAGGATATGAAGATTAGCATACAGAAGCTGCAACTTGAACCAAGTTCAAGCTTTGCTCATCACATGAAAATTTCACATCTATCCAATATGCAGTCTGATCTATTGAAAGAAGACTCAAGGATCCGGTCCACACTGCTAGACATCCAACACATGATCCTTCCCATCATGAATACAATGTATAAGCACATTGAACATTCCAGAACATTGATTCATGACAATCAGTTCTCCATAGCAGATCACATGATTGAACTCTCTGCAGAAATCCAAATTGCCATACAAACATGTAAGATTCTGCAAGAAAGTTGGGACAGAACCCTGGCACTAATAATGAAGGTACATTCTGGTTTCTTATCAAATTTTGGATTCTCTTTGTAAATAAATTGTATATGCACCTTTGGCATTATCGTCAAAAAGGGGGAGATATGTATAGAAGGATATGTATACAGTTATAGATTTGTATAAGAAACAGTTAGCACATTGAAAGGGGGAGACAATGTATAAAGCCCTATAACAAAGACAAATTTTGAAAAATCAAAATAAAACTCAGCATGATTCGGTGTATATAAATTTTGGCCAATAAGTGTTTTTGTCACTAATGCCAAAGGGGGAGATTGTTGGCATTAAGCAGTATTGCCACTAGTGACAACACTTATTTGCATTCTGGATGTAAACCGAGCAGACAGTGTAAACCGAGCAGACAGTGTAAACCGAGCAGACAGTGTAAATCGAGCAGACAGTGTAAACCGAGCAGACAGTGCAAACTGAGCAGACAGTGCAAACCGAGCAGACAGTGCAAACCGAGCAGACAGTGCAAACCAAGCAGACAGTGGAAACCGAGCAAGTTAGTACAAACCGATCAGGACAATGTAAATTGAGTAACATCTTGTCTACCGAGTCACCAATGCTTACCGAGTTCAATACCTACCGAGTGATCAGTATGAACCGTGCCTTCACTTCTACCGAGTGCATGATGATGCCGAGTAATGCAGTGGACGCCGAGTATCAGAAAGTCACCGAGTCAGTGTGAAGGAACCGAGTAACCATATTTGGGCCGACTTAGTAGCACTTATGTTTATTTGTCAAGCCGACTGTGCAATTGTAATTGTAATTAATTGTTTGAGACCTGTATATAAACAATGATGTAGAAATAAAAGAATAACACACAAGAAATAAAATATATGAAGTAGAAAATATGTGATGAAAAAAAAAGGCAGAGATAAGCAAATTGCAGAAGGCTTCAGAAGTATAAGGTTCAGCAAAGACAAATTCATCACAGAAGGTGATCAGTACATCAGCGAATCTCATACAACAATCCAGTTGCAAAGCAGAGATCTACTGTTTCATTCTAATAGGTGAATCAGTACTAAATCCTTTAACTGGGTAGACTTAACAGTCTTTGTATAAATCTCTTTACCGAGTGCATACTTCACTGTATGTTTGTAAAATCCTTTAACAGGGTGGATTTAGCAATCCTTATTGCTCCTAACAGGGCAGATCATCAGAAGTGATCAAATTGTAAGCCTTAACCGGCCAACTTTATTCTGTAGTATTAAAGCTTTGTGGGTTTCATCCCCACCCCAGTTTTACTTTCTTTTGGAAGGTTTCTGGGTAACCAAATCCATGTGTCATTATTGTGAATGCTTTTAAGTTTCATGCTTTCTGTATGCAAAGGTTAAAAGTAAAATACATGTTAAAATTAGAAGAAAATTTGGAGTTACTGATTCACCCCTCCCCTCTCAGTAACTTGGTTAATTCCTGAATATTTCCAACAGGAGGACTTATGTACTTGATTGTAATATCTGGCCTAAACTGGGAAGGCCTTACAACCCATCATGTATGAATCAATTTTAAGATATATGAAAAGATATCTGCATTCTCTCTCTCACTTTTGTGTTTGTTTCTTCGGCATGTTGTTCTACAAGGTGGATCTGGTTAGGGTGTGCCTTTGGCTCCTCTCCCCATCCTCCCTTGCATCATGAATCAATACAAACATGTAACCTACTAATTCAACCATAGGTCTGAATAGCTTTAGTAGAAACTTCCAAATAACAAAACATATAACTGATGCAATGAAATAAAAGTAAATAACATCAAACATCCACACATGCATCACACATAACACACTAATTTTTCTTGTGGATACCCTAAGCTAGAGGGAGAAAACCATGCAATGGGGATGACACCCACAAGCCCTTCATTGTAGTAAAAAATTTTTCCCTGCAAGGACCTACAAATACCCTTTCTAAGGGTTCACCTTATTAGGAGTGACTAGTATACTGTTAGGAGTATAATGAGATCAGTTAAGATCTACCTCATTAGAGGATTTAAGACTCTTTCTACGAGTCCACCCAATTAAGGGATTTAGAATAAAAGACCTGTTAAAGTCCACCCGGTTAAGGGATTTAGCTTGCTACAACTATTAGGGAATAAAAAGTAATGATCTAGATGTAGCAAAACTTTCCTGTCATATCCAATCTGTTCTATGCACTTTGTAACTTCTCTTTGATCTACCTCTATTGAAAATCCCGATCCCAACTATAGCAATCATGAATCTCACTTCGTACAATCAACTTATTGTTGGAAATTTGGCTGAGTTAGATATCTAGATGTTGTCATTATGGCAACATATGATCTATATGAAGACCGTATATGATAGAGTGAAGAATAAAATTGTCTAAGTGTAAGCAACATTTTCCCAGTCTAACCAAA
Source organism: Chamaecyparis obtusa (assembly GCA_027943335.1). Classification (NCBI taxonomy): domain Eukaryota; kingdom Viridiplantae; phylum Streptophyta; class Pinopsida; order Cupressales; family Cupressaceae; genus Chamaecyparis; species Chamaecyparis obtusa. The sequence goes on from BSBK01002336.1 coordinate 539,615, forward strand.
GATAGTTTTTGATTGGTGATGTCAATAGAAGTAAGTTCAATGCTTGCGCACTTGAAAATGGATGCTTTGATGCATATTGAAGACTCACCTGAGAGCGCAAGTCTATACGACATGTACGAAAGAAGTTATTGCAGTATTACAGAGACAGAGTTGAAGCCGATAGGATAAAGAAAGAAGACATAATAAGTAAATAGTTAAGGGATTATTTTTTTTATCAAAATAATAACTTAATCATATAAAGGGATGACATCCTAGATGTTAACCCTTGGGTAGAACAAGTTAATATGTATTTTGTAAAGTGCTTTATGTTTTGTAAAGTTGACTATAAAAGTTATTATTCTTATAACTTTTATAAATGTAAGGCATATGTAATGCGAAGTTAGAAGTGTGACATATGTATGTGAAATATATTGATGCGAAGTTATAAATTGTGAAAGTCAAGCAAGCAAACTTTGTATATGCAAGCGAAGCAGTAAAAGGTTATACACCTTCCCTTTTTGTAATCAGAAATCATTGTACATTAATTTTTTGGGCAGTGGGCTCATCTTGTAATCATTTCTATTTATTCTACCAACTTTTAGCAGGGTTGAGGCTTCTAACAAGGCCTAGAGTCCCTTAATCAGGATTGAGACACTATATGTATGTAACAGGCTCTTAACAGGGTCAACATCCTTAACATGATACTTTTGATTAGTGGATCATTGTGGGTATCATCCCCACCAGGGTTTTCCCTTGGCCAGGGTTTCCTCGAGAACAAATAATTTGTTATGAGTTCATTTAATTTATTTCTATGCATGCTATTTAGTTTACTTTGTTTTGCAAGGATCAAGTTAATATGTTATATCCATAATTGGGAAAAAGTAAAAGTTTGTAGAATACTGATTCACCCCCCCTCTTAGTATTCCCTATTTCTAATAATTGGTATTAGAGCTTAGTTACTCGAAAAAGAATCATTTAGAGAAAGCCTAACGGCTTGAGTAAGATCTCTATGGATATGGATCAACTACAGAAGAATTTTGATGAAGCTCTTGAATAGATTGATATACTTACTGAAGAAAGAGATAATCTGAAAGGAAAATATGATGATGCAAAGAACCTCATTAAGAAGCTGAAAAAATTGAAATGAGAGAAGAAATATACAATTCAAATTGAAGATTGTGATGAAAATTTGGAAAAAGAAAATGAGATCCTTAAACATGAATTAAATATAGTAAATCTAAAGTTGAGTTTGAAAGATGGAAACAACAAGAATGAAGCAAATCTAAAATCTGAGAATGAAGATCTGAAGTCTAAACTTTGTAAAGTGACATCTGAACTTGAGAAAACAAAATTGCAGTATGCTGAACTTGAAAAGTACAATACAATTGTGAAAGGTGAATTGACATAGTCTAAGCAACATCTTGAGAGACTATATTCCACTAGTGAGAAGATTGATGAACAAATGTCTTATCAAAAACCATTCTATGATAAAAATGATCTTGGATTTAACTTATCTAAGGTAAGTGAAGAAAGAAAGGAACCAGATCTAAAAGTTTCTAAAAACAGAGATGAAAAGAAATTTGATGAAGCTAAAAAATATGAGGATATACCTAAAGAAGAAGAACCACCTAAACAAGAAGAATCACCTAAAGGTCGCAAATAGAATCTAAAGGTAGATGTTTTGCATGTAATACTTTTGGTCATATGAAGAAAGATTGTATAGGTAAGCAATTCAAACCTCTTAATGGTTATTGTTATAATTGTCATGGTTTTGGACATAGAGCTATTGAATATAAGAAGCCTAGATCTAATGATAATAATAGTAGTAGAATGTTTAGAGATACTAACCATGTAGATAAGAGACCTACTGAAGATATGAACATAAGAAATGGAGTAGTATGTTATAGATGCAACAAGGTTGGACACATTGCCAGGAATTGTAGATCACAAATCAGTCAGACAGGACCGAGATATGGAAATAATGGAGTAGTTTGTTAGATATGCAAAAAGTTTGGTCATACAACAAGGTTTTGTAGAATGAATAACATGAAAAACCCTAATCCTAGAATTTATACAAGAAGAAATGAGAACGCAAACAACAGTCAAATAGGATGCTGTAGTAATTTAGAAGAAGTGAAATTTTTTAAAGTCACAAATGAAGGAGACACATTCAGCACATAAGGTAATCAGATAGATGAAGTATTTGATAGTAAGTGTGAATCTATTCCTAACCCATCTCAAAGTACTTAATTCATAAAGAATGCATTAGAATAGGAACTTAGGATAGTGTAGAAATTAGTATAGGATGAATTGATTCTTGCGTAGTTAATGTATGGTAGTATGTGATGTAATGATGCTATGGTTAAGAGCGCATGAGCTAATATGAAGTTATCCAAGTTCACAAGAAGTTTGAAGATTTGCAGGAAAGCAAGAACAACTTTTTGGAAAGAAGCGGCAATAGAATTGAATGCGATGTCAGAATCTTGTAAGATTGAAAGGTTAAAAGCTTATGATCAATATTTTTTGATCATTAAAGTGACTACAAGAAATAAGGAGATCAATACATCAGTGATTGAAAGTAGTTTGCAAGATTTGGTGAAAGAACTTCATGCCGGATCTATGAAAAGCCCTAAATCACAAAATTGAGGTATTTTACTGAGAAAATATATCAGTCAGTTAGAGAATTTGTAGAAGATATGGATGTTTCATTTGTTCACAACATAAGAGATACTATTAGACCTAGAGTCAAAAGGGAACCAGTAGAACCCTTGGAAGAAGACCCTAGACTAGCATTATCATCCGTACTAGACAGAGTTGTGCATTTAGAGAATGTTATATTTGGGATGCAAACTTGAAACCCTCAGTGAAAGTGATTTTACTAAGGAATATGAGAAATTATACAATTAGGATATGTCATTGAAAGTAGGGTTTGAACATTTGAATGAAAATGAAATCATAAGGTATTCACTACAACTTGAATTTGATGATGATGAATGCACCAAAATCATTTTGAGAAGAATTCATAATGGGAAGTTTTGGTTAGATGACGGAGTGATTGATATAATAACATACCTAATTCATGAAGTAACTAGTTTATCAAAATCTAGAGTTATACCATTTAATGAGAAGAATGTGAATAAAATAGTACTGGACAATACTAAGTCATCCTACAATGGTAGATGAATAGTAATCAACAAGATACAACAAGATGATGTTAGATATTTATGCAAGATCTTAACATCCAAGTTTTGTGCTAACTCTAGAGAAGATGCCATGGCAACTGGAATGATTCATGCAGCCTATTTGATGTGTGTTGATAAAGTTCAAGTGGATATGAGTGAAATCTTGAGAATTCAATTATTTGAGAACCTTGAGAAGATTAAGAAGACTAAAAACTCATAGTTTAGATTCTCATCCTTGATTACATATATGTTTTTCCATTTGCTAAGAAGATTTTCACTCACTATTGGAGAAGACTGGAATGATAAAAGAACCACCATGGACATAATCAAGAAGGTGTATCTGAGATACCCTATAGACAAGGTTAGTGAGAGTGTAACCTTGGTAATCAAATCATTTCAGAACTTGATGAAGAAAAGATCAAGAATCCCACAGGTGATAGTTGAGAAGTACAAAGATGAAATATGCTTTATGGTTGACACTGACTTTACCTTTATTGAAGCAGTTGAACCTAGTGTAGAAATCATAGACCCTCTTGGATATGAAATTTTAGAAGTTGAAGCAGAAGAGTATGTGAAGAGATTGATTAAGAGCAAGTTGGATGTGAACAACACTAGATTTGGGACTTATGAGGAGAACTTCAACTCTGCAAAGTCTATACAAGAAGAAAAGTTATCAAAGAAGAGAGTGGAAAACACTATTAAGAAAATTCTTAGGGATACAGGAATGTCAGAACAAGAATTCATAATTGCAAAGTAGACCACAACAATAATAAGAGACATTAGACAGAAAGAAGTTTTGTCTGTTCCACCCCTATCATCAGTTGCAGATCAAACTGGAAATCTTCAGAATGTAGTGAAAGTGGAGAAATTTGAAAAGGAACAGGAAACAATAAAATCTACAAGATCCTCCACCACTCCACCAGGTACAAGAGTAAAGGAAATGGCTAGTGGACCAAGTAAAAGACATAAAACAATAGTTGCCCCAGTACAAAGGAAAGTATTAGAAATTAAAGATGATGAAGATACTGAAGTCAAGAAGAAGAAATGGAAACCAAAGATAGAGAAGGTAAATGATCAAATAATCAATGATGGATACTTTTCCAAGATGAACAAATATTATGAGCTATACAATTTTTCAGAAAGATTAAACTTGGAGAATGCAGTTTTCAGACACATGATCTTAGGAGATAAGAAATTTGATACTATTCAAGGGAAGATACTTGATGAATTGTTTGAGAAATTAGTAAACAGGAAGAAGAGAGCAACTGAAGAAGACAATAAGATTAGAGAAAAATTTGTGAGAAAGCTCTATGATATTAGAGATGAAGACCACTTCAAGGAAATCATGAAAGATCTTGGTATTCATCTAAGAAAAAAAAGAAGAACAATTCAGATAATGGGAGGAAATTATGAAGAAATTAATAAGGAAACTAAACAAGCAGTCATAAAGGTAATGACTACAGGTGTTGGTAAGCACTCAAGTGCAGTAGATCAAGCTTTGGAAGCTGAGCACCAGAAAAGTCCCTCTCCACCACCATCAATCAACATTGCAAATGAATCAATGAATGTGGAAGGAACACATATCACACTGGATTGTGATGTCAATCCGTTTAGCAACCTCAAGAACATTGTTGACAATTCGGCTTTGGAAGAACATAATAGATCAGTTGAGGAAGAAAGGAAGGAAACAAGGAAAGAAGAAGAAAAACAAGTAGAGATTCAAGTAAATATAGAGGTTGAAGGACAGAAAGGAGTACAAAGTAAAGTAGAAATCAATCCTACCCCTGAGATTGCAGCAAAGAAACCATAGATAGAATCCATTTTTGCTAATTTTGGGAAAGAAGTTGATGATGATGATCAAATGGAACCGATCTCATCCCTAAACAAAATTATTGGTAAAAACAAGAAGGTAAAAAGCCTTGAAGGATCATTGTTGGAAGTGACAGAGAAGTTGTAGAGTGTTGTGACCAATCAAATAACAGAGGCAGATTCACAGGTAAAAGCTAAAGAATTTATGAAGGCATTTGACAATGAATTCACTAACTTGTTAGACATAGCTACAGTAAAGGCTCAAGAAACCTATGAGGCCAAAATATTTCTATATATAAGTCAGATATCAAAAATGATATTAATAATTTGGATGTGTGTATCAAGGAATTAAGAAGGAATTTGGACAGTAAAAAAGCTTTGTATATTCAGTTTACAAAAATAGAAAATCATGTATCAGAAGTAACTGAGAAGATAAGAGAAAAAGAGGCAGAAATTCAAACAGAGGTAAAACTTTTATTCAGCCCAAATGCAAAGTTATTAGATTTTGAAAAGAGAATCAGTAAATTGAATGATGATATAAGAATTATTAGTGATGAAAGAGAAAGGAAATTGAGAAGATTCACTCTTCTAAGAGATCACATTTCAATTAAGATAAGCATCATTGAAGGACAATTGGAAGACTGTCTTTCATCCAAGACATCTTATGATAAATTCAACTTTGCAAACCTTCATGCATGTGAGATCACATCTTATGGTTTATGTGCACTACTCAATGTTTCAGACACCGTTAAGAAGGCATGGGAGAAGGAGATAGAGAGCATAAAAGTAAATTTTGCAGATTGTGTTGCAAGCCTAGTGGCTCTGCAATTTTGAATTGAAGGTAAACATTTTTGAGAACACGGTTTTGGCACTTTTTTTGTCATTGTTGTCAAAGCGGGAGTGATAGCAGAAAATTGATATATTGATATATATGGAAGTATATTCCTAGGGGGAGTATAGATGATATATAAGATATATGGAGATATAAGGACAGTGAAGATATATTTTTGTTATGGCCACAATTTTGAAGTTTTGTATGACTTAGCCAATTTTATCATATGTTGCCACCAATGACAAAGGGGGAGATTGTTGGAAATTTGGCTAAGTTAGATATCTAGATGTTGTCATTATGGAAACATATGATCTATATGAAGACTGCATATGACAAAGAGTAGTTATGACAGAGAGTAGTTATGACAAAGCGCAAAATAAAATTGTCTAAGTGTAAGCAACATTTTCCTAGTTTAACCAGAGATAGTTTTTGATTGGCGATGTCGATAGAAGTAAGTTCAATGATTCAGCACTTGAACATGGATACTTTGATGCATATTGAAGACTCACCTAAGAGCGCAAGTCTGTATGACATGTACGGAATAAGTTATTATAGTATTACAAAGACAAAGTTGAAGCCGACAGGATAAAGAAAGAAGACACAATAAGTAAATAGTTAAGGGATTATTTTGTTTATCAAAATAATAACTTAATCATATAAAGGGATGACATCCTAGATGTTAACCCTTGGGCAAAACAAGTTAATATATATTTTGTAAAGTGCTTTATGTTTTGTAAAGTTGACTGTAAAAGTTATTATTCTTAATAACTTGTATAAATGTAAGACATATGTAATGCGAAGATAGAAGTGTGACATATGTATGCGAAAGATATTGATGCGAATTTGTAAATTGTGAAAGTCAAGAAAGCAGAATTTGTATATGCAAGCGAAGTAGAATTTGTACACCTTGCCCATTTTGTAATAAGAAATCATTGTACATTACTTGTTTGGGCAATGGGCTCATCTTGTAATCATTTCTATTTATTATACCAACTCTTAGTAGGGCTGAGGCTTCTAACAAGGCCTAAAGTCCCTTAATCAGGATTGAGACACTATATGTATGTAATAGGCTCCTAACGGGGTCAACATCCTTAACATGATACTTTTGATTAGTGGATCATTGTGGGTATCATCCCCACCAAAGTTTTCCCTTGGCCAGGGTTTCCTCGAGAACAAATAATGTGTTATGAGTTCATTTGATTTATTTCTATGCATGCTATTTAGTTTAATTTTTTTTGCAAGCATCAAGTTAATTTTTTATATCCATAATTGGGCAAAAGTAAAAGTTTGTAGAATACTAATTCACCCCACCTCTCAGTATTCCCTATTTCTAACACTTATTTCATCATCATTTTTCATAAGAGAAACCCAATGATATACACAACTTGCATCGACATCAAACACACCAAAAATGAAATTTAAATACTTTCCTACTCAGGTACCACATGCCAAAATGAAAATATTGATGTAAAACACATTTTTTCATGACTGCATCGGGCCAAAATAAGATCTGCAAGTTTTATCTCCAAGATAGTCAAACACATTTTGACTTCTCCAATGCATCACCCTAAATCCACCTCATACATTTGCATCGATCCCAAAAATCCCAACTCATCATTTTTATAACCTCTACTCCTTGTCATCATATCACCAAATATCATCTCACTTACTATACTACTCACTGATCTGAGATCTACCACTCATACCTCAAGAACTTAGATTGATAATCCTATAGCCTATTTCACCAATGTGAAACTTTCACATCAATTTCCCAAATGAGTTGTGGTCACAACCATAAGGAGTTATGAGTAAATCCATGCCATGTCTAAGACCGCTCCAATTAATTCCTTCTTAAACATTATCGATACCAAAATTTCCATTTGTAGATGTTCTTCCTATACATCACTCACTACACTTAGTTGATTCCTTCTTATTGATTGAACAATGACCTTATAGATTGCCTCAATTATATGATATGACTATGTTTTCATCAATGACAACCAAAATCACAATCACCTATTACCGCTCACCAAAATCGTCACAATGCCAACAATCTCCCCCTTTGGCATTGATGACAAACATTGGATAAAAAGACCTATATCCTTTAATTCATCTTAATACTGATTAGAGAAAAAATGTATAGATTGTATGACTCCCCCTGACACTATACATCTTAAACTCAAATACATACTTTCACCAATCCTTACACTCCTCCTTTTTTCAACAATGAAAAAGGTTCACAAATTGAAATATATTCAAATGAATAGCATACCAGGGTCACATTCTATCAAATACATCTTTGAAGTTTGTATTTTTTGTCTCCAATGACATCTCTCATGACTTCAAATTATTCATAGCAATGATATGCCTATATAGATCAATGGCTATCTCCTCCTTGGCATCTAAAGTACTCATGTCTAGTAGTCTTATTATGGCTTTTGAATTCTTCACATTTTGCTACATCACCTCTACTATAGGGGCTATGTATGATTGTAACCCAAGTAGTGTGATGACCTTCTTGTCTTGTTTTGCCTAAAAATTCTTCACCTTATGTGTGATAATTTTAACTTTAGCACTGCATTCTACTGTGGAGATTGTGATGGGATCAAAATTGTCAACTAAGTTGTCAATCTTCTTTTGTGTTTCTTCTTTGCTCATCTCCAAATCCTTGGTGGAATCTAAAATTTTGGACACTTTTGTCAGTAACTAACTAACCTCCTTTAGTGTGACTTTAGTTTCATCCACTAGTCTTGAAAGTGTCTCCTTGACTTTGCAATCTTCTCCACCAACTTCACTATCCTTTTCTTCTCATAATTAGACTCATCCAACTTCATTACTGTAGTCTCATTGTCAGGAATTTTGATCAGTTATGGCCTTAATCAATGTTTCCATCTGATCAATCACTTTTGTATCTATGTCAAACTCTACATTTGGAATTAGACCTTCTAGAATATCTCTAGCTTCCTTCAGTACTCTAGCCTTCTTCTTCTCTTTAGCCTTGTCTCTTTGTGCCTTCAGCATCAGATTTTCAAAAAACTTAAGTAGTTCCTTAGGGCATAATTTAGTAATATCAATGGGGGTTTAAATATATTCATCATCTTCTTCCTCTTCCTCTTCTTCTTCAGTCATAGGTTTGAATTTCTTCTTTTCACTTTTTTCTCCTAAGCTCAACCTCCTTAGCACTGAGACTATATCCTCAACCTCTTTAGGAATTTATTCTTTCTATCCTATCACTGGTTCTTCAGTTTGTACATATACCTTTGGTGTAACCTCTTCCATAGGAATATCTTCAATCAGTACTTCATCTCCATCAATTTGACAAACATCTTGTGCTTCAATTTCATGTACTAGCTTAGGGATATCAATTATGACTTCACCTATTATTTCTTCAGGAGTAAATGTGTCATAAGCTTGCTTAATATCTACTCATCAAATTTCTATTGTTCACTAGTAACTTATAGTTCCTTTTGTTATTTTCTACTTCCTTTTGTGATTGCATAATTTTCCTCCATATCTCTATAGTTTCATCATGAACACTTTGTGTGTCACCTACAAGTATTCTTGTAGATCTATTTCTAATCTTGAAATCTTGTTTGTAAGCTTCAACCATTATCTTTGCATCTTCAAGATTCAAGTTAGGTTGCACTTGTATAAGTGCTCTCTCCACGATATCTCTATCCACCTTAAGTGCAAATTTCCATCGTCCATACATTAATTTAAATAGTTCTTTAGGTAGGACATGGTATAGCTCATTTGGAGTTCTGCAGAATTTGTGTAGGATCCATATGATTGCCTCCTCTAACTTGATTTTTTATTCATCACTACATAGTTCATATCTTCTTGCAACATTACCCAATCTACCACTTTCCATTATGTCTTTGGAAATAAAATCAATAGTAGGGGATTTTTTCTTACCACTCTCCTTCAACTTCTTCACATTTCTAATTCGGTTTTGGCTTCTTCATCTTCTGTTGTGTCTTTATTCTTATTGACCTTACTAGTCTCACTAGATTTACCTTTCTTCCTCTTATAGGTCTTCTTTACTACCGATGTCTCCTCTTATTTTGTAGATGTAATGGGAGTAACTTGCATTGGTTCATCAACATCAATATACTTAGTAGTAGAAGTACCAGCATCTATATTTTCAACAATATGTGTCATCTTCTCAATCATTCTCCTTGTCTTCCTCTGTATCAATGATTTCTTTAGTTCCATCTAAATCTTAGGAACAACCTCTTCATATATTCCAAGCCTAGGTGTGGTAGAATCTATAGGTTTAGACAGTAGTGCAACTGCATGAAGTCTCACTAGATCTTTGTCTACCTCATAACCCATGGTAGGAACCCAAGATGTTCTTGGTTGCACCACTTGCAAAATACAAGTGTCAGTATCAACAAGAAAAAATACATGTTTTTTATATTCCTCTATAATACTAGTTGGTATTATTTATCTTTTATGCATTCTTATCATAAAATCCTTAAATTAACTCCACATAAAATTATCAAAGTTCCTTTATGAATTCACTTATTTGTACTACCACCGGTCTATTTGTATCACATTGAACTACACCTCTACTAATAAAATGATTTTGCAGATAAAAGAAGATACATAACAAGATAGATCCATACTTGAATTATTGTTTCTTTTCCTTCTTTAACTTATCCATATTTACCATGAATTGACTCCTCAACATCTTACATAGATCATATATCACATCCTCCTTCACCATTCGGTAGGCATCATAAATTGCTCCACCAGGCACACTGTTCAGATGACTTGATTGGTAAACTCTATATCCAATGACCATAGATGTGAATCTAACCTCCTTATCTACTATGTCATTGATTGTCATAGCTTGATTTTTAGGTTTAGATTTGGTTAACCGAGTAACCAAATTATCAGCAATCATCTTTAGGGTAGCTAACTCACCGGTAGCACAAAATCCAGTTACTCTATGAATGATCTCCCTCGTGATTTCATGTGGTCTATCCAACCATAAAAATTGATCATGCACATGGCTTAGAACATATAAAATCTATTCTTGATGAAAAACATTAGGTCTATCAACTGCGCATGCAAAACCTTTCATCTTCAAATGCTTGTGCTTGTCCTTCAACACATGATTATGAAAAAATCTTGCATATTCACTGTTAATAACATCTGCTCCTAGTTCATCAATTTTGAAATGAATGTATGATCATATTTACTCATTCAATACAACTCTAGATGCTATGGAAGATAAGGCACCCATCTTATCATTCTCTCGTGCCTTTATCAAATGCAACTTAAATACGAGCCATGGCTCTTCAACAATATCAACTAAAATAGGAGTATCCAAAAATCTTTCCATTATTAAATTCATAAAGCACACCAAAATCTTATTGCAAACCAAAAAATACCTCTTGCTTCACCTATTGTGGTTCATGAACACTTTCTCACTTCCTAGTTTTTAAATCATAGCGGTCACCTTAAATCACCTTAAGAAACTTCACAAGTGTGCATAAGGAACTAGTGTGACAAATGAACTCACTTTAACTCTATTTATCCTTGAGAAAATATTTGTTGCACATTTTAATAGTAAAATAGTATATTCCAATGGTTGAATAGTGCCTTTATAATGGGTTGGTACTTTTCCATCGGTTATGACCAATTCCAATAGTTACAATTTGATCTGATCAACATAGAAACATATATAACCTCATCACTTCATTAGACTTGTCCAGAATACCAATATACATCTTAATATGTAGATATTTCTTATCCCTCTTGAATCAAGGGGATCGGTAAAATAGTTTTCTTTAAGTTCTCCCCCTAAGTCCAAAATAGACTTAGTTTGAAGATGAATCCTCTACACCAAAGGATGGTGAATTCCCTCCAGATGACTTGACCTCTTCTTGTTTCTCTCCTGCCTTCCTCCAAGTCTTCTTCATCTCATGGCTGACTTCTTGAACATTCAAAATTTTCTTTCCCTTTTTGTCTTCTGACCGGTTCTTGAACCTATATTGCATAAAAAATGATATAAAAGAACAAACTTAAACAAGCTAAGTCTATTCCTACATGTTCATGCAAACCTCATAAAATATGGAGAAATAAGCATGTAAATATGTTGAATAAAACTAAGAAACTAGCTTAATCTACTCAACATGAAAGAAATGAAAACCTCCCAATATGAAGAAATGTTTGATGTTTATGTTCTTGATGGAATATGGTTGCTCAAAAATTTTGCAGTATGACAATGTATGAAAGAAGCTTATGGAATTAGGAGAGGTGCTCTCAATTTATAGGATTTTTAAGGAGATAGGCTGTTAAGATTGAAAGTTGGATGAAGGGTCAAAATGGCATAGGATTAATGAGGTGTATACCGAGTGGAGGCTGTGTAGATTAGGGATTTGACCATTCAAAGGAGGAAAGATTCTCACACATGTGTGAGAAAAATTTGAAAGTAACATGTCAATGACAATGTGTAAGAGGGTGTAAGAGGGTGAGATGGCCAAAGTTGCTCACACATGTGTGAGAAACTTGAAAAAATGATGGCTCAATTACAAAGGTTAAAAGATGGAAGAGGATGAGAGAACCAAGGTTTCTCACACATGTGTGAGAAACTTTGGAAAGTGACATGTCAATGACAAGGGTCAAAAGATGGAAGGGGACGAGAGAACCAAGGCTACTCACACATGTGTGAGAAATTTTTTAAAGTGACGTGTCAATGACAAGTGAGAGACAAGTGTGTAAGGGTGTGTAAGAGCTACGTGTGACTTGTAAGAGTCACATGTGATAATCCCTAGATTAGGATTGTGCAAATGATTAGGGATTGATTAGGTGTAAGATTAGGATTAATTAGTGGGAAAGTGGATTAAAGTTAGGAGCCATGTGCTAAAATAAAATAAAATAAAATATTTAATTTCAGGTGGGATTAATTAAGTAAACTAGGTCATTTATTTAATTAAATAAAGGATTAGGAAGACAGGAAATGGGAAATGGGCTAGGATAAGATTAAATAATGTAGATTTATTTAATCAAGGATAGGATAAAATTAAATAAATGTAAATTTATTTAATCAAGTATAGGCGATAAAGAGGATTGTAATTAAATAAATTTGAATTTATTTAATTAAAGGTAGAATAAGGCTAAATATTAAATAAATAATAAATATCTATTTAATTGGCTAGGATAAGGGTAATTTTTAGGACAATTTTTGGTGTCTACAGAACTGACTATCTCTTGCAAGGTGACCGATCCTATGGAAAACAAAGCATGCCATACCGGTTGACCTCTAAGGGCTAGCATATCCTCTACGAGTTCTCATTTTGTAATTCATAGCTAGGTGATCATGGTTACCACATAAAGAACATGTGACATCGAATTTCCTTTCCCTTCCATGAGGGCTTACCGGTTTGACTAGAGACCTAGGAACATATACTTTAGACCCGCAATCCTTAGCTCTATGTCTATATTTGTTACATGCATAACAATATCCATCAAATCTACCACCACTGGATCTACTACTAGACCTAGATCTACACTCATATGCAGTATGACCATAATTATGAAACTTATAACAATAATCATCAAAATAATATGGTTTATTCACTGGTTTTCTCCTACACACATTTGCAATATGAGCAGGCTTTCCATAGTTATAACAAGAAGGTCTATGTTAGGTTTCTTATTTGGATTTCTTGGATCTACCTTATGATCTTGTGGATTCTTAGGTTCATATTTAGATGACTCACTGATTTCAAATGTTCCTTGACCTGTGTAACCAAGACCCATTGTGTCTTTGTGTCTTCTTTGGATCTTCAATTGTTCATCATCAATTTTTTGCAAACTTTCATTGTATTACTTCAACTTTTCATTTGCTTCTTTCTCAGTTTTCAATTCCTTCCTCAATTTCTCATTCTCCTCTCTAAGAATTTCATTTTCACTTAGAATTTTTTTTGTTCTCCCCATTTGTGTCATGAAGGTGCTCATGCATGATAGAACTCTCTTGAGATATCTTGAAGAATTGTTCCTCCCTTTCCTTCAATGCATCTTTAACAACTTTCTTGACGTATTCAATAGATTTCCTTCCATCTTCAACTTTTATTTTTCCTTCAAGATCTTCACACATCCTAACAAACTGACTTTTAAGTTCTATTTTTAGATTTTCCACTTCCTTTAAGTCCCTTGTTCTTATCCATCATATCTGCAATTGCTTCCTCAAATTATTTAGAAATACTACCTTCAGATAGTTTCTCAATGTAATCTTGGCTTTCATTCAATTTCTCAGTAAGTTTTCTTCTTATGGCAAGTGATTTCTTCATTTTTTGTAGCTCATTAATCATCTTGTGTGCATTATGAAGTTGTGTCTCATACCTCTAATTCTCCATGATTGTGGATATTTTCCTCAAGCTATTAGGATTATCACCAAGAGGACCAATGCTCTAATACCAATTGTTAGTATTTGATGGTATTGATAGGGGGAGGGGTGAATGAGAAAAAACATGTAACCTACTAATTCAACCACAGACTTGAATAAATTTAGTAGAAACTTCCAAATAACAAAACATATAACCGATGCAATGAAATAAAATTAAATAATATCAAACATCGACACATGCATCACACACATCACACTATTTTTTCTCATGGAAACACTCAATTAGAGGGAGAAAACCATGGTGGCGATGACACTCACAAGACCTTCATTGTAGTAAAAAGGTTTTCCCTGTTAGGAGCTAAAAACACCCTTTCTGAGGGTTCACCTTGTTAGGAGTGACTAGTACACTTTTAGGAGTACAATGAGATTTTTTAAGATCTACCTCACTAGAGGATTTAAGACTCTTTCTATGAGTCCACCCAGCTGAGGGATTTATAATAGAAGACTTATTAAAGTCCTCCCGATTAATGGATTTAGCTTGTTGCAACTATTAGGGAACAATAAGTAATGATCTGCATTTAGCACTATTTTCCTATCAGATTTAATCTATTCTATGCACTTTGTAACTGCTCTCAGATCTACCTCTACTCAAAACCTTGATCAGAACTATAGCAATCATGAATTTCACTTCATACAATCAACTTACTTCATCATCATTTTTAATAAGAGAAACACCAATGATATACACAACTTGCACCAACATCAAACACACCAAAAATGAAATTTAAATACTTCCCCACTCAGGTACCACATGTCAAAATGAAAATCTTGATGTAAAATCCATTTTACCATGATCGCGTCGGTCCAAAATAAGATCTACAAGTTATATCTCCAAGATAGTCAAACGTGTTTTGACTTCTCCAATGCATCACCCTAAACCCACCTCATACATTTGCATCAATCCCAAAAATTGCAACTCATCATTTCCATAAGCTCTTTTCCATGTCATCATATCACCAAATATCATCACACTTACTATATTGCTCATCGATCTGAGATCTACCACCGATAGCTGAAGAGCTTAGACTCATATTATGTAGCCTCTTGTACCAATGCGAAACTTTCACACCGATCATCCAAATGAGTTGTAGTCGTAACCATAAGGAGTTATGAGTAAATAAATGCTATGTCTAAGACCACTCCACTTAATTCCTTCTCAAACATTACCGATACCAAAATCTCCATCTGTAGTTGTTCTTCTTGTACACAGCTCATTGTACTTAGCTGATTCCTTCTTACTGATTGGACAATGACCTTACCAATTGTCCCAATCATCTAGTATGACTATGTTTGCATCAATGGAAACCAAAATCACAATCACCAATTACCACTCAACAAAATCATCACAATTCCAACAACAATAAAAATGGATAAGACTATAAGATAATTATCTTATGTTGTTTGATTGAAGGATATACATGTGCTCTTGAATGGAAATTAGATGTTATTTATTAAATGTATGAAATTGAGATTAAAATTATGATTAATTATTATGTTACAAACACTTTCTATTATGACTATAATTTTATGGAATAATCAATTGGGTGGAAATGAGTGCAAGAACATGATGAAGATATATATATATATATATATATATATATATATATATATATATATATATATATATATATATATATATATATATATATATATATATATATATATATTCTAACATCCTAAATTGTAAGCACCTAATTAGTGTACAATTTAAGGATTATTTTTCACTAACCTTAGTGTGTTTTCTATAATAAGACCCCATATAGCACTTAATAGACACCTAGATTCAAATATGCATCCTCTTTCATTTCAATCTCTTTTAAAATGGAGGTTATCTCTTATTTTTAAGTGTTCTCCTCTATTTTTCCTCCAATCCCATAATTCATTTCATTACCTAGGCCATATATGCTTATTTGTGGCCTTTGTTAACTATCCCAACATCAAAATTTGTTGTACCTAATTATCCCGCATCTATTCTATCCTCTCGACACTTAGTCCAATTTTGGGTTGATTTTCCTAGGTACAAAATATTTCAAACATTGTGTAACCAGGTATAGAATGTTTCAAGCATTATGTACCCACACTTTTTGACCCAAATTTGGCTCAGAGCCCTATGTCAAGATTTTAGTGGAAAATTAGGTCCTGTGGTAGACTTGCCTAAGTTTAAACCCCCAAAATTATGAGAGGTATATAAACACCCTATATCATTCCTTATTTTGGTAATCATGACCATTCTCAAGAATCTCTTATCGCAATCCAACATTCATAATCAAGCTATCAAGTGCAAGGAAGAAAATAAAATTCAAGATATATCAAGCAATAAAGTCCAAGCATTCAAGGTCTAGCATTCCAGGTGTTTCTCTCCACATATATAGCTTCTTTCCCCATTCGAGGATAAGAAAATGAGTTTTCTATAAAGGAAACAGATTCTCCCACCTCTTCAAGTCTTTGTTTTCTCCCTCAATCAAACATTGCAAAAATATTACAACATCTATTCCATGAGGTTTTGTCTTTCATGATTTCATTTTGGGTTTTTGTGTTAAGTCAAAGCTATTACACCAAAATATTTGATCACATTCAAAGAAAAGGTTATGGAGTTACTGAAACTAAGGAAAACTCCTTTATCCAACATTCTTCCTCATTTTTCTATGTGAAGGAACAAATTATGGAGCTACCAAATGTTTTTTGAACAAGTTGAGAGCTCTTGGAGCATCCTTCAGGTAGAAACCTAGGGTACAAAACATCTCAAATGCCCTTCTCCTAGTTATAGAATGTTTTAGCCATGCTATACTTCCTAGATCCAACTTAGATTTGAGTGGAGGATAGGTTACAGCTTCAAGATATCAGATCAACAATTATAAGTATTTTAAGGATCCTGCCTATCTAATATTTAGTTCTAAAGTAATATATCTCTTATTTCAATTATAAGTTCATATAAATCTATCCTAATTTGCATTTATTATCTCATCATCATTTTACATATTTAGAGAAGGATCATTGACCCATTCAATGCTTGGGACCATCCTAGCCTATTGGGATATCTTCCATTTGAATGTGAAACTATGGAAAGGAGAAGTGATCCACTCCTTTTCATTGCTTCCCTTTTAATATTGTACATATTGGTAAACCTAATGCATGCCATTTCTATTTTGATTTTGTGTCTAGATATCTTTGTATGCATTACATTAGTCAATATTTACATCATACTTCTTCTACATTGTATGTATTTAGAAATATAGGTTCACCTATTGTATATATTGGTGAACTCGAAACATGACATTTCCACTTTTGATTTGGTGTTAGATCTTCTTTCACATAACATTCATGGATTTTACTAAGTTATAATAGCATGTGATAACCTATATTGTTACATTTTTCCTTCTCTTTATCAATCACATGAAGTGAATCGTAATTTCTTACTTTTCATGATGTTGGTATTCCTTCATGGTGTTATTGCATACATAATTATGATACTTTCAAATATCTTTCTTTCTTATAAGGTATATTTAAATAATCCTATCAATATGTAATGTGATTTCCTCATTTGATTTTTAATAAAATGCATGACATGTTTTGATTACATAAGGGCCTTTTTGGATGAACCTAAAGATAAAAATAGTATAAGCCTTCCTAATCCTACTCCTATGGTTCTTATTTATCATGATGATGGATATCTATCTCCCAATGATCCCATGCTAGTCAAATCTAGATCCTCTCCTTCTCAACCCACCTTAATGGATAGTCTTAAGGAAGCCAATTTATGCAATTATTTGGATGATCTTAAATAATCTTCCTTTTATCAAAGCATTATTCATAATATCAATGTTAAGCATTTTCTTGATGATTTCTCTTCAAGAATATTACATAGAAAATAAGATCTTGATAAACCTTCTTCTTCTTCTTCACCACCTAAAGAAGATAAAAATAGTGATAGGAATCTCCCTAAAGAGAATATTTATCCTCCTATTCCTCTTTATACCTATACAATATGAAAAGGGAAACAACGCAAAGGGTAAGATCATTTCACCTTTTTAAATATTGTACATTTAGAAGGAATATGCCCCCAATAGGCTCAAGAGGTGACCCAAGTGATAAATAGGGACAATGATTTCCTTTGTTAAATATGTAACTTTGAAATGGGAAATGATGTTTAGATGAGAAATGTAGATCTATAATTGAAATGAGAAATACGTTACTTCAAATTTGAATATCAGACAAATGGAGTCTCGAAAATACCTGTAATCATTATTTTAGAATCTGATGTATGTAACCTATTTGATAGCTGAATTCAAGCTTGTTTTTGAGGGTATAAGTCAGATAAGACAACATGTACCCAGGTATAGGTCCAATTTTTTGACCTATACCATGAGTTTTTGCTCAATTTTGTTTGGGATGCTCCGATTATTCTAGATCTACCTAGAAAATTTTTAGTAGCTTCTTCACTTGTTCCTGTACATAGAAAAATGGGGAAGAAGGTTAAATAAATGGGTTTTCCTTAGTCAAACCCCTATTTAAGAATCAACCATGAAATGAAATGAAAGAAAGGAAAGTGTACTGTTATGTAGCAGAGGCTAGATCTAGTAATTGAAATGTATCATACCTTGATAATGCAAACTCTTCTTTTTATGTAATCAAATATGTTGATGCAATATCTTTGACTTAACACAAAAAAACTAAAAGGAAATCATGAAAGATAGAACCTCATAGAATGGATATTGTAATTCACCACAATATTGATTGAGGGAGAGAGAAGAAGACTTGGATGGATGTATATGAATGTGTATCTCCTTCCTTGATAGAAAACTCCTTTGCTTGGCCTCCAATGAGGAAATAATCTTGATCTATGTAGAGAAAAACCTTAAAATGCTTGAAAAGAATGTTTGATTTCTTGATGGATCTTGAACTTGATTTTCTTCCTTCCACTTGATAGCTTGATTGAGACAATAGAATACTAACAATGGTAATGGATACCAAACTGAGGATCTAGATAGGGTTTTTATATATCTCTCACAACATCTTAGGGGTTAAAATGTATCCAAGTTGAATGTAGATCTAAATACTCCACTAAACTGCCAGGACAGGGACCCAATTCAAATTTGGACCTAATATTTGGTATATAGTTTAAATGTTTTGACATATTGTTGGAAACTGCAATTGAAGAAATTGTTGTATTGTCATTGATGTCAAACCTTAACTGGTAAGACTATTCCTATTTAAGATAGTACTATATCTATTTGAGTGTTGCTAAGGGGATAGGCAAGGTTGGTAACAACATCACCTAAGGAAAGGTTGAGTTATCTTGATACTTCAATGAGTACTTGATTATGTGGCACAATGATAAGACAATGTATTGTTTATCTTAGTAAGAATGAAGACTAAACTGGTAGACTTGACTGAGCATAAGTGAAGAAATCTAGTTTAAGCCGAGTGTTGTCTGTGTCGACCGAGCTAGTGAATGCCGAGTAAAAATAGTGTTGACCGAACACCAGTTAATTGCCGTGGAAGACAGTGTTAGCCAAGGGAATAGTTTATGTGGTGATCGAGCTTTCTAGAGAAGATCAAGAAGTTGGACACAGTATTGACCGAGCGTTAGTATTTTGCATTTGTTAAAGAATTCATATTTCTAGCTGACATTGTTGAATTCTTGAATTATGTAAAACATGTTGACTTTATTTATTGATTGTATGAAAGCATTTAATGCACTGTAAAACATTTTATTGTAAATATTTAAGAGATTCAAGATATTTCAAAGATAAGTCGAAGAACATAATGTAGGATGGATTCAATGAATTTGACCTAACCCTAAGATCTACGAAGGAGATTAAGCAGCAAAAGATGTATTGACCTAATAGAGGTAGTATTAAGGAAACCTAAGCGAGAAGTTAAATGTGTAGACAAAAAGAAGTGAATGCTAGAAGTATTGTTATTGACTGTCTAAGTAGAAAAGGCTGAAGGAGAAGTGTTGTGATCGCTTGAAGGGTTCTAAGAAAATCAATGATGGAGATGGAAAAGGTTCACAATCAGTAAGCTAGCATATGTGTACAGAATTGGATCTGATATTTGCAAAGTGAGTTGTATGTTTCTCATATCAATATTACTGCTACTTTCTAACCATTGTAACAGTCAAAATCCTTTTAACAGAGGTTGACCTAATAGTCATAGGTATAAATACTTTGAACAAGGTTGCATTCTAATGGAGTGTATGTAAGTCCTATGACGAGGCACGCTTTTAACATAGTGGTTGAAATCCTTTAATCGGGTCACACCTGACAGTGTGTTTGTAACCTTTGACAGGGTTGGCTTTTCACTGAGCTCACTTTAGAAGAGTGAACATAATAGTAACATGTTACAAAGTGGTTTTTCCCAAATTGGGTTTCCACTATAAATCCTGGTGTTGATACTTGTGTGAATGTTTTGGTTTGAACATTTCTATGTTTTACAAGTTAGATGCTATTGGATAAGTGGACTGCACTGTTATATGTTTATGTTATGCAATCAGTAATGACCGAGTAGGTGTTGGTTATTAGATCTGATTTGTTGAAGAGTTTGAAAGATTGTTTTATACATCTAGACCTAAGAAAAATTGATTCACTCTCCTCTCTATTGTTCTAAATCATATTAACAATTGGTATCAGAGCTATTGGTGCTTATAAAGAACAAGTTTGAAGGTACTTGAAGCAAATGATCAAGATGTATAATAAGGAGGTACCTAAGCTGAATAAGGAAAACTTTCCCGCATGGCAAAGTTTGATGAAGCTGCATCTGGCCAGTATTGGTGATTCTGCTAAGTATTACATTGAACATGACTATGTCACACGTGCAGCACCTCTAACTATCGAGGAAATGAAAGCCAAACAAGAGCACAACCAAGCAATGTTGGAGATTGCATCTGCCCTAAGTTATCTAGAATTGGAAGACATCAAAGACTGCAGTACCGCAAAGAAAATGTGGGACACCCTTGCAAGCATTTATGGCAGTGATGTGAATGTGTTGAGATCAAAAGCTGAGAGCCTAAGAGGTAAATTTGATGAAATGAGAATGCAAGAAGGTGAGAATATTGCACAATATTATGGTAGAATAAAAGAAGTTGTAAATGCTATTAGAGGAGCATATGGAACTATTGAGGATGAAACTGTAATAGGAAAAGTATTGAGAACTCTGCATCCTATCTATGCAATCAAAATTTCTGCAATCTAGGAATTTAGATGTAACTCTCCTAATGTCCTTACTTTAGAAAGTTTGGTCAGCAAGCTTACTGCTTTTGAACTTTCTAACTATGATAACTTCAGTGTTGGTAGTATTGAATCTTCTTTTAAGTCTTAGATGGTTTTGATTAAGTCAAAGAAGGAAAAAGAAAGATGCATTAGTGAAAGTGAAAGTGAAAGTGAAAGTGATAGTGACAGTGGCACATCTAATGAAGAACTTGAGGATCTAGAAGCTCTTATGGCTAGAAGACTGAAAAGGGGAAAAGGAAGGTACAAAGGTAAAGTCCCTATTATATTTTTTTCATGTAATAAAGTTGGTCATATAGCTGCTAGATGTCCTAACAAGGATAATATGGATGAAGAAAGAGACAACAAGCAAAAAGACAAAAGAGAAGATAGAGGTTACCGAAGATACAAAGACTACACAGGGAAAGGTAAGAAATCCTGCTACATTGCTGAAGAAGAGACTGACACTGATAATGATGATTTTGAAATTGAAGTTGTCTATGTTGCAATGAAAGATGAATCTGATGAGGATGAGAAAACTGCATTAATATCTTATGTGAAAAAAAATGATAAATGGATTATTGACAGTGGTTGTTCACATCATATGACTAGAGATAAGAGTAAGTTTGATACTTTAAACCATTATAAAGGTAGGAGTGTAAATTTTGGAAATGATGCACCATGTCTTGTTAGAGGAAAAGGATTAATTAAGTTGACTGATAAGATCTCTTGTGAAAATGCTTATTGGGTTCATGGTCTTAATTATAATCTACTGAGTGTTGCATAGCTTAATAGCATTGGCTACCTAGTGGAATTTCATCATAGGAAGGCCAAAATATTTGATGCCATAGGTGAAATGATTGGAAGTGGAGAACAGACAAGAGGTAATTTGTTCTATCTAGACCTATCTGAAGAAACATGTATGATTGCACAACTTGATTATATTTGGTTATGGCATAAGTGACTATGTCATGTTAACTTTGATAATTTGGTAGAAATTAGCAAGAAAAAGAAAGTGAGAGGTCTACCTAGATTGAAGAAACTTGAGAACGTAATGTGTAAATAATGTCAGTTGGGTAAGATGACTAAGTCTAGTTTCAAGAGAAAAACCTTTACTTCAGAGAATGTCTTAGATTTGGTTTATACTGACCTCTGTGGACCGATGGGTGTACAAAGTTATTATGGTGCTAGATATTTGATCCTGTTTGTTGATGATTATACTAGAATGATGCATGTAATGTTCTTAAAAGAAAAATTTGATGCTTTTCAATTTTTTAAGTGGTATGTGGCCAAGGTTGAAAAAGAGTTAGGTAAAAACTTGAAGTTTTTGAGATCTGACCGAGGTGGAGAATTTACATCAAATGAGTTCAATCTATGTTGCAATGATAGAGGGATCAAAAGATAGATGTTTGCACCTAGAACTCCTCCACAGAATGGTATAGCAGAGAGAAGGAATAGATCTATCTTGGACTGTGCATAGACATTAATGATTGAAAAGAATGTTGCACAAAAGTATTGGAAAGAAGCTGTAAGTATAGCTGTTTATACTCTTAACCGAGTACAGATCAAAAAATGTACAAATCTGACACCTTATGAATTATGGCATGGGTATGCAACGAATGTAAAATAATTTAGAATCTTTGGAATTAAGTGCTACATATTGAAGGATAGTAGGAATGGAAAATTTGATGCTAAAAGAGATGAGGGTATATTCCTAGGCTATTCCACAAAAAGTAAAGCTTATAAGTGTCTAATTCTAGCACTAATAAAATTGTGGAAAGTGTAAATGTCAAAGTTGATGAGTATGCAGATAAAAATGAAGCTGACAATAATAGGGTACCAGAAGATTATAGATCTTTTGTGTATATAGAGGAAGAAGAGGAAAATGATAGACCTGCACCTGATGCTAAGTCTCAGGTAAGCAATGCCGAGCATTAGGATAACAAAGATGAGAGAGAAGAAGAACGTGCCAAGAGATAGGAAGAAGTTGCCGAGTATCAGGAAGAGGTTGCCAAGCATTCAGAAGCTGAATCTAACAATTTGGTTGGAGAACCTAATGAGCCGAATGAAAGAAGAGCAGAACTTGTTCTAGCACAATATGTACGGAGACATCACAAGCCTGAACAGATTATTGGAGATAAAGGTACCAAAATTCAGACAAGAAGCAAAGTAAGAGATCCAACATGTTTACTATGTGAGTATGAGCCTAAGACAACAAAGGAAGCATTAGAAAATGAAGATTGGATAGAAGCAATGAATGAAGAGATTGACTAGATAGAGAAGACTGATACCTGGACTCTGGTGCTGAGACTGAAAGATAAGAATGTCATTGGGACAAAGTGGGTATTTCATAATAAGCTGAATGAACATGGTCAAATCACAAGAAACAAGGCCAGGCTAGTATGCAAAGGCTATGCACAAGAATAAGGAATAGATTATGGGGAAACATTTGCCCCTGTAGCAAGATTGGAAGGAGTTAGAGCTCTGCTTGCATATGCTACCTATAAAAGTTTCAAGGTATACCAAATGGATGTCAAGTTTGCATTTTTAAATGGTATATTGGAAGAAGTATATATTGAACAACCAGAAGGATTTGTTGATCCAAAAAGAAGACACATGGTTTGCAAACTGAATAAAGCACTATATGGATTAAAGTAAGCTCCCAAAGCATGGTATGAGAGATTGCACAACTACCTAATACAAATTGGATTCTCAAGGACAAATAACACAAGCAATTTGTACATGAAAGATGAAGAAGGTAAAGGAATCCTATTAGCCAAAATCTTTGTAGATGATATTATATTTGGTGGACAAGATGCCTTGTGTAAGAAATTTTCAAATGAAATTCAAACTGAATTTGAAATGAGTATGTTTGGAGAGATCAAATTTTTTGTTTGTTTGAAAGTATATTAGATGGAGAAAGGAATCTTCATCACCTAGTATAAATATGTTCATGAGATACTGAAAACCTTTGGTATGGAAGACTCAAGGCCAATAAGTACTCCCATGGCTACTAGACAAAAGTTGTCTAAGAATGATGATGCTGTAGAAGTTAACCAGACTTTGTATAGATCTATGATCGGAAAGCTACAATATGTTGTACATAGCAGACCAGATATTGCATTAGCTGTTGGGATTGTGGCAAGATTTTCTACCAATCCTAAGGAAACTCATATGATGGCGGTTAAAATAATCATGAGATACTTGAAAGGAACTGCTGAGTATGGATTGTACTACAAGAAGCATGAAAAATTTGAACTAAGAGTGTATACAGATGCTGATTAGGAAAGAAATGTAGATGACAGAAAGAGTACTAGTGGTGGAGCTTTCTTTCTTGGATAGAGATTAGTTTCTTGGACAAGCAAGAAACAAAATTTCATTTCCCAATCTACTGTTGAAGCTGAGTATGTGGCTGCAGCTATCAATTGTTCAAATTTGATATGGATAAAGTAATTGCTGGTCGGCATGAAAGAAGAAATCACTGAACCAGTTGTCATCTTCTGTGACAACATGAGTGCTATCAACATCTCTAAAAACCCAGTGATGCACACAAAGACCAAACACATTACCATCAAGTATCACTACTTGAGAGAACTGGTACAAGATAAAGAGGTCCGCATGGAATATGTGAATACCAAGGAACAAATAGAAGATTTATTCACTAAAGCTTTACCTAAAGAAGCTCATGAATACCTGAGAAGTCAATTAGGGGTCCTTCCCCTAACTGAGGCTGCCTAGTCAAGCTAGGAGCACTTCATCAAGTGTGCTGCAAAGAAAATCTAACATACTGATGTAGAGAAAGGTCACACTTTAGGAGTAGCCTAGAGTTGTGAAGAGCACATCAAGTCAAAATAAGTCATAAGAAAGATGACAGAGGGAGAAATATTCTACTGAACTGAAAGGATGATATCTACATCTACAGGATGTATGTTTTTGTTGTTGCTTTGGCATTTTTTGTCAAAGAGGGAGATAATGACAGATGAATACAATGAATGAGAAGATCAAGATAGTGAGAGAAATTCAATGGATGGTCATGCATGGCTAATAAATTTAGTATCAAAATGAAGCTAAGGATATTATACATTTCTCTGATAGACAGATAAGTTTTGGATTGGTTGGTAATTCATGTGATATTCATATGGTGTTGCAATCAATGCCAAAGAGGGAGATTGTTGGAAACTAAAATTGAAGCAATTATTGTATTGTCATTGATGTCAAACCTTAACTGGTAAGATGATTGCTATTTAAGATAGTACTATATCTATTTGAGTGTTGCTAAGGGGATAGGCAAGGTTGGTAATAATAGCACCTAAGGAAAGGTTGAGTTATCTTGATACTTCAATGAGTACTTGATTATGTGGCACAATGATAAGACAATGTATTGTTTATCTTAGTAAGAATGAAGACTAAACTGGTAGGCATGACCGAGCATAAGTGAAGAAATCTAGTTTAAGCCGAGTGTTGTTTTTTTCAACCGAGCTAGTGAATGTCAAGTAAAAATAGTGTTGACCGAACACCAGTTAATTACCGAGGAAGACAGTGTTAGCCAATGGAACAGTTTATGTGGTGACCAAGCTTTCTAGAGAAGACCGAGAAGTTGGACACAGTATTGACCAAGCATTAGTATTTTGCATTTGTTGAAGAATTCGGATTTCTAGCCAACATCATTGAATTCTTGATGCAGGAGCATCTTGGGTGTAAGAGGAATCTTGCATCACCCAAAAATATTTCTATTTTTGTATTCAATAAGGGCTATCTTGTGTAGAGCTGCTATTTATGGAAACTTGCTATTTTTAGTAAGTTGGTCTTACGATCTCGGAATGTTTTGATTTTACATGTGGAGGTTCATCTCAGTCATATCAGCCTACCAAAAAAGTTTCATGGTTAGATCAGGTCTAGTTTTGAAGATATTGAAGATTTTTGGTATTGGCAGCAGGGTACAAAAAATTTGAACTCAGTTTTGAAGGCTTTAGAGGCCCCGAATGAGGTAAAAAATTTGGGTGATGGGTGCTTGCACTAGTCAAGCCTGTAGAGCGCTTCGTGGCATTTTTGAAATGGGGTTATATTAGTCAATCAGGTTAATTGGTGATGATTTATGGTCTTTGGAATTCAGGCCACCTGAAATGGCGAAAAATAATTTTCCTTCAAAATTTTTGTTCGGGTTTCAAAAGTTATTTTAAGCTGACTTTGATGTAATAAATTGAAAAATAAAATAATTCTAAGTTTGGTCAGCCCTTAGGGCTAAATTTCTGGAACCTTCTTGGGTGATGGAAAAGGCCTATATAAAGAAGGCCCATAGTGTTGTCTAGGGCAGTTCTAGGTAGTAGATCTGGGTATTGATTCAAGGCTTTGTCCTACAGAATATTGTAAGGGAATGCCCATGTGGCTTTTCATATTTTAATTCTAAAAGTTTGTAATTCCACATTTGTGGAGATAATAAGAAGCCAATTTTCTATTCTTGCATATTGTTGTTGTTGTTTCTCTATTTTTGTTATGTGTTTGCATTATTAAGGCGAGCACCCTTCATCAATTCTTGAATTATGTAAAATGTGTTGACTTTATTTATTGATTGTATGAAAGCATTTAATGCATTGTAAAACATTATATTGTAAATCTTTAAGAGGTTTGAGATATTTCAAAGATAAGTCGAAGAACATAATGTAGGATGGATTCAATGAATTTGACCTAACCCTAAGATCTATGAAGGAGATTAAGCAGCAAAAGATTTATTGACCTAATAGAGGTAGTATTAAGGAAACCTAAGCGAGAAGTTGAATGTGTAGACAGAAAGAAGTGAATGCTGGAATTATTATTATTGACTGTCTAAGCAGAAAAGGCTGAAGGAGAAGTGTTGTGATCGCTTGAAGGGTTCCGAGTAGATCAGTGATGGAGATGGAAAAGGTTCATAGTCAGTAAGCCAACATATGTGTACAGAATTGGATCTGATATTTGCAAAGTGAGTTGTATGTTTCTCAGATCAATATTACTGCTACTTTCTAACCATTGTAATAGTCAAAATCCTTTTAACAGAGGTTGACCTAATAGTCATAGGTATAAATCCTTTGAACAAGGTTGCATTCTAATGGAGTGTATGTAAGTCCTATAACAAGGCACACTTTTAACAAAGTGGTTGAAATCCTTTAACCGGGTCACACCTAACAGTGTGTTTGTAACCTTTGATAGGGTTGGCTTTTCACCGAGCTCACTTCAGAAGAGTGAACATAATAGTAACATGTTACAAAGTGGTTTTTCCCAAATTGGGTTTCCACTATAAATCCTGGTGTTGATACTTGTGTGAATGTTTTGGTTTGAACATTTCTGTGTTTTACAAGTTAGATGCTATTGGATAAGTGGATTGCACTGTTATATGTTTCTATTATGCAATCAGTAATGACCGAGTAGGTGTTCATTATTAGATCTAATTTGTTGAAGAGTTTGAAAGATTGTTTTATACATCTGGACCTAAGAACAACTGATTCACCCCCCTCTCTATTGTTCTAAATCATATTAACACATATACCCTCCAATTAGGTCAAAATTAGAACTATGGGTTACATGAAATGAAATGATGCTGGAAAAAAGGGTATATCTTGTTTTTAGGTCGGGAGAGAACATAAATGCCATAAATGGTGATATAGGGATTGGGTGATGAAATGAATTATGGGATTAGAGAAAAAAATAGATAACCACACTTAGAAATAAGGGATAGCCTTGATTTCGAACAATGTTGAGATGAAAGAGGACCCGTATTTAAGTTTATGTGTCCATTAAGTTCCATATGAGGTCCTACTATAGAAAATGCACTAAGGTGGGAACCAAATAGTCCTTAAATTATATAATAATTAAGTTATTACAATTTAGGATGGTAAAATACCACACATTTCCATAAACGTCAATATGAATCTCCTTCACATTCTATACTAAAAGTGAATTACAATGTGGGATATGACTAGACTACTCAACAAGGTTATAATGGATTAGGTCTTGGCATTAATGAACATGGTATTAAAGTTCTTATAAATCCTCCTACACAATTTAGTAGGTGTGGTCTAGGTTTTATACCTCAATCTACTAATTTTCCTTCTTTTAATACTTCTTCATCCCAACACAAACCTCCTCTAGATATTCTTTTACCAACACCATTCATTGTCACACCTCTGTTTGATGATCATTTGACTTTAACTAAAATAATATTTTGAAGAATTAAATATGATCCTAAACTTCTGTTTCTCCATATACATTTTCCAAAGAGTCAAAGACTTATTAATGGTGAATTTCTATGTCTTTATCCTCATAGTAATAAACACTCTCTTGCTGATTTTATGGAATTTAGACAATCTTATCAAGATTTGGTAGATAGATCTCTCCTTTGTTTAACAATGGATCTTATGCTTTTTCCTGATATCAAAGGCACACCTTAGCATCTCTTTTTTCCTTATTATTTTTCTCTCTATTATGTAAATTTAGTATCTTACATCATTAGGGGATCTTTTCTTTGCATAATATGTGTGTATGCATAATACCTTCATGAAATTAGTTTGCTAAAAATGAACTCAAATTAAGCTAATTTAACCTTTAAAACCTATTGAATTGAAATTAAAAAGAAATACAAATCTCATGGATCTCTAATTAAAGAAGCTAATGAAATGCTCTCAGCTAGCATCCATTAGAGACAACTCTAAAATGAGAATTTAAATGCTAAATGATGAACTAAATGCCTATCTTTTCAATTATGCTAAAATGCTTAAAACTATGCTTGCAAAATCAAATTGACTATAACAAGGATGCAATTACTAAATGAGAGTGCATCCTTTTCTCCTAGTTTTTGCCTTCTATTTATAGATTTTCTCAAGCTTAGGGGGTGGAGTAAGTTTAACCATGATCAAGTTTGGGTCAAGTTGATGGTTTCAAATGGTGAGACGATTTAAATATTTTTTTCTCAAAGCTTGAGACAAAGAGACAAAAGGAGTGACTTAGATTCATTTTCAAGACGAGTGATTGAGAATCCATTTGGCTTTGATCAATGTGAGCTCAATTCTCAATTCCTATTGGTTGATTTAATTCCTTCCCATGTGGTAGGTGATACATTTTTAGAAATTAATTAATTGATTTATTTAATTTCTTTAGCCATGTGTACCCTTTGAATGGGTTGGATTTGATTTAATTCAACTATACCATTAATTTGATTAATTATATAATTAAATGATCTTTTTTATTTAATTAATCCTCTTTGGCTTTGATTTCAATTAATTTATGATTTTGTCTTTGATGGCTCACTTGAATTAACTTGACCATTTTTAGATGTCTACAATATGCATTGTGACCAACATAATAGGTTATTTTTCTTGTTTCCTCACTTGGGGGGAAATATTTCTCTACTCATCTATTTTCTTCTTTCAAAGGTTCCATCATCACTTTTTTGGTTACATTTTTTATACTAAGATTTCCTTCCATACATGGACTTTTTTTATTTAGGATCTTTCTCTCTAATGGGTTTGATATCCTTCTTTACAGACTCTTCCTTGTCTAGAAGTGTTTATCTTATATAATTGATATATCCACTAAGTTTGCATAATGTGGCATCCTTTCATCTCTCTTCATTTCCTCTTTATGGATTTTTATTGTTTTATGGTGGTACATCCTTTGTGGCATGAGGTTCTTTATTTCATGGAAGGTAATTTCATCTTTTCTAAAAAATCTATTGCATGCCTCAAAGGGCATGTCTATCATAAAGTGATCTTTCACTTAGGGGCACAATATTTTTTTTTTGCAAATAATTTAGTCCCCCTTTGTTGACCAATTTATCTTATAGTATGATGTCTTTTCTTGCATAAATGTGTTTGTTTTATGTTAGGGTCTTCTATTTTTTAGGAGATTTGCATCCTAGTTTATAAATTATTTTTCTTGAAAGTGCATGTCTATTATAATTTAAGATCTATCACTAAGGGTATACAATGTATTATATTTTTCATGTGTCAATTTTCCTCTTCCTTTTTATTTCTAAGGATCAAATTTCCTTAGTATAGTGACATTTGTTTATCATGTAAAATTATTTTCTTATAAGGAATTGTTATGTTTTGATTTGGGTCCTCTTTGTTAGGAATGGGAACACTGAGAGGGGGGGGGGAGTGAATCAGTGTTCACTATGTTTTATATTTTTTCTTTATTCTTTAAATTGAACTTGATTACTTAAATACTGAAATGAACATCAACATAAACATGAAACATGAACACAACACATAACACCAATATGGTTATGGGAAAACCCAAAAAGGTAAAAACCCCGGTGGGAATTGACACCCTCTAATATTCTATACTAGTGTTTTATGATCCTTGTTAGAAGATCCTTAACCCTGTTAGGAGTTGCTTTACAATATGTTTAGTACAGTGACCTGGTCAAGGGTCGGACCCTGTTAGGAGTCTTTTATAATAAAACCTATTAGGGGTGTGGATGCACTATCCTAGAGCTCACTTCTCAAGTGGTGAAGGCTACAACCTTCAGATCTCAGATACACACTATATCTGCTGGATGAACTATCACTGGGACACTGCTTGTCTCATTAGTTCCTTGATGCACTGATGCTTTGACCTCTTGCAAAGATCTAATACATCTTATCAACTCTTCACACACTTCTTCTCTGCTTGTCTCAACTCTATATAAACTCTCATACTAATTACAATGGACGCATCTAATATTTATATGCGCATACAAAACAAATAACTAGGTCAGCCCTTTAACCGATTACATACAATGCTTCCAATTGAATTGGCTCAAGCGTGTTTACAAAAAAACATAATTACATGTTGGAAAACTAATTACAATAGGCGCATAGCCTTTACAACAAAATAATATAACCGCAATCCAAAATACCAACAGTTGGCTGCTTGCTCTATTTTTCTCTGGCATTCACTGTCTATGCAACTTGAACTCTATGTATCTTCTTCATACTGAATCTTCTGATCATGCACTCTTAGACTTAGAATGACTATGATGTTACCAACTTAACTTCTAGGGTGCATACCATAATTCTATTATATGCATGTGCGTTGATGCTTTGATCTTCAGGTACTCTGTATATTGTCCAGTCTTCAACACTTAGCCAATTTATCATCTTCTCATCAAGTGCGCTAACTCCAAAACACTATATGACTTTGTTTCCATAATGAAAACACTATATTAAGTCATATACACTAGTATAAACAACTTTCCAACAATCTCCCCCTTTGTCATTGATGGCAACAAAGGAATATGGCACATTTGCTAACTGATCTCTTATACAAAAAACTTTTATCTTATATCTCCCTTATACATATCTATAACTCTATTTTATATACATACTCCCCCTTTGACATTAATGAAAAAGGTGTTTCAAAACTATATCTACAAATAATTACAGTGAGAGAACATCCAAATATGCTATTTGTAAGTTTTGGATCTCTTTCTTCCAAAATGTAATCAATGAATTAACAATTTGGAGATGGGCGCATAATGCATATTGTAGCTTCTCCATCTTCTCCAAATCTATGCTAGGACCATGATCATATGTCACCATGGTGGCATCTATCTCCTTGATATTTTGATTAAGTATATCTATTGAGGGTGCAAGAGCATTTCTAAGTTGAGTTTGCCTAGCCCTTATTTTTGACATCTCCTTTTTCGCCTTCTCAATCTTGTCAATTTGTCCTTGATATACATTATTGCACATATTTACATCAATGGATGGGTCTTTCACTGATTTCTTTACTTGATCTATCATAGCTTCTGCCTCTTCTATCTTCTTGAAATAGTCATCAATTAACTTGTCTTGATCCACACAGTCAGCAATGATTTTCCTTCCTTTTTCTGCAAACTCCTTCAAAGATGCTTGTCCAATATTTAGTGAGTTCAGGTCAAGTTTAATGTTACTGACCAACTCACTGATCCTTTTCTCTCTATACTTCTCTTTTACAACTTGAGATGCAGATGCTTCCAAGCTAGCAAAGTTAGTTTTAAAGGATGTGAGGATGTTGCTAACATCATCAACTGTACTGACCTTGGACACTTTCCTTTCTGAAGACAATAGGTTGTTCAATATGTTCACTGAATCCACAAATAGGGGATTCCTCATTACCCATTTCTCCTTGGCCTTCTCCATAGCTAATACACTGATCTTGATCAGGTCTTCTTCTCCCCATGAATCCAAACTGGTTGTGTTAGGTGTCAAACTTGACAACAATGCTGCTGAGGTAGTGGAGTGATAGGAGTTTTGTCCTCTACTTCTTTTTTTACTTTGATTAGCATTTCAACAGATGACTTATCTGTTGGCTCACTTCTTTTTACCTCTACTTCTCCTTTTTCTTCTTTTGACTTTTCTTTCTCTTTTTCTATCTCTTCTCCTTTTTCTTCTTCTTTCTTTTCTATTACATCCTCAATCAGTACTTCTTGTTGACTGGGAGGAGTGTTACTACATAAGTTCTCAGCCTCTTGAGTGCTTACAAAGGCTTCTTCAAACTTTTCCAAATCCATGTCTATGGCTGCCATAGTAAATTTTATATTGTCAATAAAAATTGAGTCATCCTTGAGTGTCTCTATCATGGGTGCAAACTTATCTATCTCTGTAGATGCATCAACTGCATGCACTGAGTCATGTGGGCCTGTAGATGGTAAATTTATGGTCTCTAACTCTTTTGCAACCTTTGTGGGTACTTGAGCTATAGGCGTAGTAGATGGGAACATGTGCTTGTTCATAAAAACCTTCTCAAATGCTTTCTCTGTTTCCTTAGCCAACAATTCATAGTTCTTGTCCATTATATGTAGGGTCCTTGACTTGGTTCTAAGATGTGGCTTCACCTAATCTAACAATAAATTTTTTTCTTCTAGCGAGCATACTGGGAGGGTTTCATCTAAGGTCCTTTCCATTATCCTTAGGTCCTCTTCAATGTCCTATCTCTTTAGGAATTATAGGATGTTCCACACATTATCTGGAATTGTAGTCTTCAGTTCTAGGACTGTCTTTTTGAACTTCAGCATATGTTAGACAATCATTCCATGAATTTATGACTTGTCAATTTCACTATATTTTTCATAGAACTTCCCTACTTGATCTATCCTGCCTTCATCAATGATCCTTGTACTCAACACACTTAGACTAGGTTTGAAGCTTACTTCTGGAGGTGCTTGAGTGTTCTTCATGTTCCTTGTTACTCACGAGAATGGATGACCAGTGCTAATCTCTTTCTTCCTCTTAGGAATTTCCCTATACTTAGGATGAGTAGTAAGGTCAACTGTTATTGTGGGTGCAGGAGGAGTAATATCAATTTTACCCTTCTTGTCATCCGATTTCTCTATTTTCACCTTCTTCATCTTTGGATCCTCAGATTCTATCTTTGTTGTAGCTGCGCTCTCTATTTCCAAAGAAATCTTCTCTTTCCTTGGTTTGTCTAAATCTTCTTGTGATACTCCATGAATTCTCAAAATATCTGAAGTAACCTTGGCAACCTTCCTTTTTGTTGCTGCGCTATTCAAAACTACATCAACTTCTCTTATTTTCTCTTCATAGGTTCCCCATCTTGGCTCATTAGGGTCTTTAGGTGATGATAGTAGAACTTGAGCATAAGCCTCAAGAATTGGTTCCTCAACCTCATATCCAAGTGGATGAATCCATTTTGTCCTTGGTTCAACTACTTCCATACATGTTGTATCAGTCTCAATGATGAAACAAATACTATCTACTCTCCAATCACTCTGAATTTGAATGTAATGGGAGATCTAAAAACTTCTATGTACTTTCAAGTAGGAATTCTACCATTAATGCTTGCCGCATAAACCAGGCTGTCACTATAAATTTCTAACTTTCATTCTACAAATAATCAGCTAGTGCACTCTTGCACATAGGATCTGCTAGTCTCCAAAATCTTATGTCCAAAGGCGCATACTCTGAAGGTGAGTATACTGGCCATGCAGAGGTTTAGAGCTAAATTAGCTTCCCCTATGACCCTAAGGGCCATTCATCTAGATGTAGAGGGTGTGTCCACTATGGATGCATCAAATACATGCTCATTAACCTTATCTTTCTTCACCTCTAACCAAATCAAGCTTGCATCCTCTGAAGCTTTCACAAACTTGACTTCTCCTTCGGTATCCAATACTGGTTCTTCAGTATTTTTAGTGCTTTCTTGACCTTGTGTCCTTGATCTAAAAAACTTTGAGATGTTTCTAGCCTTGTTACAAGAGTCACAAATGACTGGGGGCCTTATATTCCTTAGTGCATTGACATGGGTCACTAATTTACATTGTCTTGCTAAGTGACCATTATAATTACATATCTGACATGTAACATTATGGGAACTTCTTACATTTTTTTGATTTTGATTTCTCTAATTATGCCGAGTCTTGTTCTTCTAACTTGTCTTACAATTCATATCTCTATGACCAAATTTATTGCATGAATAATAGCAACTATTGAAAGGTCTTACCTCTGTACAGTTCCTTGCTATATGTCCATGCTTGTTACATGCATAACAAGTTCAATCTACTAGCTTGCGCTCATTCTTGGATGGATCAACATGATCTTTAGTCTCCTTAGTATCTAAGGTGTCTTTTGGTGCTTTCATTCTTGCTCGCATATTGTCAATCTGATTTTGTGCTTCATTGTATCCAATGGAGCTAGTATCTCCTTTAACTCTTCTTGCATACAACTGAGATTCTATCAAATCAAAAATGGTGTGCAATTTATCAATGTGATTCTTTGCCTATTTCAATTTAGATTATAAGCTTTCTTTGTTGTTCGTTAGCTCCAATATTTCCATGTTTGCTTGCCTTAATTCTTCATTGAGTTGAAGGTTATCTTTGATTTGTTCATAATAGACTTCATGATTGTTAGTCATCTTATCATCCAATTCTTTAATCTATTCTTTCAAAGATGAATTTTATTCATTCAGCTTGTTGATCATTATCCCTAAATCACTGGTAGAGTATTCTTTCAAATCCTTTCTTAGCCTTTTGATGACTACTTGAGCATCACTGACTTTTTATTTTAGTTCTTCAATTTCTTTTTTAGATATGTCCAGGTATTCAAGAGCAGCTTCAAGATTTCTTTTCAGATGTTTCATTTCTTCTTTTTCCATGATCTCCTCAAGTGGTTAAACTTCTTTGCTGAGGACTAGAGCTCTGATACCAATTTTTAGGAATGGGAACACTGAGAGGGTGGGGGGGGGGGGGGGTCAATCAATGTTCATTATGTTTTATCTTTTATCTTTAATCTTTAAACTAAACTTGATTACTTAAATAATGAAATGAACATCAACATAAACATGAAACATGAACACAACACATAACACCAATATGGTTACGGGAAAACCCAAATAGGTAAAAACCCCGGTGGGAATTGACACCCACTAATATTCTGTACTAGTGTTTTATGATCCTCGTTAGAAGATCCTTAACCCTGTTAGGAGTTGCTTTACAATATGTTTAGTACAGTGACTTGGTCAAGCGTCGGACCCTATTAGGAGTCTTTTATAATAAAACTTGTTACGAGTGTGGACGCACTATCCTAGAGCTCACTGCTCAAGTGGTGAAGGCTATAACCTTCAGATCTTAGATACACACTATATCTATTGGATGAACTATCACTGGGACATTGCTTGTCTGATCAGTTCCTTGATGCATTGATGATTTGACATCTTGCAAAGCTCTAATAGATCTTATCAACTCTTCACACACTTTTTCTCTACTTGTATCAACTCTATATCAACTCTCATACTAATTACAATGGGTGCATCTAATATTTATATGTGCATACAAAACAAATAACTATGTCGGCCCTTTAACCAATTACATATAATGCTTCCAATTGAATTGGATCAAGCGTGTTTAAAAAAAATAATAATTACATGTCGGTAAACTAATTACAATAGGTGCATAGCCTTTGCAACAAAATAATATAACCACAATCCAAAATACCAACAGCCGGCTACCTACTCTATTTTTCTCTGGCATTCACTGTCTGTGCAACTTGAACTCTCTTTATCTTCTTCATATAGAATCTTCTGATCATGTTCTCTTAGACTTAGCATGACTATGATGTTACCAACTTAACTTCTAGGGTGCATACCATAATTCTGTTATATGCACGTGTGCTGATGCTCTGATCTTTAGGTACTCTGTATACTATCCAGTCTTCAACACTTAGCCAATTTCTGATCTTCTCATCAAGTGTGTTGACTCCAAAACACTATATGACTTTGTTTCCATAATGAAAACACTATATTAAGTCATATACACTAGTATAGACAACTTGCCAACACTCTCTTATGCAAGAGGTGTGTATCCCGATTCACAACATCTTCCTTATTTGAAAGACTATGTTCATCCTATGGTGCTCGGTCGACATGCTTTCTCGGTGATGCCTGTGTTTCTCCGTGATGCTTGGTGTGCTTAGTTGTTTCTCTGGTACTTGATAGTTCTAGTTTACCGACTAGATTTCTTGAAGATTTAGTTGGCCGACTTGGTGCATTTATTGTTGGTAGCTTTTGTTGTATTCTCCTATGTAGATCTAGAGGTCGACATGGAGATTTAATTATTTGTAAGGCTATTTGAGAGCCAACTATTGTTGCATTTAATATTTGTTTGTAATAGAAGCTGACTTGGCTTTGGAGTTAATTATTTCTTTCAGCCAACTTGTGGTTGAGGAAATGTATTTAAGGAGTGCTTGGGTAGATGTTTAGGAAGTAAGTAGAAGTAGCAAACTGGGAAAGATAGTGAATAGATTTGGATCCTGTGAGATCTTGAAGATTAGATTATTATCTAATAGTTGTAATAGAAGAGCTAGTGGTTTGCATGCTTGGAGACAAGGAGATTTCTTGGAGGCTTGCAAGATCAAGTTTAGATCTGCCTGAGTGTTCCATTAGTTGCTTATTGTTTCAGAGTTGGACTAGCTAGAAGATTGCAAAAATAATTTTGATTGTATTTGGTGCTAACCCGGGAGGCCTTACAATCGGGCATGTTAATGAAAATTCAATTGAAAATATTGTCTTTTTGTGTTATTCCACATTTTTGGTTTTTGGCTGTAAGTTTGGATTGTCCTTAATTGGATCCTCCTTACCTGTCCTGCATCAGGTGGTATTATAGCCAAGTTCTCGAGTGTGTAAACTGATCTTTGAGTTGAGAGTGTTTGCACCAGGACCTTAGTTGGTGGTTTGATGCTTTGGGTTTTTGAAGATCTTAAAGGATGCCTCCAAGAAGATTGGACCCTAGAGAGATTGCAGATCTCTGTGATGCTATGGAATCAAAGATTACATAGGAGGTTAAAGTTGATTTCAGATCTGAGATGGAATTGATGAAGAATGACATGATTGCTGAGGTCATGAGAGCTATTACTGGTATGCCAGGGAATCTTGGTACTGGTGATGGTTATGAGGAAGCTACTGCAGACTTTGAAGCTACTAGATCTAGTGGAGATGACCAGAGAGATAGATCTAGAGCTCGGTTAAGTACTAGTTACCGAATGGAAGTTTTTACTTTCTTTGGTACTTTGAGACCTGAGGATTTGATTCATTGGATTGGTGAATTAGAAGAATTCTTTGAGCTTGAAGAAATTGAAGATCCTCTTAGAGTACAATTGGTATAGACTAAGTTGAAAGGACATGCTGCTCTTTGGTGGAAAGAATTACAAAGAGATAGAGAAGATAAAGGTGAAATGAAGATCAATCGGTGGAGGTTGATGGTGACTAAATTGAAAGCTAAGTTCATACCTACTGACTATGAGCTTGACTTGTTTAAGAAGTTGTAGAATCTAAAGAAAAAATATTTGACTATGGAAGACTATAATGAGGAGTTCTATAAATTGACTATTCAGTCTGGACATAGAGAACTTGGTAAAGAAAAGGTAGCTTAGTATGTGAATGGTTTGAGATTCAATATTCAAGATGAGCTTGGTATGTTGAAGATTGATTCGATTGAGGATGCTTATTAGTACACTCTGAAGGAAGAAGATAAGTTGAAAAGGAGACAACATAGTAATCCCCGAGGGAAGGAAAATATTGATCACTCAGTGAACGATAAACCAACTATTGAAGATGAACCAAAACCTGTGGAATTGAAAAAGAAGAAAGGTAGGGTTATCTTTAAGGGTACTTGTTATAATTGTGGTGAAGAAGGACACTGATCTTTTGAGTGTACATAGAATAAGTTTGGTGACTGAAGGACTACTATGGTAAATGAGAACATTGAGAATGAACCTGAATCTGAGAACTTGTTGGTTCGAAGAACATTGCTCGGTGCAAAGGAGGAACCTTGTCAGAGGAGTAATTTGTTCAGAACTCGGTGCAAGTCAAGAGGTAAACTTTGTGATGTAATTGTGGATAGTGGTAGTACTGATAACCTTTTTTTCGAGGACATGGTTTAGAAATTTGGTTTGAATAGAATGAGAAATCCTTATCCTTATAGGATTGGCTGGTTACAAAATGTTCATCCTCTAGAAGTAAGGGAGTAGTGTCTTGTTAATTTTCTGATTGGCCAGTATAAGGATCAAGTGTTGTGTGATATTGTGGACATGAATAGTTGTCATATATTTCTCAGTAGACCTTGGCAGTATGATTGCAGAGCTATGTATGATTGTGTCAAGAATGTATTTACTGTTGAGAAGAATAACATGGATCTTTCCTTGATGCCTTTGTTGGATACAACACTTGGTAGGAGAAAACTAAGCTTTGGTAGATGAGATGAGTTGAAGAATTATAAAAGGATGGATCAGTATGGAGAACAAGCCTATGTGTTATCAAGGAAATATTTGAAGAGACAGAGGAAGCAGAAGTGGGAGAGTGTGCAAGGTGAAGAGTTGAAGGGATTGTATGTGAAGAACCAGATCAGGGTTTATGTGTTGAATCCCAGAAGATGTTCTTCCAGGCTATGAGAACATCTTTTCAAACTTGGGGTGTCTAATGCAAGGGCATTCTAGGGTACTCAGTAAATTTGCATGGTGGTGTGTTGATTTGGTTATGTGTTACTCGGTTGCATCTTTAACCAACAGTCTCAGTTATTGAAGGGAGCTCGATCGTTGAAGGAACTTGGTGAAACCTCTGGCGCTCGGTGGAACTTGTACTCGACGATGCCTATGGTGCTTGGTTGACGTATTTTCTTAGTGATGCCTATGTTTCTTGGTGATGCTTGGCATGCTCGGTTGTTTCTCTAGTGCTCGGTAGTTCTAGTTTACCGACTGGAGTTCTTGAAGATTTAGTTGGCTGATTTGGTGCATTTATTGTTGGTAGATTTGGTTGTATTCTCCTATGTAGATCTAGAGGCCGACATGGAGAATTAATTGTTTGTAGGGCTATTTGAGAGCCAACTTTTGTTGCATTTAATATTTGTTTATAATAGAAGCTGACTTGGCTCAGGAGTTAATTATTTCTTTCATCTAACTTGTGGTTGAGGAAATTTATTTAAGGAGTGCTTGGGTAGATTTTTAGGAAGTAAGTCGGTAGAAGTAAGTTAGTAGAAGTAGAAGATTGGGAAAGATAGTGAATAGATTTGGATCCTGCAAGATCTTGAAGATCAGATTGTTATCTGATAGTTGCAATAGTAGAGCTAGTGGTTTGCATGCTTGGAGACAAGGAGATTGCTTGGAGGCTTGTGAGCTCAAGTTTCGATCTGCCTTAGTGTTCCATCAGTTGCTGATTGTTTCAGAGCTGGACTAGCTAGAAGATTTCAGAAATACTTTTGATTGTATTTAGCCCTAACTTGAAAGGCCTTACAGCTGGGCATGTTAATGAAAATTCAGTTGAAAACATTATCTTGTTGTGTTATTCCGCATTGTTGGTATGTGGCTGCCAGTTTGGATTGTCCTTAATTAGATCCTCCTTACCTGTCTTGTGTCAGATTCAATGGTCCTTCATTGTGGGGCACTATAAATAGGCAAATATTAGATGAAGGATGTAAGAAGTAGGGCTAAATAGGATGAAATGGTATTTTTTAGTATGTACAAGAAGACATTAGATTGACATGTAGATTTTAGTAGAAGATCAAGCAAGTGTAGACAATAACTTACCTATAGTCCAAATCTTGAGAAAAATATGAGGGACTAAGGTGCTTAGGCCAGCCTACTCCCAGGACCGAGGGACTTAGATATGCCTTCTCTTGAAGCTCCACATCCAATAAATTACATATTGTATCTCTCCTTATGGATTTTTTGTAACTTTTTCTATGCATTTGTGACTTGTTTGTGCACACAAAAAAGAAGGAAATGTTGTGTGGGAAGGGTTATATGCCTAACTAAAACCTTGGTTTAGGAATTACGCTTGAATTTGAAAATAATTTAACTTGAATTGAGAGCATGTTGTTAGGTAGAAAGGGTTAGAACTGAAAATGGAATTTTTGTACCTTTATAAACCTTCTTAATATATAAATTCTCATGAAGATGCTGATATTGACTTGATGTAGTTGAATTTAGGATAACAAGATCACATATTCCATAAAAAATTACTAGATCTACAAATTACTCCTTGTATTCAATATGTCAGATGCTTATATCTTTCTCTTGTGGAATTGAGATGAAAAATTGTAGTTTAGAGCTTGAATGGATGCTTGTGGATTAAGTTGATTACAACACAAGGGGGGTAAATTTCTTATATACCTCTCCTAAACATTTTGGAGTGTAAAAATTGAATCATGTTGATGCAAGTTTACATTGAAAGTATAATGATCCA
Source organism: Chamaecyparis obtusa (assembly GCA_027943335.1). NCBI lineage: Eukaryota > Viridiplantae > Streptophyta > Pinopsida > Cupressales > Cupressaceae > Chamaecyparis > Chamaecyparis obtusa. Next base: position 580,727 of record BSBK01002336.1, read on the forward strand.
CTAGACTTAAGATGGTTGAAGCATAGACTAGATTTAATGGTCATTCAGTGTTGAGGACTATGACTACACATCTTTAAATAAAGGATGTAATAATTAGGGCTGAATAAAGTGAAATAGTAATTGTTAGCATTTACAAAAGGACAATAGATTGCAAGTATATTTATGCATAAGATCAGGAAAGTGTAAATTGTAACTAACATGTGGTCTAATTATTGAGAAAATTTTGAGGGACTAGGGTCCTCAAGTTCACCTACTCCTATGACTAAGGCACCTAATTCAACCCACACCTGATAGTTCTAGATCCAAAAAACTGTAATGTAGTTCTCCCCTGATCTATCTATATCTTTTTTGGCATGTATGTCACCTATTCTTGCATAGAAAATAAGGGAAATATTATGTAGAAAGGGCTTTTCCTAATTCATACCTCAATTTAGGAACTAACCCTTAAAGTGGAATAGACTAATAAATTAAATTAAAAACATGTTGTTATGTAGCAAAGGCTAGATCAAAAAATGAAATATTTATACCTTCGTAAACCTTCTTAATATTGAAATGCTCATGAAGATGTTGACATTGACTTGATGTAGTTGAATTTGGGATAGAAAGATCATGAATTCCATAAAAAATGCCTAGATCTACAAATTACTCCTTGTATTGAATGCCTTGGATGCTTGATATCTTGTTCATAATAAATTGAGATGCAAAATTATAGTTGAGATCTTGAATTCTATAGATTGAGTTGATTACAAAATAAGGGAGGGAAACTTTCTTATATACCTCTCTCAAACATTTTAGGGTGTAAAAATCAAAGCATGCTAGCACGAATTTAAAGTTCCTTCTAAAAAAAATTAACCATTAAGCGGTTTAAATTTGGGCCCAGACATCAGAGAGCAAGGTTCGCAGGTTGGCCCACTCCTAGAAGGGGGTTCCCAAGGTGACTTTTCCCCTTGAATGTGGTCCCAAATTGGGACTTGATATCCTAAATTGAAAGGATAAGACAAAATTATAGTTGAGATTGAGATGGATCAAGTATGTCAAGCACAGGATGCCAATAATGCTAAAATAGGGTTTAGATAAGCAAGAAATTACATAGAGATGCAATTTATGATGCTATGCAAGGATATAATGAAGAATACCAAGATGAGTCATGTTAATCTATTTTTTCAATGCTGGTTGAAGATTCTGAATCATGGAAGGATAATAGATTATAAGAATCAAATTATCCACATACAAACCAATATCAATAGATCTCTATTCCATTTCTAAGTGTAAATTATGGGATATGAATGACAACATGTGAAACTAGAATATAGTAAAAAAGTGTCAATCTTCTTATACCAAGCCTAAGGGGCCTAATTGAGACCATACAATATATTGTGAAGTATGAAAAAAACTGAAGAGTCCTATACAAATCCCAATGGCCACTCCATAAAGATTTCCTCATGAAGATCATGACACAATAAGACACACTTACAATCCATTTGATATACCAACCATTCCCATGAAGGTGCACAAGAAATTAAAAGGTGCATAAAATATATCTTGGAAAAAGAGAAAAAATATTAGAATAATCAATGCCCTCAGCCTATGGAAACCCATTAACAATTATATGAGTCTTAGACTTATCAATTAAACCATCTAAAACATATTTTCTACAATAGAACCACTTGAATCACACCAACTTTCATTCCTTAGGAAGAGTATCATGATCCCAAATATGATTATTCTTTGATCAAGAATACTCATCTTCTATAGTCCTATCCCTCTTAGCATTACCTATCACATAAGATATCTTGTAAGAACTAGCTAAAATAGTCCAACTCAAAATATAGACCCTATACAATTTTAAATGAGTATGATGAGAACTTTAAGTATCACCTTCCCAATATCTATCTATATCAACCATACCATAGGTCCATCTGGGAAGTTAAGGTGGAGGTAGTAGATGATGATCTAGAACAATGTCCTCATTCTTAAAAGAAAAATTATTCTTAAGAGATGGAGGACTAGGAAGTGATATAGAAGAATATGATGAAGATTCCATCAAAGGGTAGTGCTCATCAAATTGAATAGCTTGCTGAAATAGGACATATCTAGAAATAAGATCAAACAACCTATATGAATTACTATCCTTACAGTATCTAACAAAGATGATTTATCAAATTTTCTTTTCCATGACTTTCCCTTGAGCATTTGGAATAAATGCCCAAGCCTCACTCACAAAAAATCTGAATTAAGACACATCGGGGTCAACATGAGAAAAATCCTCCTTACGAGTCATCTAATTTTGAATCTAATAAAATGATTCACCTCTCTATTTGAAAAAGTAGCACCCATATCCTAATACTGAAATGTACAATTAGCCATCTTTTGTAGTGTTTTGTTCCTTCTCTCAACAATACTATTTTGTTTATGGCGAACTATAAGTTAATGTGGGATTCCATGCTCAATGAAAAAGACCTAAATTATTGATTAATTTACTACCCACTATTATTTTCATATCCTCTTGAGAGAAAGGATAGAATTCTTCTCTAAAAATGCCTACATCCTAAAGGAATCAAAGACGTCACTCTTGTACATAATAAAGCACACATATGTATGCTTGGAAAAGTCATCAATTAATGTGAGAACATACTTGGCCCCAAATAAAGATGATTTGAAAAGGACATGAGTTTACTATGAACCAAATCTAATGGTTCCATAGGACAAGTTATTCTACTTGAACAAAAGTTATCCTTGTGATGCTTACCAAGAACATAACCTCTGCAAACACCATTTGGTCAAGAATCTTAGGTAGACCAATCACCAATGACTAAGTGCTCATTTATTGTAAATAATTTTAATTAACATAAATAAAAAATTCATGCTAAATCTTACTCACCATATATAGATTTGTAATGAAAGGAAAGCTAGTAGAAATGCTAGTCTCAAATCCATAAAATAGATACAATTGAGATGCATGAAAAAAAATCCCAATAGTGAACTCAACTATCTTACCTATTCCATTATGGAAAATTTGATACATGGATATAATTTTGGAGGAGATGTCAAGAAAATTAACAACTTCATGAAGATAACCACCCTCAATTTGAATAAGGCCTAAACCCATAACTCAAAGATTGGTAGAATCCCCCATCGCAATCTGTGAAGTACCACAATTTGAATGTGGGGAAATAAGGTTCTCACAATGTGTCATATGGTGAGAAACACTAGAATCAGGTATCCAAGTAGTTTCTAAATAAAAGGAACATGCAAAAATATCATGACCTTTTCCTATGTGTGAGGAAGGAGACTCAGACACTGAAATAAGATGTTGTTGCATGGCCTTATCTAAACCCTCTAGTCTCTTCTAATACCAAGTAATTGAATGCACCTCCTTGCCAAAAAAATTGCAAGGCTCTCCTGACTTGTTTTTATTTGTCTTGGAGGAAGACTTGACAAACATTGAATAATTGGTAGAATGTTGAGTGGATGGGGATCTTTGATCTAACCTCTACGTGGGTTTGGTAGAGTTTACACTACTGGAAGAAGAATGTTTCTTAGGGTTCTTATTATTAGTTTGTTTCCCTTTAGATTTATACACAACTAAGGGTTAGGACTTGGAACTAGAAAGTGAGTCATGATGAGTCAAAATGACTTGTTCTCATATCAAGTGCCAACAAAATACCTTAAAGGATGCAAAAGTGATTTGGTGACTTTCAATGGTCATAACATTTGACTCGATTGTCTGTTTAGGCTAATATTTTATAGGTAGATGCACCTTCCAGAGTTCTAAAGGATGCCAATTGAATTATTTATTGGACCAAATATCAACATATTTATAGGGTCAAATTCCACCATATAAGGCCTCAAAATTAGCTTTTAGTATTTGTTTTCTAGGATTTTCCAATTTTTATTTTTTAGTGGCTTTCTTTTTATGCATGTAGTTTCTTAGTGAGTTGATGGGTGATGTCACCTAAGATAACTCTAAATAATTGGAGATTTTCTAAGCTTTTGGAGTAGTTTTAGAAATTACCAAAAATGCCAAAAAACTTATTTTTGTGAGAATTTGCCAAATAAGGTAATTTTTGGATGGTAGTTAAATTAGTGTTTTCTCTCACTGTAACAATAGAAAAGCTTGGGGAATAATTAAGCGACATTGAATTCTGAATAAAACTATATTTTTGTCTTTCACTTATGATTACTAGTAAGGGTAAAAAATTTAGTTACATCATCTGGAATTAGAGTAGGAAGATGTCTAGGAGAGGAAGAGGAAGAGGAGGTCTTGCAAAGGTGTATAGATACATTCAATCCCTCTAATGGAAATTATAATAACTTGTAGAAATTATGTCAAGACAAAAAGGAGATGATTTTGATGTTGAAGTAGGCCATGAAAGAGGTGCAAACCAACATACAAAAGATAAAGAAGAGGAAGAACAATTAAATGAATTGGCACTTGATGAAAGGATGATCAAGACATTAGAAGGGAGAAATGATGAGATAAAAATTAAATTATTAGATTATGAATGTAGTCTTAAACCAAAGGAGTTGATAGATTGGATAAACAACATGGGGAAATTCTTTGAATGAAATCATATGACAAAAGAAAATAGAGTAAAATTTGCATGCACAAAGTTAAAGGGTCATGCAATAATCTGGCGAGACCATTTGCAAAAATAAAGAACCCAAAAGGAAAAGGAAAAGATAAGAACTTGGGACAAGATGGAGAAGAAATTGAAAGAGAAGTTTTTGCCTATGGATTATGCACAAACTCTTTTTCGAAGATTTTAGAATCTGAAGCAAAATCCATCTACTGTAGAAGAGTATACAGGTGAGTTCTAAAAAATTTCCATCCATGTGGAATCACATGAAACTGATGAATACATGACTGCAAGGTATGTCAATGGCCTGAATTTTTCTATCCAAGATGAGTTGAGCATGCATTAAGTCACTAGTATGATAGAGGCATACCGGCTTGCCTTAAAGGCTACAGAAAAGAAAAGTTGACTGTATTTTAAAATGAATATAGGAGTGAGAATGGGTACATCATCCCCATATCATAGTTTCTCAAGTTATAGTTAATGGGAATCATCCCAAGGAACAAAGAAATAAGAAGAAACCTGCTAGACTCCATCAAATCAATAAAGAGTAAGGGGTTTTTAGTGAGGTAGAAGTTATGGCAGCTACAAAGTATGGGAAGTCCAAAGAATACCATTAAATTATTTTAGGTGTGGTAAAGAATTCCATAGAGCATTTGAATACTCCAATTATAACATGAAAGAGAGGAATCAAGAATGACCATCCAAGGCGAACCTAGCTCAAAATGAGAATGGAGTAGAATAAGAGGTATCACCAGACATAGGATAAAATATCATGATGAGGTGAATAATGGTGATTCAAGTAAAGAAGGATGCATGTGAAAAATGTCTTCATTATTCATGTCTTAGAACCAACATATTCCACACATGATGTACTTTAGGTGGAAAGGTATGTCAAGTAATTATTGATGGGGGTAGTTGTGAGAATATGGTTTTGAGAGAAATGGAAGATAAACTAAATTTATAGTGTGAAAAGCACCCTCACCCATACAATATTGCATGGTTCAAAAAGGGGAATGAAGTTATAGTAGATAAGAGGTGTCTTATTAAATTTTCCATAGGAAAGGTCTACAAGGATGAAGTATGGTGTGATATCATTTGAATGGATGTATGCCATGTCTTACTAGGAAGACCATGACAATATGATAGGAAAGTTATTCATGATGGAGTTTAAACTAACATACACCTTTTAGAAAGATGGATCTAAAGTAATTTTATTGCCTCTCACAGGTGATGGAAAGAGTGAGAATATGTTGTCTGAAAGGGAACTTGCCAAAGAACTGAAGCTTACAGGGTGTTGTTATGCATTGGTAGTGCAAAAAGGAGAAGAGAAAGACTTGTTAATACCATACCATAAGAGGCCACTGAGATATTGAAAGCATTTGTTGATGTTATCCTAGAATAATTATTTTATGGTCTTCCACCAAAGAGAAATATTCAACATCATATTGATATTATCTGAGGAGAAAGTCTTCCTAATGAAGCATCTTATAGAATGAGTCCAACATAATATGAAAAGTTGAATAAACAAGTGACATAACTTATAAGGAAAGATTTGGTGAGAGAGAGCGTGTGCCCCTATGTTGTACCTACATTATTGACCCCAAAAAAGGATGACACATTGAGGATGTGCACAAATAGTAGAGAAATCAATGGGATAGCTATCAAGTATCAATTTCCAAAAGCTCATCTAGTTGACATGATGGATGTTCTTGTAGGAGCAACATATTTTTCCAAGATTGATCTATAGAGTGGGTATCACCAGATCCATATTTGAGAAGGGGGATGAATGGAAAAAATATCTCAAAACTAGAGATGGATTGTATGAGTGGATGGTTATGCCATTTTGTTTATCAAATTATCCTAGTACCTTTATGAGGCTAATGAATGTTGTGTTAGGTCCCTAGATTGGTAAGTTTGTAGTGGTTTATTTTGATTATATATTACTTTTTAGTAAAGGAAAAGAAGAAAATCTGCAATACTTTAGGATTATATTAGGGGCATTGATAACAAATAAAATCTATGCCAATTCGAAGAAGTGCAGATTCATGCAAAAGAGTTTGGTTTTCTTGGGGTTTGTCATTTCTATAGATGGTGTCTAAATGGATGTAGAGACTCATTCTTGAATGGTGTAGTCAATTTAGCATAACTGAGGTGAGAATTTTCCATGAGTTAGCTACTTTCTATAGAAAGTTCATTTGCAATTTTAGTAGTATTGTAGCACCCATAATAGATTGCACCAAGGATAGAGAATTTTTGTGGACTAAAAAATCTTAGGAAAGTTTCCAGTATCTAAAGAAGGTCACTAGAGCTCCTATGATGGCATTTCCAAATTTTGATAAAGTGCTTGAGGTGGAGTACGATGCTTCACATTGGGTATTGGAGATTTACTTAGTCAAGCAAGTAAGCCCATTGCCTTTTTAGTGAAAAGTTGAATTATGTGCAAAAGAATTTTTAACTTATGATATAGAATTCTATGCAATTGTACAAGTTTTAAGACATTGGAATCATTAACTGGTAACTAAGGATTGTGTTTTTTATAGATCATATTGCTTTAAAATATCCAAACACACAAAAGAAATTGAAGAGTAGACATGCAAAATGGGTCTCTTTTTATATAAGGCTATACTTTTGTTTTGAAGCATAAATGAGGGAAGAAAAACCAAGTTTTAGATTCCTTAAGCATGTATGTAGTGCTTTTAACTACCATAGAATCTGAAGTAATTTGGCTTTGATGCAATAAAGATTTATATGAATATGATAGTGATTTTTGGGAATTTGTGGACTAGTTGAAAAATATAGTACCTGGAAAAATGGAGAACATTCAAGGTGGATATCTTATGCAAGATGTCTATTTATTCAAATGAAAACAATAATACATTCTCGTTGGCTCTATGAGAGAAAATATTATCAGGGAGTTTCATAGTAATGGTATGGATGGACATTTTGGAAAGGATAAGATAATAACCTTAGTAGCAGATAAGTAGTATTGGAAAAAGATGAAAAGAGACATAACCAAGTATATGGAGAGGTGTAGCATTCGTCAAGTAGCTAAAGGACACTCACAAAATACTAGGTTGTATATACCATTTCCTATACCCACAAAACCATGTATACATCTAAGCATGGATTTTGTATTGAGACTGCCAAAAACACAATGAGGTAATGATTCCATGTTTTTTGTTGTTGATAGGTTCTCAAAGATGGATTATTTAATTACTTGAAATAAAACTAGTGATGCTACAAGGGTGGCATAATTGTTCTTTTCAAAAATTTCTAGACTGCACGGTGTTCCAAATACTATCACCTCTAATTGAGATACTAAATTACTGAGTCATTTTTGGAGGAATTTATGGAATAATATGGGAAAAAGGTAAAGTTTAGTAGTGCATATAGTCCTCAAATAGATGGGAAAATAGAGGTGGTTATCTAGATTTTGGGTAATCTATTAAGATGCATTATTGGAGAGAAACATAAATAGTGGGATTCGGCATTACCCCAAGTAGAATTTTCCTATAAGAGTTTAGTGAATAGGTCAACAGGTAAATAACCATATCAAGTTGTTTATGGCAGGAATCCTAAGAGTGTTATAGATTTGGTATAACTACCACTAGGTGATAGAATCAATGATGATGGAGAAGAACTTGTAGAATAACTTCACCAGTTGCAAGAAGACATACGATAGAAGTTACAAGATGCTAATGAGAGGTACAAAGCTTCAATGGATGTTGTTCGATGACATCAAGTATTTAGTGCAGGTGATTTGGTGATGGTCTATCTACATAAAGAGAGGTTTCCTATAAGGGCATATTACAAATTGAAATATAAGAAAATTGGCCCATGCAAAATTCTCAAAATAAATAATGACAATGCTTATGAGGTATATTTACCCACTATTATTGATATTCCCCTAGTTTAATGTCTCTAATTTATGCACTTTCCATGGTGAATATAAAGCTACTAATAGTTAAGATTAAGTGAATTGGAAGCAGACCATTCCCAACAACAAAAAGGAAAAGTTTGCAAAGGTTTTAGATAAGAAGATTATTCATACTTGCTGAGGTGAATACAAGATATCTAGTATAGTGGTTAGGATTCACATCAATGAAAAAAACATGGATTACAGAGTGGGAATTGAGGAAGATGGATCAACCTAAATGACAACATGTCGAGGATATGAACCTACAGAAGTCGCATTCTTTTCAACCAAAGGAGAACGATGCAAGTACTTCTGACGGTCATAAATTTTCACTCGGTTGTCTATTTGGGGTGAAATTTTATAGGAATATGTGTATTCTTGATTTCTAAAAGATGTCAACCAATTCTATTTGATTGACCTAAATCTCAACACATTTTTGGGGTCAAATTCCACCATATAAGGCCTCAAAATCAATTTTTACTATTTTCTTTTCATGATTTTCCAATTTTCATTTTTTTAGTAGCTTTCTTTTTATGCATGTAGTTACTTAGCAAGTTGACAGGTGATGTCACCTAAGTTCACTCTAAATAATTGGATATTTTCATAGCTTTTGGAGTAGTTTTAGAAATTATTCAAAATGGCAAAAAAAATTGATTTTGTAGAAATCTACCAAAAATGATAATCTTTGGATGGTAGTTAAATTAGTGTTTTCTCTCATTGTAGCAATTGAATAGTTTGGAGAATAATGAAGTAGCATTGAATTTTGAATCAAATTATGTGTTTGGATTTCACTTATGATTACTGTTAAGGGTTAAAAATCTTGTTACATCAAAAAGTGTAGGTATCTCTTATAACATCCATGGTGGTGTAAAATGTATAAATGAAAACCTCAAAGGGCCTCTAAAGGATAGATAAAATCATGAATATGAAATCTTTGTATGTTTTCTCCTGTCCAAAATCTTGCAACAAAGATTTGAGTGTCTTGAATTTCTTGAGAAAGTCCTCAATAAAAAGGAAAGGGATTAGGGACGAATGTAGTCAAGTCCATCTCAAGATGCACTGCCCTAAACTCTTCAATTGTCCACAAAAGATCCTTAAAATTATTCCACTTAGGCTTAGGAGTAGTAAAAGATTCAAGATGAAATGAGACTATTAAAAAATACACAAAAATCAAATCCATAGCCTCATCCTTCTTTTCCTATGCTAAAAGATCTCAAATTGACAAGTCAAGGTTGGTTGGGTCTCATTTTAGGTTGACCACAATCCTCTAGACATGCGTAATTGGATGATTTAGGTTTTCCAATTAAGAGAATTATGAGGTGTATCATGTTTACTAAAATATGAATCCACTATGTGTGTTATGCTATGAGGATATGAAAGATACAATTTCTCTCCCACAACAAGAAAAAATAAACCCTTTTGCAACTTGAATGACTATGAAGTAATAAATGTAAGAAATCACTTCAAATGAATGCTTTATGTAATTGAGTAAAAATCTGAAAAAGAACAGATCTAGGTAGAGCACAAAAGAACCATTCCAATGCCTACTTTTTTTTGAAAAAATAGACTTGGTTTGAGCAAGTTATGGCACTAGAAGTGAAAATAAGTAGGTCTAATTTCAAAGGCCTATAAAAATATGAAATAATCACCAACACCACTAGGTAGCCATGTGAATTACCTTTCCAATGATATCTCATTTTTAGATCCATAAAATAAGGTAGATTTGGTGATCCTATAACAATCTTAAAAAACCCCTTAAAGATTGAGAAACATAAGGTAGATTTGGTGATGCTTTGATACCATGTTAAATTACGAGATCAAACAAAAAATGAAGAACACCTTCTATAAATGAGAGTATCAAAACAGACATGCTAAATTCCTCAAAAGCAAAAAAATATAGAGTGAATGCTACAATGCACAATTACTTGTTTTATAGAAATCAAGAGAAGCTCTTATCTAAAATTAGAAAAGCATAAATAAGATAAATAAAGCTTAGCTAAATGAACTTAACCTAAAAAAGGATGTCTGTAAATATACAAGGCTCTAATAGTACATAAAGAAGTAGTTCTATTAGTTGAGTGCATCTAAAGAGCTAGCAAGTTCGACTACTATAAGATGAAGCACATCAAGACACGTGGAAGCAAAGATGTCTTTGAAGAAGAGGGAAGCAAAGATGTCTTTGAAGCAGAGGGAATATTGATAGTATCATTAAGAAACACCATTGGTTAATTTTTATAGAGTTTTGGCAGTGGCGTAAGCTCTAGTTTTCTTTTGACCCACGGTCACCACCACAATGGTAGTTGGCTCATCTAATAAATACATCTGCAATTAATATAAAAGTGAGGTTAATAAGTTAGCATTGACTGGATAGTAGAATTTTTTAATCTTAGTTAACCTTAGTGGGTGCTTCTCACATAACCATTTGAATATTGTACTCTTTTTCATAATGGCCTTTTGTATTTTGTTATCCTCCCAACAATGAAGAGTGTATGAAATTCTATTCTTATATTTTCTAGGATTATTTCTTCTTTTCTATCATAGTTTTTGCTTATGTAATTCTAGGCATTAAAATATTAATTAGCATTTAAAATCATGCATATGCCCTTTTAATATTTTCATGAAATATAATGGTTTCTATGTATTGCATTATGCTTTCATAATAAAAAATAAACTCTAAAATCTTGACACAACCTTAGGTTTAGTTTCTCTGTTTAATATCATTTTAGTTTTCCTCTTCCCGATTCAAAATCTCAAAAATAAGAGAAGACCTAGTTTTTTAAAAACCCAGAGGTTGTTTCATGGATCATAGTCTCACATTTGTGAAACTTCTTGACTCTCATTACTTGAGTGAAAATTTGAGATATCAATAACTATCATCATAAAAAATTCATAGTTATACTTTAATTTGGAAGACATTATTAGTAAAATATAACATCAATATCATTATTTATCGATAATTTAATGTGGAATCATGCTTTAATTTCTATAAGGATATTTACTAAGTAGACTCCCCCTTAACCTTTGATTTCACAAGATTCTCTAAAACAAAATTTTACTTGTATACCATATACAAATAGTTTTGTAGCCTCAAGATCATGTTAGATGACTAATGTACCCCTTGAATTAGATAAAAACCATCAAATTTTTTTACAAGATACTCTGATAAGGTCAAGGTTACTCCAAGGGGTCAAGATTTCCATGTTGATTATCACATAGGGTAAAATATGTCTAGTAGGTTTCTATTTGTTGATTTTAGGATTTAAATTTATGACTTTAGGCCTTTTTAAAAAAAAATTTATTGCAAAGCCACATTAGTCCTTGAGACCCATCCATGATTAAAAAATGACACTAGAATTTCATTAGGTTAATATGCTATATTTTGTTCATTTTATCTCACTTGTTCAATAAATCAAGATTAGTTATTCGAGATCCTATTATTTTTAGACCTCTTTCAATTTTTTTTATCAAGTGAAATAGTACATTGCCTAGGTACACTATTATTTATTTTTAGATTTTGAGATATTAAAGTTTCATTTTTAAAAGTTGTGAACAAAAGTTTCAAAGTCAATTTTGAAGGCCTTAGAGGCTCCTAAATGGCTTGAAAGTGGTTGAAACCAATATACTGGTTATAGCTTGATAGAACACTTCACAATATTTCCAATGCTCCAAATATTTTATCAATCAAATTCTTGAATCAAAAGTTATGGCCTTTGGAAGTTGTGTCTCTTGAAATAGAAATATAAAAACATGTTGGACACAAATGAACTGTAAAATGGAGCTACATGTGTTTGTGTGTGTTTTAACACATCATAGAGCATCTTGGATTAGAGATAAGTTAGGTGCTAGTTTTTGAGGGTTTTAACCCATGGTTTTGTACCACTATTTGATAGTTTCATGTATTGTATCTCCTATATATTAGGTGTGTGAGATGGATGTTGTGTGTATGAGTCTTATAGTTGTTGAGTTACCTTTGGATCTCTAGTGGTGATACTCGTGTGAGAAAATTTCTCTACAAGCATATTGTATTATGTTGTTGATTTTGTAAATAATATATAAAGCAACTTATAAGCTATGGGTTTTCTTCCCCCAAAAGGGTTTTCTCCACACAAATCTCTGTGTTGTGGTATGCATACTATTTATGTTTATTTCTATTAATTTTTTGTAATTATTGTACAAGTATATTGTATTATGTTGTTGATTTTCTAAATAATATATAAAGCAACTTATAAACTGTCATTTTCTTCCCTCAAAAGGGTTTTCTCCACACAAATCTCTATGTTGTGGTATGCATACTATTTATGTTTATTTCTATTAATTTTATGTAATTGTTTTAAAAATTTAAATAGTTTTTCATAGCCCTCCTCTCAAGGTTAGTGTAGGACATTACATTCCACCACCCTAACTTCCTTTCATTATAGAACAAGAGCAGATCAATGAGTCAATGCACTTGAATGATCCCACACTTGGAAGATGCATTTACAAGTATTTTAAAAAGGTAAGCATCTATTGCAAGCTGTTTGAAGGACACATCATATATTTTCATGTAAGATAAGAACATGAAGGTAGTAATGAGAGTCTTTGATGTAGTTTGCACTAATAATAATACATAGAAATCTTCATCTTGCATTACCTAGAAGACCAACATGTAGATGTTGTGAGATTAGTGGTAAGGATGTGACTCAACTAAAAGGTTACATAAAGGTATGAACTAGTGCTTTTTTTAGTGGCTAATATTCGCTAATTGGCTAATTTTTGAGATTTGAGAATCTAATTTTGGCTAATATTTCAAGATTTAAGGTAACCTAAAACACCACATTATTACAAAATTTAGTTTTAGAAATATTTAAATCGCCCAATAATTCATTTAAAAAAAAAAATTCAACTCAAAGACTTGCCACAATATTTGATACATGATTATATTTGATTCACCTACATTTTATAAGCTATTGGAGAAATTAAAATTAATTCACCAATAATATATCATGATTATTAGTTTCTTTAGGGCTATATCACCAATATTTAGTTGTCACCTTTGTTTAAATATAATCTAATGAGCCTCATTATATTCCATGAGGTAAAAATGTTCCTATTTATTTCATATGGGGCCTAAGATTTCCTTTGGATTGTGGTTCACAATGAAATCAATGGTCTTGAAGAAATTATGGGTCCCATTAGAATTAAAACTATCAATACTTTTGTCTTGCACAATAAAATGAGGGTTATTAGATTACATTTTAAATAAATGGTAGCCACTAAATATTATAATCTATCCCTTAAACCCATCAAAGATCTCTACATATAGCCCAATAATTTTCTATAATTTTCTATTTTTTTTTAAAATAGAAGTATTCACCATGGTGATTAATGAATTTCCTATTATTGTTGAGATTTGCCAGTATTTTCTAAATAAAAATTGTGAATTCAAAATAATCGCCAATAAATTTTTATTTTTATTTTGAAAAATTGAGAGATTCGCCAATATAATTTATTTATTTTTCAAAAAAATGAAAGATTCACCAAGATTTTATATCTTTTTCTAGAGGGTGGTTTCTTAAAGTTATCCTTGGTTTGAATGGAAGGAGAAGCAAGGGTCTAGAAATTATTTTGGCAGAGTGAGGTTCAATTTTTGTTTATCTATTTATTTTTTCAGTTTATAAGCATCTTTATAATTAAAATCAATTTATGTGAATAAAGAAAGGATGTAAACCTTGTTGGAATGTCAAATATTTTGATAGGGTTGATATATAATTCAATTAATAAGAGCATATTGGTCATAGGTTAAAAAATCACAAGGTGATATCAATGATATGCATCCAAAGAAAAGAATGTTCTTTCAACTTCTATATTTGAGGAAGATATTTGATGGTATGAACAAAGAACCAATGAATAGTTTGCATTAGGTTGTGCTATATGTGAGTTTTGGATCATTTGCAAGTGACAGGGAAAAGTTAGTAATAAAACTTGCTATGATGTATAAAGGTATCTTATCTAATGAGATACAACCTTGTTTTCTTCATTGAGATCTTTAGAGTTGGAATATTTATTTTGATAAGACCAATGAACTTGATCTTGCATGTTATTATGGCCACACTAAGGCAAAATTTGGAATGCTATGGTTTGTTGGATTCTAAACATCCTTTTACGATTCTGATTTTGAGGTGATGCATAAACATGAAGGATTCAGGGTGCAAAGGAACATGTAAATGCTATATTATTATTTGGACCATCACACCATGTTTATTTATAGTTATCATTCATCTAATACTTCTATTTTGGATAATATCAAATGAACTTGACTTAGCATTTGTTGAGAATGAGGCCTCCAAAGCCTCACCTAGAACATAAAATAGATAAAGTGTAATAGGGTCAAATCGAAGATTGGTGACATTGGAGGATGGAGAAATTTCCATAATCTCAAGATAGATTCTTGCTTTGAGATGTTATTTTCCATGAGAGGCATTTTGATGCAGGAGCGTCCTAGGTCTAAAGGCAATCTTACATAACCCAAAAATATTGTTTGGTTTGTCAATAAGGGCTATCTTTGTGCAAAGTTACTATTTCTGGAAATTTACTATTTTTAGTAAGTTGTTCATTTGAGCTCAAAATGTTCTAATTTTTTTCCCTGGAGGTTCACTTTGGTGATATCAGCCTGCCAGTAAGGTTTCATTGCATGATCAATTATGGTTTTGAAGATATTGAAAATTTTCAGTTTTGGTAGAAGGGTACAAAAACTTTGAACTCAGTTTTGAAGGATTTAGAGATTTTGAAAAGAGATTAAACCTTGGGGAAAGTTGTGCTTCATGACTCAAGTCTGTAGAGTACCTCACACCATTTTTGAAATGAGGTTATAATAGCCAATCATGGTAACGGGTGAAGAGTTATGGTCTTCAAAATTTGTGCTACTTAGGATGGAAAAATACAATTCCTTCAAAAACTTATTTGAGTTTTGAAAGTTTATTGGGGCCTATTTCAATGTAATAAAAGATAAATAATAATATATGATGAATGGTCAGCCTCAAAGTTTAGGGTTAGAATTTCTAGAACCTTCTTGGATGGTTAAAATTCCCCCTATATAATGAAGGCTCGTAGGGTTATCTAGGGTAGTTTTGAGGATGTATATGATGGCTCTAGATTGTAGAATATTGTAATAAAAATGCCCATGTGGCTATGCATGTTATATTTCTGAATATTGTAGTTTCATTTTATTAGAGATAATAGAAAGCAAGTTTCATGTTCTTGCAATTTGCTTTTATTTCTCTATTTTGCTGTATGTGTTTGTGTTGATAAGGGGAGTACCCTTCATCACATTTTTTTCTTTAGTTTTACTTGCTTTCTTTTTTTGGATGCTAATGGACTTGAAGAATGCATATATTATGAAATTTGATGTTTTAAGACAAGTAAAGAATTTAGAGTTTATTTCAATATGGATTGTTGATTTCATTATAGATGTAATTCATGATACATTAGATTTGAAAACAAACTTTGAAGTATACGTAAAATATGATGACACCATACCCAATGATCAAACCATAAGACTGATTGTTTGAATTTTGCAACCAATAGAATATTAAGACTAATCACTTCATTCTCACATTAAAAAACTTTAACAGTATTTCAATACAAGTTTCAAACCTTTTGGTAATCCCCACATCTTTTTTGTCATTGATGTCAAAAATACATTACTTGGGATCATCCATTTGTTGGTTAGTTTGAGTTTGAAGTTTATGAACTTGAGTTTGATTATCAGTCTATGAAATTTATCATTAGTTTATGCAGTTGATTCCTTACATTATATTGTGTTCACCTTATCAACATGACTCAGATTTCTTGTTAATAATGCTAAATTTATTGTTAATAATGCAAGATTTCTTATTAATAATTCTAGTATCAAAGATAATTTATAATTTACAAGGTATTTGGTTTATATGTGAAAAGGAAGTTTATGTTGAAAAAATAAGTCACAAGTTGTGACCATGGCACTAACAAAGTTGTTTAGGGCTAGGACCTTTTGGTAAGTCCCTAGCCACATTTCAACATTAGAAAAAAGATGTGAAAATGTTACTTTAATGTGGCAGTAGTGGGCATTTATGAAAGATGTGACTCTAGCCTGTATTTGGTGCATCGAGCACTATATTTGTTAAACACATCATTTTTTTGGATAGGTATGGTTAATTGTGAGTTAACCCTAGCTCTATTAAGCTAGAGCATCACAATATGGAATGGCGGCTTCTGCAAGAGTGACAGTTGGTTGAGAAAGTTAGTTTGAGAGGGAAGAAGGAACTGGTTTTTGTTTGCTGAGATTCATGGGATTTTGTCAGATGTATACAATTCCTAAATCTTCTCATGGTTAGTTCATTTTTTGTTTGTTAGTTGAATCATATTTTGCATAAATATGTTTGAAAAAGATTAAAGGTTGTTTGTTATGGTCAATTGTATAACCATCTTTATGCAGGTATGATGGATTTTCTCATGGACATACTTGCCATGAATCTTTTATGTTGCATACATCTCTCATCCGAATTGGAATGTTGTTTTTTTCTGGGGTGTCAAAATTATTTATTTGTCTAAACCCTAACGAGGGCATTAATTCTTTACATTCATATGCATTATTTCAAATCAACCCATATTAGGGTTTATATGTTCAAACATTTGTTACCCATGTCAGGTAAGTTTTGTAATGTCTTTATTTTCATAGTTGTTCATTGTCGATGTAAATTGTTAGTTCAAGTGTCATGTTGATAGTGAGGTCACTATGATATGTATCTATGTGTAATGTCATCGTATATATTGTGTTGCATGTCATCAAATGCACAATTACATTGAGTATTGTCAACATTGTGCATATTGCATCACATACTTTTGAAAATCACAATTGCATGGAACATTACTAACATTGTGTATGGTGCATTACATGTCTTCAAATGCACAATTATTTTGCATTATATGTTTTGGTCCTTGCATATGATTTCAACAACATACATAGATGAGTTCATTTGAGAAAGTTAGTGCCGAGGTCGGTTGCAAAAAACAATTTACCACAGATTTTAACTTTGTCCAAATTGGACAAATTTTATATGGATCTAGGGATTCTTGGATGCTATGAACACAACCATGAGGTCCGTTTGAAGTCAAGATGATTAGAAAAAGAGGTCCCCCTAAATCTGACAGAAAACCCTTTGAAAATGTAGATTCGACGAACACGATCGAATCTCTCAGGAAGAGGACATGGGCAAACAAATCTGAAGCTCTGATACCATATTGGAGTCGATGAGAAAACAACCCACAGCTCCCAAGAACCTTGATAACAAACTTTGGTAACAGATTATTCATTATTGAATTTTAACTTTTGTTTTGCACATCAAGAATGATTTCTCATCTCTCGTGGATCAATGCGTTCAAGCCTCCATAGTTTCTTGCTTCTTCTCTCTCTCTGTGTGTGATAGGTGTTTGCATGCAGGTGTTCTTGGGAGCTATGGGTTGTTTTCTCATCAACTCCAATATAAGATGTTATATAGTTAACATATTTTAAACTCATCCATACACAACTTCTTCATATGGGTTAGCAGAGATTGCAATATATTTGATGAATAAACACATATGACATCCATGCATAGTTTCTATGGGTCGACAAAAGGTTATGAGATACAAGTAATGGTTATTACATTTTGTTTTGTTGAAGTAACACATAAAGTCACAGTTTTTAGTAAGGACATTTGATATACAATTGTTATTTGTTTATTTTGTTTATAAGTGACAATGATATCTGATGAACATGTGACCATCGATAGTTATATGAAGGACAATGATGATAGATAATATACATGACGTTGACAAAGTGTTTTTGAAACAGTTGTATTCATTTCTTTTCATTCGGTTTGAAGGTAGTTTATTCTGAGAAATCTATTTATTTGCAGAAGCATAATGTTTCAAATATATAGACTGAGCATAAGGACATGTGTTATACTCAATATTGTATAGTGTGTAGTTATAGGGGTCAAATAGCAATAAGATTTTATGATCTCTGTATATAGAAAGTTGTATCAGATTTGAAAAGCTATTAAGGTAGATTGTAATATGGCCAGTGAGGCACAAAAGACCAATGAGACACAAGTCTAGTGAGACATTGTAATTGTCAGTGAGACAACATCAGTGAGATGTACAAATTGATTTAAAGGTTAAAGCCACCGAGGCTAAGTTCAATAGTTTTATTCCTCAGGAGGATTTCCACTTAAGATAATACTCATATCATTCTTTTATGTGATATGTACTTATTATTATCTGCATTTTTTGAAATTGCATGCTCAAGTTTAAGTTAAAAGTTTTTAATTTTATGTATGATTACCGATTCACCCCTCTGAATAATCACTGTACTCCCAACACTTTTTAACTATCCTATCTATCTACTGACGAGTCAAGTTGTCTCTTGCGAAACCTTTTTCTTTGAGTTAAATTTTAGTCAGAAATTCACAAACATAACAGCAGGTCAATGTACTATCGCCTGATCACTAAGTCAGCTAACAGTGTTAAACTGAGAAGCATTCTAATAAAAAATTATATTGCAGACAAAGTGAGCTGGACTGGTGGTGGCAGAAGCCAATCTTTAAAGCAAAGCCTGCCGCGTGTCTGAGATTTTTCTTTAAAGTAAAGAAAAACTCCATTTTTCTTGACAATGGCGATAATCAGTCCTCTGCACGGCCCTACCGACTGTTCTGCATTTCCTTACCATTCTCGTGATTTTTTCATTTTTTTTCAAAAATGTCTCCATATGAGACCTATTTCCTCGAATTAAAACTCCCAAAACGATATCAAAAATTGAAGGATTGATGTGTCTCTTTATTTATTTTACGTAACACAGCGGAAGAGTCGGTGAATTGGGTACAGAGCTTTATCAAATATAAATCATGAGCAGGATCGTTTGTACGATGTATATATTGACAATCATTCGACAAATGACCAAACATACCTCATCATTCTAGAAAGGAATATATTCTCTGCTTATTTCCTTGCCAAGAGATGTGCGCTCAAGCTGGACTCCTATGTTTAAAATGCCACTAAAATAACTAGGCAAGGATTGAGGTGAAAAGAGGAAGTTAGTGAAGTTGAATGGTTCTGAGAAAGTTAGTAAAGTTGAATGGTTCTGAGAAAGTTAGCAAAGTTGAGGGGTTCTGAACTAGTCTATTAAGGGTCAAGTCTTACTGAGATGGTTCTGAGAAAGTTAGCGAAGTTGAGGGGTTCTAAACGAGTCTGTTAAGAATCAAGTCTTATTGAGTGTAAGACATGTGAGAGAGAGGCAAGAGATTTGAAACCCTCCATCAAAAAAGAGAAAAGAAAAAAGAGAAAGCTAGGACAATAAATGTAAGACATGTGAGAGAGAGGCAAGAGATTTGAAACCCTACTTATTTTAAAACCTTAGGGGTTCCATGTGACAAGGAGAAACATGCATTTTAGATAATGTTATTTTGGATTGAATTCAAGTTACTTTTGTGTATACTTTTATCAAATCTATTAGCTATTGGTGATTTTAGTTCTAATAGTGGTTTGGATTTATGTTAATTCATATTAGTTTTCTTGTTGCGAATGGAATAGAGATGTAAATTTGTCCTTTTGACGCAATAACATTCACAATTGCATTCTTGATGAGTATCCATTCTGCCAAATCCGCTTGGGGAATGATGCTGGCCTCATCTCTTATGATTTCGAAGCCTTACACTCAACAAGACTTGATCCCTGGTGGGCTCTTTAAGAACCTTACAATTTCACTAGCAAACTGAGGGCTCATCGAAAAATGCATAATTTGAGTGCATCAGTTATTAATATAATTTTTATGTTAGCTAATGTAATTTATTCAAGTTGATGTTTTAATAAATAGTTAAGTTTGCATTGGTAATATGGTGAAAATCACATATTTGTATCCATTTCTCTCTTTGCACTCACTTTGATAGGAGTGTCCTAAATGCAATGATTAGTCTATATGTGACATTTTCTAGTGTGAATTTGGTCCATGACATCACCATATCCAAATCCCATCACCACTCATCCTAAAAGATTGTTTATGATTGCTAGATCCACCATTCATCACCTTGGATTAGATTCAAAGGTGTAGATATAACCCTTTTTGCACTCACTTTGATAGGAGTGTCTTAAATGCAATGATTAGTTTATATGTGATAATTTCTAATGTGAATTCAGCCCATGATATCATCATATCCAAATCCCATCACCACTCATCCTCAAATATTCTTCATGATAGCTAGATCCACCATTCATCATCTTGGATTAGATTCAAAGGTGTAGTTATGACCCAATTTATTTTGGTAGTCACGAATCCAATTACCAAACTTAAAAAATATAGATTGATTAAACCCTATTGACCTTCATGTACTATTTATTGTGAGAAAACCTATCACGCACTAGTGTTCATTTATGTGGTCAATTGTTGAACTCAAGGAGATTCATTCATTAATTTGTAAATGATTTGAGAGTTATCAAATGTTATTATAGAATCATTACAAAACATTCATAGAGTGTCATAACAACATTATTAGAGCATTACATGATAATATCTTATCCTAGAAGTAAATCACATGTTTATTTCTTATCCTCAATTTTTGTTCAAAATCTATTGAGTTATTTTGACATTTTGTATTTGACAAAGGAGAACTTAGCCCTTGCTATTTAGTAGATTATCAAAGCTATGCTTAAGCACTACTAGTCCTCATCAAGATTTAGATATTAGTAGATTGAGGTAAGTAGATATGGACCGTGTCTTTTTTCCTAGTTTAGTCGCGTGACATGTGCTTTAAATGTGTGTCAAATTTAGATCTACACTCATAGAGATTAGGCATGCACTCATGTAGATAAAATAAATTCATGTACAATCAATTTGTATGTTTTGAGACACTTCTCCAAGAAAACTTTAGAACTCTAGCATAAGAATGAATTTCATCATGGCACATTAGCATCATTCTCTTCTCTTTCAAACCTAGCTATGTCTAATAATAACCTTCATTTAGTTATAACATCAATTTCAATTATTAATCTCAACTCTAAATCCTTTATTATTATTTAATTATTTTTCCTCGATGATTTATGTAAGAATGCTTATATTCCTTAGAATTTTGGTTCAAACCCAACTTTCTTATACGATGTAACATCTTAACCTTGGGTGTTACACAAGTCCTTCATTAGGTTTATAGATTTAATTTTTGTATTACATTATATTTTATATTTGATTATTTGCCAATTGTTTTAAATTATTTTAGAGAGCTTTTACAGTTCTTCTATATTATTTAGACCATATAGAGTTTTGTGAGTTATTTTCCAAGCTAAGGTCTCTTCCTAATCCTCACATTTGTTTGAGAAGAAGTCATTTTTTGAAATCCACAAATGACCTAATCTACTAAAAATAGTGTTCCTAATTATATTATCATGAGTATTAGTATTAATCTAATTCTCAAGACTAAGATTGAATATTATTGTAATGAAGTGCATTTATGTAAAATAGGCATAAATGTGATTTATCTAAAACATATCCACCAAATGATTTTCCCTACCTTCACATTAGGATTGCACTAATTTATTACTATTTAACATAATAACTCTACAATCCTAAAAGTGTTTTAAAATATATTTTATTTAACTAAAATTATAGAAGAAAGCTAATAAAAGATTATATTAATGTATTAGAATAAGTTGAGCTAAAAGGAGAACAAAACAAGGAACCTAGGGACAAATGAAGTCACTATGTTGAAAACACCTTTAGACTAAGAAGGGTTGGTGGGGGTTAATCGATCTTAAATCAAAACTCTTTAACTCACAAAAGTATACCAAAACATTTACAATTGCATCCCTGAGGAGTATCCATTCTACCAAATTTGGTTAGGGCATGATGTTGGCCTCATCTCTTATGATTTCAAAGCCTTACACTCAACAAGACTTAATCCCTGATGGGCTCTTTCTAAGAATCTTTCAAATTCACTGGACAATTGAGGGCCTATCGACAAAAGCATAATTTGAATGCATCACTTATTAATATAATTTTTATGTTAGCTAATGTAATGTATTCAAGTTTTTTTTTGTTTTTTTTTTATAATATAAATAGTCAAGTTTGAATTGGTAACATGGTGAAAAATACATATTTGTATCCATTTCCCTTTTTGCACTCACTTTGATAGGTGTTTCCTAAATGCAATGATTAGTTTATATGTGATATTTTCTAATGTGAATTTAGTCCATGACATCACCATATCCAAAACCCATCACCACTCATCCTTTAAGATTTTTCATGATTTCTAGATCCACCATTCATCACCTTGATTAGATTCAAATGTGTAGATTTGACCTAAGTTATTTTGGTAGTCATGAATCCAAGGACTAAACTTTAAAATTATAGATTGATTAAATCCCATTGAACTTCATGTACTATTTATTATGGGAAAACCTATAACACACTTGTGTTCATTTATGTGCTCAATTGTTGAACTCAAGGAGATTCATTCATTCATTAGTAAATGATTTGAGGGTTATCAAATGTTGTTAGAGAATCATTACAAAAAATTTATAAGAGTGTTGAAACATCATTATTAGAACATTACATGATAATACATTATCCAAAGTAAATTACATATTTATTCCTTATCCTCAATTTTTGTTCAAAATCTATTGAGTTGTTTTGACAAAGGAGAACACAACCCTTGCAATTTAGTAGATTATCAAAGTAATGCTTAAGCACTACTAGTTCTCATCAAGCTTTATATATTAGTAGATTGAGGTAAGTAGATCTAGATCATGTCTTTTTTCCTAGTTTGGTCCTATGACATGTACTTTAAATGTGTGTCAAATTTAGATCTATACTCATAGAGACTAGGGCACATGCACTCATGTAGATAAAATAAAGTCATGTTCTAATGCAAGATATTTTGGTGGATTTTTCAATATTTATTAAATTTCTTGAGATTTTAATATTTTCTTTAGATGTTCTCAAAATAAATTATCACGTTTTGAGATTTAGTGGCTTTTTGAGATTTTAGTATTTTTTGAAATTTTAATGATTTCTATAGATTTTCTCATAGGAGATCAGAAAGGATTTTTTTGAGTTATTAGTAATTTCTTGAGATGTTCTCAAGTTGCATGTAATTAGTTAGGAGATTGATGAGAGAATTCTAGAGGAGATATAATGATTCATTTTTTCAATTGTAAGGAGGCTAGAGGAAGAATAATGAAAGAAAGTCATTAATCTTATTTCTTGAGTTCTTTTTATTTGTGTATTTTTATTATTATTATTTTCTAAATGTTAATAGTGAATTGGTTGTAGTGAATTTGGTTTCACATATGGTATTAGATAAGTAAGATGGTTGGGAGAGGAAGAGAAAGAGGATGTCTTTCCCAAATGCATAGAGATATGAAAAATCTACAAAAACAAGTAGCAGAGCTTACGAACATGATAGTGAATCAAGGAGTAAAAGGAAATAATTCTAATGAAGTAGTGCAACCACGAAAGGAGGATCCTTAATGAGGAAAGTCTGAACTATGCAATAAGAGTCACTGATTTGATTTATGAAAACTAGATTACAATACCTGGTGTGATACCTGCAGTATTGTAGAATTCAACACGAAAATTGAGAACAACAAGATTGCAAACCAAAAACTGTCTCCATTCTATTCAAAATTGGAGTTTATACTAGTCGGATGGATCCCAAGGGTCACACAAATCCCTTGGAATTGAAATGAAGAGTCATCATAATGTTTATTACAATTAAACTATTAAAACTATCAAAAT